>JARQOD010000005.1:164689411-164760881 GCA_033576555.1 Oophaga sylvatica | reverse complement strand
AACAGAACCTTCCCATACCCCCCCCGGGGGAACAACCTCCGGATACCCAAAACCAGGTTGTGTGGGACCTCTATAAACTGCGACAAGAGGAGCTTAAAACGTTTTTTTTAAAGGGTTTTCCCATGAGTTGTCCCCCAAAACGGGGCCCCCCGCCATTTAATCAGATATTTTTAACTTTTTTCTAAAAAGGGATCAAAAACCCTTTCCCCCAAAAAATTTTCTTCCTGCCAGCTAGCACGGGGGGGGGCAAGGAGAAGAACTCCAGGAAAGTTTTGGGTGCGCAGCCTTTGTGGGAAAAAAGGGGGGGTGGTTTTCCCCTTTTGGGGGGCATTAAAGCAAAAAGAAAAGGGCATTAAAAATTTTTTAAAACTGTTTTTAAAAAGGGGCCCAATGTACTTTTCCCCAGCTTAACAGGGAATCCTTTTTTAAAATTTTTTGGGGTTTTAAACAGCCAAACAATCTCCCCCTTTTGAAAACTGGGGGTTTTCGAAACTTACTGCTGCTTTCTTGTCCTTTTTCCCCTGGCCTTCCCAAATTTCCCCTTTTTAGAAGATCCATATTCTTCTGAAAAACTTTTCTTAAAGCCACTGGGGAAAGGGCTTTTTTTTGGGGAAATGGGGGGTAGAATGTTAGGAAAAAAACCCCAGTTAGAGTAAAAAGAGATGCTTGTGGAGGCTTTCTAAGTTGTTAAAACGAGAACTCAGAAAAGGGAAAGGGACCCCCACCCAATCACCCCTGTAGGGGGGGATAAAGCAGCGGAGATCTGCCCCGGGTTTGATTGGTTTTTTGGGCCCTGTCATTGTCGGGGATGAAAAGCAAAAAAAGGTTTTTTACTTTAATGCCCAATGCTGCACAAAAATTTTCCCCCAAAAAACCTGAATAAATTTGCACCCCTCGATCCGAAAAAAACCTCCCCGGTACTCCATGAAGCAAAACCCCAATTTTTTAAAATCATCAGATCTGTTTTGTTTTGCAGGGTAAGCCGAACAAAAAAATGAGCTGCCTTTGTTAGTGGTCAACCCCCAAAAGGGGGGGTTTTCCCTTCCCCCTTTAGAGGTTGGTAATCCCAAAAAATTTCCCCTTAAAAAAGGGTCCCCACGGGGGGGCGGGGGGGGAAAGGCGTAACAGCCATTGGGGGGACGAGGTTTTGCATTTTTCACAAAATTTCCGGAAGTGACATAGTTTAAAACTCCTTCGAAGTGGCCCCAAAAAAAAAGGAAAAAAATTCCCCTGGTTTTTTAAAATTTTCCTTAGCCCACTATTTTGGGGAAACGTGAATGATTTTAAAAAACCCTTTTAAATTACTGTTTCAGGAATATACAGGCGTTGTCCCCTAATCCAACCCATTTTTAAAAAGCAAGACTTACCCCCCCTTGGGGGGTTTTGCCAAAAGGAACCGCAGGTAGCTTCCGATGTCCTTAAGTAGTTTTTTTAAATTATGAAAAAACCCCGGAAAAGTCAGAAAAATTTCTTAGGAGGAAAATTTGGACTGCCGGGGGGGTAAACCAAAGAGTGCATCAGCCTTTCCATTGCGCGACCCGGGTTTAAAAAATTAAAAATTAAATTGGTTAAAAAAGTTTTCCCGAGCCGGGAAAAGGAGTCAGGCATTTACCGATGAAAAAAAGTTTCACCCCGACCGACTATTTGGCTTGCCCCCCAAACGTGTTCTCCATTCTTTGAAGCGGAAATAAGGAACAACTCTCTATTGCCACATCAAAGTTCCCCCCTCAGACCGAAGACAACTGCGGGGAAAAAAAGGGACAGGGATGCAAAAACTTTTCCCCTGTTTCTGGAGAAAAAGGGCCCCAAAGGGACTGTCGGGAAGCCCCAATAAAAAAAAAAATTAAAAAAAAAGAAGCAACCGGGGTTGGGATGTACTGGTAGTTGCAGGGGGGAAATTTAAAATTTTTTAAAAATTGTTTCTTGGGGAGTCCAGGAAAACCCTAGCCCCTTTCGGGTAATTTTGGGGTGGGGACATCCCCAGAAAAATTTTCAATAAACGTCAATGAAGTTGAAAAAACCCCTGAACGCTGAACCCTTAAATTTTCAAACTCCCAAATTCCTAAAATTTTGGGGTTTTTTTGTTTTCCATTACAAATTTCCCTTTTAAAGAAATACCCCAGAAATTGTTTTGTCTTATGGAATTCACAATTTTAAAATTTGAAAAAATGTTTTTCCTTAGATTCCAAGAAATTTTTCTCCATGTCCAGAGTTCCCGTGGAAAAAAAAAATTAAATATCATCCAAAAAATTAACAATGACTAGGAGACCCTGAAATGTCATTCACCAAGTGTTGGAAAGTGGGGGGGTTTCCCGCCCGGATAACTTTTATTTAAAGTGCCATAGCGTGACCTAAGAAACTTCCATTTACCAAGGTAACTAGGATAAGTTAGGGCCCCCCAAAATTTAGGAAATTTTGGATTTGCACCTCTCTCCCAAAACTCAGGAGATTAAAAGGGCCATAACGGTTTCTAATAGTAACCTTATTGACCCACATCCACCCGGGTCCAGAACCCTTTTTCTTATTTAAAAGAAATGGGTGACCAAAAAGGGGGGAATTTAAAGGGGGTTTTTAAAAAGGGGGGGGGGTTTTTCGGGCTAGGGGTTTTTTTTTAAAGTTTACTGGGGGCCGGGGGGAGTTTTTTCCAAAGGGATCTCTGCTTTTCCCCCCAATAAATTAATTGGAAATATAAAGGACGGTGGGAGGAAGCTGGTCAGCATTCTTTTTTCAATTTTAAAACCCTAGTTGTTAACCCTGGTAGTTTAGGGAACGACTGGTTCCTTTGGGGGAAAAAAAACTGAAATTTTTTTAATATCTGTTTCCTGGAAAAATGTAATTCCTTGGGCCCCGTTAAAGGTAGGGTTTTTGAGTTTCGCCGGAGCCCTAAAAAAAAGGGAAAGGGGGGGAAAAAGATAAGCCCTAAAGGGGGGGTTTCTTTGTGCTTTTCCCATAAAACCCTAAAAAGGGTCGTTTCCTGCCCTGGTCCAGAGGGCGCAGGGACCACCAAGTTTCCATCTGTACTGGAGTAAACCCTTTTTTATGAAAGTTCCCCCGTTTGAGCAAGGAACATCCCTAAAATTTCCCCTGCCCCTGAGTCCCCAAAAAAAAGCAAAAGCTGACAAACCCCAAATTTTCAAAACCCGGTTTGATGGAAAGAAAAAAAAAAGAAAATTTTTTTTCTTAAAAAACCCGTGGGGCACCGTGAGGAAAAAAAAAAAGGGGGAAAAGGGTTTTCACAGTAACTCCTCCCAAAGGGAAAGGAGTTTAAGTCCGAGAAATCAAGATCTGTTGCTGCAGATCTTCTGGGGGCCCGAGCTCCCCCCTACAGACCCCCTTGAAAAAACCAGTAAAAGAGTGTGCAGTAGTCTTAGGGAAAAGGGGGGAGTTTATAATAATGCCCTTTTTTACCAAATAGAAACATGATTTTCCTTTAAAACGTTTTCCTTGCTGCATCAAACCCCGGGTTTAAAAGTTACCTGCATGGGTTCAGGTTGGGGTTCCCTTAAAATCCTCCCAAAAGGTTCCTTAGGGGAAAAAAGGAAAAAAGGGGTTAGTGCATTGCTTTCCCCTCCTCTTGCCTGGTTCGTCAAAAGTATCAATGGGGATGCAGTTTTAAAATAAAATCCCCAAAACGCAGGGGGGGGTCGGCACGAGCAAGTTCATCCTTAATCAGTGGAGAAAACCCCCTTTCAAAAATAATTTTTTGCAGAACTGTCCCAGGTTGGTTAAAGGGCCCATCCCCTGAAATCCAAGGCATATTATTACCGAGTGCTTACCTTGGCGCAAAGCTAACATGTGCTTCAGTGTTGCACCTCGTTTGGGGTCATCAAACACCTGCCCATGGCTGAAATAAAATATCAAGGTGTTCAAAAAATCATCCACTCAACAAGGGTTTGCCCACACAAACCCTTTGTTGGTAAGCAACATAATTTTAGAAGCACCAGAATCGTTCAGTGGAAAATTGTGAAGCATGTGCGGAAAAAAAAAGTTGCTTGATTAATAAATCCCTGAATTTTACTTCACTGCCAAAACGAAAAGGGGGCAACTTGGGACCCAGAACTCGGGGCTACGGCAGGACCGGACTGCCCTTCAAAGAACCTCAATCCTGGCCGAAATCCTGGGCAGTCTGTCCAAACACTTCAAATTTGGTGATTAGTGAGGTCCTGTGATTTGTAAAACGGTCTTTTTATTCTGCAATCTGCAAGGATATTTATCAGTCACTCCGCAAATTTCCTTTATGCGGGCCTCCATTTCCAGATTTTTTTAAGACAGGTACGGGAAGAAGAGAAAGGAAAAAAAAAAAAAAAGTGTTTCCTGGGTAACACGCAGAGAGAAAAAAAATTATAAGGAACTGCTCACCTGGAATGGTTGTGAGAAGTCACACCATATCACACAGAAGTTAAAAACGGACACTGTTCCACGTTATAGCGAAAAAAAAAGAGAAAAAAAAAAAAAAACAAAAGTGTTTACCTTGTGGTAAACCTGCAAAAAAAAACATTTAAAGGGGAATTGCTCACCGGGAAATGGTTGTGAGAAGTCACAACCAGTCATCACAGAAAGTACAACCGGACATCCGATATCCACAGTTACAGAGACCAGCCTTTCCAGACCCGAGACACTAACGTTTGGCTTCAGATTTGTAATTTATGTAGTAATTTCCCATAAGGTCTTGTGTTTTTGGGTGCGATGAAAATACAGAGAAACAGGTTTGATAGGAAATCCTGTATTACCATACAAGTTGGCAAAAATAGTCAACAGTTTGCAGACACAAAAAGCAGGAGACCAGCAGCCAGAGTAATCTAAGCTCAGCAATCCTCTCCACAACAGTTCGGATCTTCTTCTCTGTTACCGTAAGTCCATGCAAACGTGGGTCTTTCAAAGAGCAGGGTTCAGAGTCCCAAGTGCTTCAGAGTTCCTCAGTAGGAAAGCTGGAGTACAAGTCCAAGGCTTCAGGGGTCGATCACAGGTTCACTGCAGACTAGATTCTGAAGCACTGATTGCTCAAGCTGTGGCTGCTTAAAAGCAAAAGGAGAGAATCAGGGCAGGAAAATGCAAGCTGAAACTCCATTTTGACTGAGGCAAGATAGCTGCAGCAAGAAGAAAGTAAAATGGCTGACAAACAAAACTGATTTCAGGAACATGTACACAGAACCTTACAGGGTCTCTTTTTTGCCTTTGGCTGAGTTTGCTCTTATAATAGGGCTAGCTCTGCCACTTTGATGTCTCATTTTTCTGTAATTCTGGGTTTCACCCTCGTTTTTTCAGGACAGACGGAGGCTTCTGTCTGTCCAGGTGTTGACTCTGTTGTGGAGCGTATGCAACAGATTTGGGACCAGGTAGTGGAGAGGTTGTCCCTCTCTCAGGAGAGGGCCCAGCGGTTTGCTAACCGGCATAGGATGATGGTCCTCGGTTTAAAGTGGGGACTTGGTCTGGTTGTCCTCAAGAATATTCCATGAGAGTGGCATCTCCTAAATTTAAGCCTAGGTTCATTGGACCTTATAAGATCATGGAGATTCTTAATCCTGTTTCTTTTCGTTTGCTTCTTCCAGGGACATTTAAGATCCATACGTGGTTCCATAATGTCCTTGTTGAAGAGGTTTGTTGAGCCAGTGGTTCCTACTGCTTTGCCTCCTGACCCTGTTCGGTGAGGGCAATATGAAATTTGGGTTGAGAAAATATTGAATTCTCGTTTTTCTAGACGGAAACTCCTATTTGGTTAAGTGGAGAGGTTTGGTCAGGAAGACAATTCTTGGGTGTTTGCTTCGGACATCCATGCTAGGAGACCATCCGTGCGTATCTAGAACTATCCTGACCGACTGGTTGCTCAAGTGAGGGTTCGGTGACCCTCCTCAAGGGGGGGTACTGTTGTGAATATACTTGAAATGAGTTCTGGCAGAGGCTCCCTGGTGGTTACAAGCAGTAATGGACTGTCAGTGAAGATTGTGAGGAGTGGGAATCAGGTGTTACTGACTGGTCTTTTATAAGGGAGTCGCCTTCCCATCAGGGTTGCCGGTGATCAATTGTTCTGGTTGAATCCTTTATTCCAGTTTCCCTTGTAGCCTGCTGTGTCGTGTCTGCATCTCCTGCTAACAGATAAGACTTTTTTTCTTTTGTGTTGTGCTATATTTTGCATTTTGTCCTGCACTTCGTGGGGGCCTTCAGGTCCCCTCGGGGCTTCTGCCCCTCAGTTTTGTTCAGCCACTGTTGTTTGTACTTTTGCTTTTTCCAGTTTTTTCGTGGCTGCTGTTTTTTTTTGTTACACCAGAAACTAATTTGGTGGAAGAGTCGTGTGATTCAGGTGTTTTTGAAATTAGTAGAGTTGGTGCCTTTCAGGGTTTCTGGGATTGCAGTAAGTACCCTTCCTATCTTTTCTATTTAGTTTTGTTGGGCCCAGGTTTGCTCATATATTTTCTTTCTGTGTCAGTATTTCATCTTGTCTAACCGCCATTATATGTTTGGGGCTTTCTATTATCTTTGGGGTTTCTGTTCCGGGGAGATAGCTTTCCTATTTCTATCTTTAGGTGTAGTTAGTTTCTCAGCTGTGACGAGGCGTCTAGGACCAACGTAGGAACGCTCCCGGCTGCCTATAGTTGTGGTGGTTAGTCAGGGTATGCAATCTCATAGATTCCAACTGCTCTGGTGTTGCCTTTTTTACCTGCACTCCTCAGCTACCAAATCATAACAATCAGATAACTCAGGAGAGTCCGCAAAGAAGAGGGCATCCGCCTTAACATTCTTAGTGCCAGGAAGAAAAGAAACCACAAAATTAAAACGTGTGAAAAACAAGGCCCACCTGGCCTGTCTAGGATTAAGTCGCTTGGCTGATTCGAGATAAACCAGATTCTTATGGTCCGTGAGGACCACCACCTGATGTTTGGCTCCATCCAGCCAATGTCTCCACACTTCAAAGGCCCACTTCATGGCCAGTAACTCCCGATTACCCACGTCATAATTACGCTCAGTTGGAGAAAATTTTCGAGAGAAAAAGGCACAAGGGTTACTCTTAGAAGTCTCTGGATCTCTTTGAGACAAAACGGCACCTGCCCCAATTTCAGAGGCATCAACCTCCACCTGAAATGGTAGAGATACATCAGGCTGCCGTAGAACAGGAGCTGAAGTGAATCTCTGCTTAAGTTCCTGAAACGCAGAGACTGCCTCAGGAGGCCAATTCACCACATCAGAACCCTTTTTGGACAAATAAGTCAATGATTTAACAATACCGGAGAAATTACCAATAAATTTACAATAAAAATTGGCAAAACCGAAAAATATCTGAAGAGCCTTTAATGAAGTATGTTGGACCCAATCACAGATGGCCAGAACCTTGACCGGGTCCATTTCAATAACAGACGGAGACAAAATGAATCCCAGAAATGAGACCTTCTGTATGCCAAAAAGACACTTTGATCCCTTCACACACAGTGCATTCTCTCTCAAAATCTGGAACGTAGTCCAAACATGTTTCACATGAGAGTCCCAGTCATTGGAAAAAATCAAGATATCATCCGAATAAACAATCAGAAATTTATCCACAAAATCCCTGAAAATATCATTCATGAAGGACTGGAAGACGGAAGGAGCATTAGTGAGCCCAAAGGGCATCACTAGGTACTCAAAATGCCCCTCCGGGGTATTAAATGCCGTCTTCCATTCATCCCCGTGCTTAATGCGAACAAGCTTGGTAAACCAACTAGTACTTTTCACCCTGGAAAACAGGTCAGAAAACAAGGGTAAAGGATATTGATACTTCACAGTGATGTTATTCAAGAGACGATAATCAATACACGGCCTCAATGAACCATCCTTTTTGGCCACAAAGAAAAAAACGGCACCCAAGGGTGAAGAGGATAGTCTGATATGACCCTTCTCCAATGACTCCTTGATATAGCATCGCATAGCATCGTGTTCAGGTACAGACAAGTTAAAAAGGTGAACTTAGGAAATTTACCACCAGGCACTAATTCAATAGTGCAATCATTGCTCCTGTGAGGGGGCAAGGATGCAGATTTACTTTCACTAAATACATCCGAAAAATCAGTCAAAAAGTCAGGAACATCCTGAGACTAGGGAGAGGCAGAAAAAACAGGAGTGTCGGCATTAACACATTGGCAGCCCCAACTGGTCACAGACACAGATTTCCAATCCAAACCAGGATTATGAGACTGTAACCAAGGGAAACCTAGTACAATAATGTCATGCAGATTATACAGCACCAGAAATTTGCAACTCTCCTGATGATCTGGTTCAAACCTCATTATCACCTGAGTAGAAAACTCGGGTTTATTCTCCGCCAAAGGGGTAGAATCAATGCCCAGTAGGGGAATAGACTTCCGCAGGGGTATCATGGGAAACCCACAACATTTGGCAAAGTCAAAATCCATCAGGTTAATAGCTGCTCCTGAATCAACAAAAGCCTGAGACGAAAATGTGGACATGTAGCAAATGAGGGTAACAGTCAACAGAAATTTAGTCTGAACACTAACCTGTTGTGAATGTGTTAGACATGAATTCTGAGCAGAAGCTCCCTCTGGTGGTTACAAACAGTACTAAACTATTCAATGAGGATTGGCAATCAGGAGTTACAGACTGGTCTTATATAAGGGAGGTTCTCTCCCATCATGGTTGCCGGTGATCAATTGTTCTTGTCTCAACTGTGGTCCCTGGTTCACTTGGAAGCTTGCTGAGTCTTGCCTGCATCTTCTGCTATCAGTTAAGATATTTTCTGCTTTTATTTTTGTGCTTGCTTTTTGCATTTTTCCTTGCACTTCTGTGGAGGTCAGCCAGGTCCCCTCCCGGGGCTTGTGCTCCTCTCAGTTTATCTGAGCCACTGTTATTTGTTCATTTGCCTTTTCCAGTTTTTTCAGTGGCTGCAGCTTAGTTTTGTGACACCAGAGAACTAATTTAGGTGGTAGAGGTCGTGTGATCTCAGGTGTTTTTGCAATTATTAGAGTTGGTATTTTTTAGGGTTTTTTGGATTGCAGTATGTGCCCTTCCTATCCTTTTCTGTCCAGGTAGATTGGGCCCCAACGTTTGCTCATACTATTTTCTGTCTGTGTCTGTATTACCTGTAGTCTAACCGCCATTACATGTTTGGGGGCTTCCTATGTTCTTTGGGATCTGCTCCGGGGCAGATAGCTTTCCTCTTTCTATCTTTAGGTGTAGTTAACTTCTCAGGCTGTGACGAGGCGTCTAGGACCAACATAGGAACGCTCAACGGCTGCCTTTAGTTGTGGTGGTTAGTCAGGGTACTGCAATCCAGTAGATTCCAACCTCTCTGGTGTTTTGCCGTTTTTGCCTGCTCTCCTCAGCTACCAAATCATAACACTAACCAAAACAACTGAGCGCGCAAAACGTCTTCCCCGCTTAGGGCAGACGGAAATAGCATGGGACTCGTCACCACAGTAGAAACATAACCCATTGCGCCTATGAAACTCATGACGCTGAGCGCCAGAAGTCACTCCATCACACTGCATGGGCTCAGGAGCTGGCTCACAAGGCAACACTGTCTCACGCATACTTCTGCGCTCATGCAAACGTCTGTCAATTTGAATGGCCAAAGACATAGAATCATTGTGACCAGAGGGAACAGGAATCCCACCATATCGTCCTTTACTTTTTCTGACAGACCCTTTTGAAAAAGGGCTGCCAAAGCATGATCATTCCATTTGGTCAGAACTGCCCACTTTCGAAATTTCTGACAGTACAACTCAGCGTCTTCAAGACCCTGATTTAATGCCAACAGGATCTTTTCAGCTTGATCAGTGACATTAGGTTCATCATACAATAACCCCAGAGCCTGAAAAAATATATCAATATCATTCAAAACAGGATCCCCAGGTGTCAGGGAAAAAGCCCAATCCTGAGGGTCACCACGCAGCAGGGAGATGACAATTTGAACCTGCTGTGCAGCGTTCCCTGAGGACTTAGGCTTTAAGGCAAAAAACAACTTACAGTTATTTTTGAAATTCAGAAATTTAGATCGATCCCCCAAAAACAAATCTGGCATGGGAATCCTAGGTTCCACAAATGTCAACCCAGCAAGATAGGTAGCAATACTCCGAACCTCAGTAGCAAGCTGATCCACATGGCCAGACAACTGTGCAAACTCCATTGAGAGAGAAAAAAAAAATCCTCTTCAGCACCCAGAGAAAAAGAGGGAAAAATGCAACAAACAGAAAAAAAAAAATCTCTGACAACTCTGACAACTTTTTTTTTTTCATACTATTTTTCCCTTCTGTGAGTACCATATAATTTTCAGTTTGGCAGGTGATACTGTTTTGTACGGTAGCTGAGGAGGACAGGAACAACAGCAGGGCAGCTGAACACATGAGATGTTTGTAACTAATGGGTTGCAGAAACCTGAACTAACCACACAACTAGAGGTAGCCGTGGAGCGTTCCTACGTTGATCCTAGACGCCTCGTCACAGCCTGAGAGCTAGCTATACCTAAAGATAGAAACAGGAAACCTAACTGCCCCGGAGTAGAGCCCCAAAGGAATAGGCAGCCCCCAAACATATAATGGCGGTTAGACAAGATGAAAACACAAACGCAGGCAGAAAACAGATTGAGGAAACGCTGGGGCCACAAGCTGACTAAATAGGAAAGTACAGGAAGATTACTTTCTGCAACCCAGAAAACTCTACAAAAATCCAACAATTCTGATTACAAAAATACTGAGATCACACGATCTCGCCACCCACTAAATCAGATGCCAGTGTGAACAAAACCAAGCTGCAGCCGCTGAAAAAGCAGGAAAAAGCAAATGAAAAAACAACAGAGGCTACAGACAAACTATGAGGAGCTCAGGCCCCAGGAGGGGACCCGGCTGTCCTCCACAAATGTGCAGAAAACAATGCAAATAGCAAGCACAAAAATAAAAGCAGAAAATATCTTATCTGATAGCAGAAGATGCAGGCAAGACTCAGCAAACTTCCAAATGAACCAGGAACCACAATTGAGACAAGAACAATTGATCACCGGCAACCATCATGGGAGGGAACCTCCCTTATATCAGACCAGTCCGTGATCCCAGATTGCCATTCCTCGCTGAAAGGTTCATTACTGTCTGTAACCACCAGAGGGAGCCTTTGCTCAGAAACCATCTCTAGCACATTCATAACAGGGAGCCTTCCAGGCCTTCTGGAGCCAGTCGATGACACGGGCTCAACATCTCCTGCCTTAGGTGCTATTATGCTTTTGGCACTACCAGCAGATGCACCACCATCACTGTCAGTACCAGCTGGCCCCCCGTGCCCATGTCCGCGGCCTCTTCCAAAATATTACCTCATGTCTAGGAAAATGTACCAAAAATACCAGATATATGATGCTGTATCAGAAGCGGACAGCTGTATACAGTGTAGGGGAAAATTTAAATCTCTATATATTTCCAGAGTCACACACAGACGCTCACTCAGTATGGATTAGACCAGAATACAAAAAGCAGAAAAACGGTACTGTATCAGAAGCGTTCAACTGTATACAATGTAGGGGAAAACTTAAATCTCAGTATATATTTCCTGAGTCACACACAGATGCTCTCTCAGTATGGATTTGAAGGTAATTAAACAGCAGAAAGACGGTACTGTATCAGAAGCGGACAGCTGTATACAGTGTAGGAAAAAATTTAAATCTCCGTATTTATTTCCAGAGTCATACACAGATGTTCTCTCAGTATGGATTTGACCGTAATAAAAATAGCAGAAATACGGTACTGTATCAGAAGATACCAGCTGTATACATTGAAGGGGAAAATTTAAATCTCCGTTTATATTTCTGGAGTATGCTAATTATGCAAATTGTCTCTTCAGAGAGGAAGAGAGCTAGAACTCTAATGCCACCTTTTGGAAGGTAGCAATCCTACAAGTCAATGTCGACCCTTTAACGAGCCTTATCACATGACCTAGGATAATAGCCAAACCAGAATCTCAATTTGCAGACACTGTGTTTCGGGGTTCAGCCCCTCGTCAGTGCAAAGCTGAGATCTGGTTTGGCTGTGTGAGAGGCGTCAGACCATTGTCCAAGAAATATCGTCACTCCTTGCGGAGATCAACATGCTAAGCATGCAGATGAGGAGACTTAAAGCCGCAATGCTCCTCTGGGAAATATGCTAATTATGCAAATTGTCTCTTCAGAGAGGAAGAGAGCTAGAACTCTAGTGCCACCTTTTGGAAGGTAGCAATCCTACAAGTCAATGTCGACCCTTTAACGAGCCTTATCACATGACCTAGGATAATAGCCAAACCAGAATCTCAATTTGCAGACACTGTGTTTCGGGGTTCAGCCCTTGTCAGTGCAAAGCGGAGATCTGGTTTGGCTGTGTGAGAGGCGTCAGACCATTGTCCAAGAAATATCGTCACTCCTTGCGGAGATCAACATGCTAAGCATGCAGATGAGGAGACTTAAAGCCGCAATGCTCCTCTGGGAAATATGCTAATTATGCAAATTGTCTCTTCAGAGAGGAAGAGAGCTAGAACTCTAGTGCCACCTTTTGGAAGGTAGCAATCCTACAAGTCAATGTCGACCCTTTAACGAGCCTGATCACATGACCTAGGATAATAGCCAAACCAGAATCTCAATTTGCAGACACTGTGTTTCGGGGTTCACCCCCTCGTCAGTGCAAAGCGGAGATCTGGTTTGGCTGTGTGAGAGGCGTCAGACCATTGTCCAAGAAATATCGTCACTCCTTGCGGAGATCAACATGCTAAGCATGCAGATGAGGAGACTTAAAGACTTTGCACTGACGAGGGGCTGAACCCCGAAACATAGTGTCTGCAAATTGAGATTCTGGTTTGGCTATTATCCTAGGTCATGTGATAAGGCTCGTTAAAGGGTCGACATTGACTTGTAGGATTGCTACCTTCCAAAAGGTGGCACTAGAGTTCTAGCTCTCTTCCTCTCTGAAGAGACAATTTGCATAATTAGCATATTTCCCAGAGGAGCATTGCGGCTTTAAGTCTCCTCATCTGCATGCTTAGCATGTTGATCTCCGCAAGGAGTGACGATATTTCTTGGACAATGGTCTGACGCCTCTCACACAGCCAAACCAGATCTCTGCTTTGCACTGATGAGGGGCTGAACCCGAAACACAGTGTCTGCAAATTGAGATTCTGGTTTGGCTATTATCCTAGGTCATGTGATAAGGCTCGTTAAAGGGTCGACATTGACTTGTAGGATTGCTACCTTCCAAAAGGTGGCACTAGAGTTCTAGCTCTCTTCCTCTCTGAAGAGACAATTTGCATAATTAGCATATTTCCCAGAGGAGCATTGCGGCTTTAAGTCTCCTCATCTGCATGCTTAGCATGTTGATCTCCGCAAGGAGTGACGATATTTCTTGGACAATGGTCTGACGCCTCTCACACAGCCAAACCAGATCTCCGCTTTGCACTGACGAGGGGCTGAACCCCGAAACACAGTGTCTGCAAATTGAGATTCTGGTTTGGCTATTATCCTAGGTCATGTGATAAGGCTCGTTAAAGGGTCGACATTGACTTGTAGGATTGCTACCTTCCAAAAGGTGGCACTAGAGTTCTAGCTCTCTTCCTCTCTGAAGAGACAATTTGCATAATTAGCATATTTCCCAGAGGAGCATTGCGGCTTTAAGTCTCCTCATCTGCATGCTTAGCATGTTGATCTCCGCAAGGAGTGACGATATTTCTTGGACAATATTTCCGGAGTCACACATAGACGCTCACTCAGTATGGATTTGACCAGAAAACAAAAAGCAGAAAAACGGTACTGTATCAGAAGCGTTCAGCTGTACACAGTGTAGGGGAAAATTTAAATTTCTGTATATATTTCCGGAGTCACACACAGACGCTCACTCAGTATGAATTTGACCAGAATACAAAAAGCAGAAAAATGGTACTGTATTAGAAGCGTACAGCTTTATACAGTGTAGGGGAAAATTGAAAACTCCATATATACTGTATTTCCTGAGTAACACACAGACGCTCTCTCAGTATGGATTTGACCGTAATACAAAAGGCGGAAAAACGGCACTGTATCAGAAGATACCAGCTGTATACGTTGAAGGGGAAAATTGAAATCTCCCTATTTATTTCCGGAGTTACACACAGATAGTCAGCATGTATTTGTCCATGATACCAGTCGGTACACAGTAGTGTGTGAGGAGCGTACAGCTCTATACAGTGTGGGAAAAAATGAACGCTCGGTAACTGCGCAGAAAAAAAGAATAAAAGTATTAGTGCTGTGTAGAAAGCAGTCTGCACAGCAGTGTACGTACAGCAATACAGCTATCAGGCAGCCTAATAACCAGCGCTGCTGCACACAAGAAAATCCTCCCCTCTCACTGCACACTAACTGTACAGCACAATTGCTATCAGCACAAGCACATAAGAACTTCCCTTTCCAGCCCTAACTCTCTCCCTACTGATAAACAGCATCAGCAACCTCTCCCTACTGATAAGATCAGCAGAAGTAAAATGGCGATCGGCGGTCAGGGCTTTTATAGACACTATGACGCCCCCCAAAGCAAGCCAATAACTTCAATGCCCTTCTCTAAGATGGTGGTGGACGCTGCCCATGTCATCTCGTTGCCCACAGTGTACGTCCTTGCTCATTCGCTGAAAAAAACGCATCTGTAAGCATTATGGGAAAACCAACTTTGGCACTCGTTTTGCCGAACGCATGGCCGACTTCACGCTATGGTTTGTTTTCACTCGGCGAAACATGACTTTGGCGAAAGTCAGCGACTTATGAATCTGACCGACCTGTTTCGCTCAACTCTAGTCATCATTATTTTTCATTAGTTTGTCATCAGTGTATCATGAATGTGAGATCTGTTTGTCCGTTTTAACAATCAATCTGCCATCAGTGTTTTTCATCTATGTTTCGTTCTTGTATCTTTGTTTGCCATCAGTGTGTCATTAGTGTTTTTCCAGTATGAATAAAAAAAACAAATTGCAAAGCTTCTCCTATACTGTGCAAAGTTAAACATGCTTTCCTTCGGTGTGCCATTCGTGTGCTGTATGTGTTTTACACAGATCCATAGACTTGTATGGCAGTTGTCATCGGTGCTGCAGGAAAAAATAACGGACATGTATCTGTGTGGTTTGCTCAGACACATTGTAGGTGTCTGAACATGAATACAGTGGGGAAAATAAGAATTTATTATGCTGATGATTTTGCAAGTTTTCCCACCTACAAAGGCTGGAGAGGTCTAGTCTTGCTACACTCATCAGGAGAGCTTTAAACTAGAACAATGTGGGAAGGGAAGAAAAACGCCAGAAAAAGCCATACACCTGACAAATGCTATTGAGAACTCGGCTATTAGAAGTGGAAAGGAAGAACGAAGACAAAACAATCTAAATAATAAAAATATTGGAGGAAGAGAAAACCAATCACAAACTAAAATGTTTTTATACAAATGCACAAAGCATGGGCAACAAACAAGGAGAAAACAGAAAAGACAGTGAGGAAACACTTAGCTAACCTAAATGAATTCAAGTCTCCAGGTCCAGATGAATTACACCCCAGAATACTGAAGGAGATAGCAGAAGAAATTCTTGAATTACTGTCCATAATCTTTGAAAATTCTTGGAGAACAGGAGAAGTCACAGAAGACTGGAGAAGAGCAAATGTTGTTCCTATCTTCAAAAAGGGGAAGAAGGTGGACCCAGGGAACTACAGGCCGGTGAGTCTGACTTCTATACCAGGAAAGATCTTTGAAAAAATTATTAAAGAACATGTATGCAAGTACGTGCATAAGAATGAAGTGATTAAACAGAGTCAGCATGGGTTTGTAACTAATAAGTCATGTCAGACTAATTTAATTTCCTTCTATGACAGAATCACTGACTGGGTGGATCAGGAAATGCTGTAGATATACAGGTCCTTCTCAAAAAATTAGCATATAGTGCTAAATTTCATTATTTTCCATAATGTAATGATTACAATTAAACTTTCATATATTTTAGATTCATTACACACCAACTGAAATTTGTCAGGTCTTTTATTGTTTTAATACTGATGATTTTGGCATACAACTCCTGATAACACAAAAAACCTGTCTCAAAAATTAGCATATCAAGAAAAGGTTCTCTAAACGACCTATTACCCTAATCTTCTGAATCAACTAATTAACTCTAAACACATGCAAAAGATTCCTGAGGCTTTTAAAAACTCCCTGCCTGGTTCATTACTCAAAACCCCCATCATGGGTAAGACAAGCGACCTGACTGATGTCAAGAAGAACATCATTGACACCCTCAAGCAAGAGGGTAAGACCCAGAAAGAAATTTCTCAACAAATAGGCTGTTCCCAGAGTGCTGTATCAAGGCACCTCAATGGGAAGTCTGTTGGAAGGAAACAATGTGGCAGAAAACGCTGTACAACGAGAAGAGGTGACCAGACCCTGAGGAAGATTGTGGAGAAGGACCGATTCCAGACCTTGGGGGACCTGAGGAAGCAGTGGACTGAGTCTGGTGTAGAAACATCCAGAGCCACTGTGCACAGGCGTGTGCAGGAAATGAGCTACAGGTGCCGCATTCCCCAGGTAAAGCCACTTTTGAACCATAAACAGCGTCAGAAGCGCCTGACCTGGGCTACAGAGAAGCAGCACTGGACTGTTGCTAAGTGGTTCCAAGTACTTTTTTCTGATGAAAGCAAATTTTGCATGTTATTCGGAAATCAAGGTGCCAGAGTCTGGAGGAAGACTGGGGAGAAGGAAATGCCAAAATGCCTGAAGTCCAGTGTCAAGTACCCACAGTCAGTGATGGTGTGGGGTGCCATGTCAGCTGCTGGTGTTGGTCCACTGTGTTTCATCAAGTGAAGGGTCAATGCAGCTAGCTATCAGGAGATTTTGGAGCACTTCATGCTTCCATCGGCTGAAATGCTTAATGGAGATGAAGATTTCATTTTTCAGCACGACCTGGCACCTGCTCACAGTGCCAAAACCACTGGTAAATGGTTTACTGACCATGGTATTACAGTGCTCAATTGGCCTGCCAACTCTCCTGACCTGAACCCCATAGAGAATCTGTGGGATATTGTGAAGAGAAAGTTGAGAGACGCAAGACCCAACACTCTGGATGAGATTAAGGCCGCTATTGAAGCATCCTGGGCCTCCATAACACCTCAGCAGTGTCACAGGCTGATTGCCTCCATGCCACGCCGCATTGAAGCAGTCATTTCTGCAAAAGGATTCCCGACCAAGTATTGAGTGCATAACTGAACTTTATTATTTGATGTTTTTTTTGTTTGTTTTTAAAAACACTTTTATTTTATTTGACGGTTGAAATATGTTAATTTTTTGAGACAGGTTTTTTGTGTTATCAGGAGTTGTATGCCAAAATCATCAGTATTAAAACAATAAAAGACCTGACAAATTTCAGTTGGTGTGTAATGAATCTAAAATATATGAAAGTTTAATTGTAATCGTTACATTATGGAAAATAATGAAATTTAGCACTATATGCTAATTTTTTGAGAAGGACCTGTAGTATATCTTGACTTCAGCAATGCATTTGACAAAGTATCTCACACAATCCTTATTGAAAAAATGACTAAGTATGGAATGGACAAGGCAACTGTTAGGTGGATTCATAACTGGCTTAGTGATCGGACTCAAAGAGTGGTCGTAAATGGCTGCACATCCAGTTGGAAGAATGTCTCAAGTGGGGTACCACAAGGCTCTGTTTTGGGCCCTGTATTGTTCAACATATTTATCAATGATTTAGATGAAGGAATTGAGGGTAAACTGATCAAATTTGCTGATGACACAAAACTAGGAGGGTTAGCTAATACTAGAGAAGAGAGAGAGAGGTTTCAAAAAGATATAAATAAACTGGAGCAGTGGGCAGCAACTAACAGAATGGTTTTTAACCGGGAAAAATGCAAAGTACTACATCTGGGCAATAAAAATGAAAAAAACATATACAAAATGGGAGGAATAGGGCTAAGTAACAGCACATGTGAAAAAGACTTGGGTATACTAATTGATCACAGACTGAACATGAGTCAACAGTGTGATGCAGCAGCAAAAAAGGCAAATACAATTCTAGGATGTATCAACAGAAGCATACAGTCAAGATCACGTGAGGTCATTATTGCCCTCTACTCCTCTTTGGTCAGACCTCATCTGGAATACTGTGTCCAGTTTTGGGCACCACATTTTAAAAAAGACATCAACAAACTGGAGCAAGTTCAAAGAAGAGCCACCAGAATGGTGACCGGTCTGCAAACCATGTCCTATGAGGAACGGTTGCAGGATTTAGGAATGTTTAACTTGCAAAAAAGAAGACTGAGAGGAGACTTAATAGCTGTCTACAAATATCTCAAGGGCTGTCACATTGTAGAAGGATCATCTTTATTCTCATTTGCACAAGGAAAGACTAGAAGCAATGGGATGAAACTGAATGGGAGGAGACACAGATTAGATATTAGAAAAAACTTTTTGACAGTTAGGGTGATCAAGGAGTGGAACAGGCTGTCACGAGATTTGGTAAGTTCTCCTTCAATGGAAGTCTTCAAACAGAGGCTGGACAGACATCTGTCTGGGATGATTTAGAGAATCCTGCTTTGAGCAGGGGGTTGGACCAGATGGCCCAGGAGGTCCCTTCCAACTCTACCATTCTATGATTCTGTGATTCTATTAACATCCTGATTTGGGTACACCTAGAAGCTGATGGGATTCTTTTATGCTTTTGATCAAAAACAGTTTTTACGAAGTACTCTATGTTATTTGTATTCACTATTTCTTTTATTTATTTACTTATAGCAGAGTGTATGTTCATTTTATTTCTGCCTTAGATTTTGTCTATAAACACAGATATGTGCATAGCATCATAAGTTATAATGAGTAAGTGTGGCATCCATGAAAAAAATGGATATCACATGTATTGGAAACACGGACGTGTGAAGGAGGCATAAATATGTGTATTTCTGCGTTCATACTCAATACTGAATAAATTAATATGTTTTAAAAATTAAGTTTCTATTTTTTTCATTATTTGCGTATCATTGACATGTACCGTATATTGATCCTGTGATTTTTATAATTCCACAATATTTCTTCCTGGGTGTTACAATATAATGTTGAAGAGTATAGAATGGTGATCAATAAATATGGTACAAATATATTAAAGTAAGGTTAAAAATACAAGTTAGACAACAAGCAAAATGATATTCAAAATGATGGAGCATTACCTGAATGTACTTCTTACTTTTACAAAAGAAACTAAAAATGTGCAAGTCTCTTTGGAAAAATGAAAAAAGCAGAACAAAAATACAATAATTTACTTAATATTTGAGAGATCAATAAAAGTAGTGTTTTATGACCAGTAGCTTTCAGTGAAAGGTTGCGCTTATGTGCCTACCTTTACAATAAGTCTCTTACCATAAATAGAACTGAGAGACCCATTCTATTTCCCTGGAGAGTGATTTGCCTGATATATATTGCATGTGTAGGCTCTTATTGACATTGTTATCTACATTTCTTAATGAACATTGCTTCATATGTGTGTTTTATGGATGTTCTGCTAATAAATGGATTCAATTTCAAACTTCTTTTATTTAGCAATAAATTCTTTGGCTGTAATTTAGTCATAATTATATTTTCTATAAGTGCATCTTGTTTATTTTATAACCTTTATACCACATTCCTGTCTTTACTATAAAAGCATGCTCTGATTTCCCAAAAATCCACTGTTTCAAGTATATTACTGACCTTGTTCAATTTCCTGGAACACACTTATTTCTGATCTGAGCATCTCAATTAAATTAGGCAAGATTTCTATATAATTGCTCTCACTTGAACCCATGTTAAGGTAAGAGGGCATACAAGTGAAAGGAAACTGTTAATAAAGTAGTTTTACTGGTATTTAATGCCTTTACATGATATCATTATATGCATAGTTCTAATATTCCTCTAAATGGTTTATACAGTAGTCCTGTGAATTACAATTAATTTTTGTAGATCTGGATGACCATTGAGTGTTTTAAAATCGTATTTTGAGACATCACCTTTGAGAAATGTCAAATTATTTCAAAGCCCTAAAATGTCAACCAAAATATGTAAAAATCAATTAAATAGCAAGTCAGAATGAGTTGCTGAAAGCTGTAATTTACTTTCTATACTTTCTATTTTGAGGACAGGGGCTTCTTCAGAGTTGTGCACAGTACACACAGTGTCTCTGAAACTAAAAATGTGGCATGTGTTCTACCAGTGAAATGCTTATCTTACTTTGTGTCACATCTCTGCATGGACCTGCTCAAATTCATCCTCACCCACAATTACTTTGAATTTGACGACAAGATCTATCTTCAGGAGACTGGCACAGCTATGGGAAGTAAAATGGCTCCACAGTATGCAAATCTTTTCATGGCCAAACTTGAAAGCGACTTTTTGTCCTCATGTCCCATCAGGCCTCAGGCCTACTACCACCACATTGATGATATTTTAATCATTTGGATGGAGTCTGAGCAACAGCTAAAGATGTTACACGAACAGTTTAATCAATTTCATCCCACCATCAACTTAATACTCAACTACTCCAGCAATGAAATTAACTTTTTAGTCACCATCATTACGCTAAAGAACAATGAAATAGAGACATCCCTGTATCAGAAGCCAATCGACCATCCAACAAACCTTAAATGGGATAGTTTGCATCCAAAACACATAAAAAACTCTATTGTCTACAGCCAAGCGATCAGATACAATCATATATGTTCCAACGCCATGGATAGAGATGAACACCTTAGTCGCCTCAGAAAGACCTTTTTGAATCAGGGCTACCATCCAAAAACAATTGAAAACCAAATTACAAGAGCCACCAGCATATCAAGGAATCACCTGCTACATTACAGAAATAAAGATGAAAATAACCGGGTGCCTCTAGTAGTCACCTACAATCCAAATCTGGAGGTACTAAGGGGAGCTGCACGGAAACTACAACCTTTACTACAAAAAGATGCTCAACTACAATTCATATTTCCAGACCCCCCACTACTGTGTTTAAGGCAGCCCCAAATCTAAGAAGCATCATTGTCAGAAGCTCCCTGTCCTCCCCAACAGCTGCAGGAACCTTTCCTTGCAACTAGAAAAAATGTAAAACCTGTCCATCTATAATGACCACGGACAAGATAAAGATCCCCAACTCCCATCAGGACTACAAGATCCCAGGTATTTTCAGCTGCATCACATCTAATGTGGTGTACCTAATTATTTGTACGAAATGTCCAACTGGGGGTCTGTTATGATTTGGTAGCCGAGAAGGACAGGAGCAAAAAACAGCAAAGGCAGCCAAACACCCAGAGAGGTTGGGAACTAATGGGCTTCAGATCCCTAAGCTAACCGCACAACTAGAAGCAGCCGTGGGACTTACCTACGGTGACCTAGACGCCTCGGCACAGCAGGAGAGATTAGCTACACCCGAAGATAGAAACAGGAAAGCTAACTGCCCCGGAGTAGAGCCCCAAAGGAATAGGTAGCCCCCGAACATATAATGGCGGTTAGACAAGAAGAAACACAAACGCAGGCAGAAAATAGAGTGAGCAAACGCTGGGGCCAAATACTGCCTAGATAGGACAGGACAGGACAGAATACTATCTGCAACCCAGCAAAACCCTAGAAAATTCCAACACTTCTGATTTCAAAAAATGCTGAGACCACACGATCTCGCCACCCGCTAAATCAGATATCTGGTGTGACCAAGCGGCTAACCCGCAGCCACTCAAATAGCAGGGACAGAGCAATGGAACAAAAACAGTGGCTACTGAAAAACAGAGAGTAGCACAGGCCCCAGGAGGGGAACCCAGCTAACCTCCCACAAATGTGCAGACAAAAAATGGAAATTGCAAACACGATAGAAACAAGCAGAAAATATCTTATCTGAAAGTAGCAGACGAATGCAAGACACCAGCTGACTTCCAAATGAACCAGGAAACAACAATTGATCATCGGCGAGGATCATGGGAAGGCAGGTCACTTATATCAGCCCAGTCAGTCTCTCCTGATTGCCAGTCATCGCTCGCAGGTTATGGACTACTACTATTCAACACTGGTTCAATACCCTCAGCAACCACCAGAGGGAGCCCAAACTCAGAAGTCATTTCCAACATGCTCACAATAGTACCCCCCCTTGAAGAGGGGTCACCGAACCCTCACCTGCACCACCAGGCCAATCAGTATGAGCTCGGTGATAGGCACGAACCACTCTCTCTGCATGAATGTCAGTAGCAAACACTCAAGGATTGTCCTCCTGACCATAACCTTTCCACTTAAGTGCAGACAAAAAATAGAAATTGCAAACATGATAGAAACAAGCAGAAAATATGTTATCTGAAAGTAGCAGATGAAGGCAAGACACCAGCTGACTTCCAAATGAAACAGGAAACAACAATTGATCACCGCGAGGATCATGGGATGGCAGCTCACTTATATCAGCCCAGTCAGTCTCTCCTGATTGCCAGTCATCGCTCGCAGGTGATGGACTTCTACTATTCAACACTGGTTCAATACCCTCAGCAACCACCAGAGGGATCCCCAACTCAGAAGTCATTTCCAACATGCTCACAACAGGAGTCTGTATGTGGTTGACACAGGGCAAAAACTGAGAACAAGGATGAATTCTCATCGCCACACAATAAGAGAAAAAAGATTGGATTGCCTGTGGCCAAACACTTTTGTATCCCCGGTCATAGCATGATGGACATGAAATTACTCGTATTAAAGGCTCGCTTTAAATCTGAGAGAGACAGAAAAGTTTGGGAATATAAACTCATGATGACCTTTGATACACTCAGTGCTGGAATGAATGTATCCCATGGATTTTTGTCTTTTTACATCAATTAAGGAATGTGCTCCTCAGACCTTCTGGGGCATCATAACACAGAACCAGATCCCAATCAGAGGGCAATAAGACTTTCACACTCCTTATCTATGAACTGTTCCAATATTTATGTTCATCTCTATCTCCCATAATGACAATTCTGCTTCACGTCACTTGTCTTATCTATTGCATTATTCCTGAGTCCTGTTGTGTATAAATATGTGATTCTTCAGATTTTGTTTTAGTCTTTGACTGATGAAGAGACCTGAGTAGTCTCGAAAGCTTGCAACTTGTTACCATCTTTTCAGTTAGCCATTAAAATGTATCAACCACTGAGGACTCTCAATTCTAAATATTTTTGACCTGCTCAAGCAATTTATGCTTCTGTCACCATTCACCAGCGTTTTCATTATATAGGTGGCGCTGGTGATGAATGGCCAGGGCTATATTTGGCATTAACCCATTCCCGACATGATGTACAATTACATCATATGTAGGGTCCTTGCATTTGATGCAGGCTTAAGCACAAGCCAAGTCACACATCTTTCCCGTACGATGATGGCCGAGCCATTATCTGCCACTCAAAGCCGTGGGTTGCACAGCTGTCCACCTGCAGCTGCTAATCTATTAAATGCCTCTGCCATTTTCTGACAGTAGCATCTAACACATGGCATCAGGGGGTCGCATCATTCTGTGCATACTTCGGCACCCCTGTAATATGATTTTGGGGCACTGATAAGTTGCCAAGACAGCCGTGGATTCTACTGAAGACTTTTGTGCCTGTCATATTTGTTCTTCAGTTAAAGCCAACCTGTAGCTGATAGAAGTCCATGATTTTCACTATACATGTATGTGCTGTAGCACTGCTGTGTATAATACAAGCGATAGGACGATCATAGCTTCAGTCTAAGTAGACTAAACAATACAGTAAAAAGTGCTAACAAAATGTTTTCATAATTATGAAAAAATATAAAAGCCAAAATCACCCCCTTTTGCCTCATTAAAAATAAAGCAATTAAAAAATACATATATTTAGTATAGCTGTATTCATAAAATCTATCTATATATAAAATAAATTAATTTGGTCAGTAAATGGCAAATTGAGAGAAAAAATTAATTGCCAGTTATGTTTTTTTGGCTGCTGCAACTTTGCAACAAAATGCAATAAGAATCAAAATGTCATACTCCAAGACAGGATCAGTAAAAATGTTTGTTCATAGTGTAATAAATAAGCCCTCAAACAGTGCTATATCTCAGAAAAATTTTAAAAAAATGACAAGTCAAGGAAAAAAACATTTTTTTACTAATCTCTTAATTTTTTCTCACCACTTAAATAAAAAAAAAACCTATACATGTTTTGTATTTGCATAATTGTATTGACCTGGAGAATCAAACTTCCAGTCCACTTTTACCATAGAGTAAACATGGTAAATAATGGTGGAATTTTTTTCCTTACTTTCCAGAGTAACACATGATAAAATTAATGATGTAATTCAAAAGTACAATTTGTCAAGCAAAAAACAAGCTCTCATATGGCTAGGTGAACGGAAATATAAAAAATCTACGGCTTATGGAAACGGGGCCAGATAACGGAAGTTGGCTGCAGCGCAAAGGGTTTAATGCTGTCCTAGGCATTTTAAATGGTCAAACTGAATACAAGTACAGTAAGTCAGGTTAAAAGTTCACATAACTAAACATTAGTTATAGTTATAATTAGATAGTGGATAAGTCCCCATACACAATAAATTAATGTCAGCTTAACCTGCCAACATTGAATGCAGTCATAAGGTCAATGTTACTCATGATGTGCCCATGCGCCCTTGTGTGAAATCATCCCTGGCCTCTTCAGAGCCGGAAGTTATAGCCTTGTGTGAAGAGGTTTGATGATTCAGTGCTCACGGCATCACAAGGTGCAGGCGGAAGTAGGTGCAAGTCCCTGGTGTATGTAGATAGGAATTTTACTGCATACTCTTATTTCATATATGCAAGAACTTTATTTCCACGCAAAGGCAATAAACAGATATACAGTCCTGCTCAGCATTATTGGCACCCATGAAGTTTAAGCACATCATGTGGAATATCTCCTGTAAAAAATGAATCAAGGGAAACAGTTATTTTGTATAGAGCACTCATGTTAAATACAAAAGAGCAAATGATAAGCAATAATATAAAACAAAAAAACAATGGGAGGGAAAAATAGAAAAACCTAAAGCTTGCTCTGACACTGGTATTGGCACGGATACATTGCCTTTAATTGCTAGAATTTGCTAGAATTTGTTCTTATGATGTAGCACTCTTATAGTCTCCAATTCATTGATTTTATACTTGTTATCTTATATGAAATGTTTTCAATAGTCAGCAAGAACATGTTCTGGGTGCATGGTAAATAAAGCATGACCTTGGGTAACAGGTGGGTCATGAGCTACATTGAGTTACATTGCTGTAAATAGTATAAAAAACTGGCTTTTTCTTTTGAATAAACCAGAAAAGTGATTTGCTCACAACCTGTGTGCGTGCTTTTCTCCGAGCTCGTTATCTGGGTCGTAATTCACATTGTAGAAGGATCATCTTTATTCTCATTTGCACAAGGAAAGACTAGAAGCAATGGGATGAAACTGAATGGGAAGAGACACAGATTAGATATTAGAAAAAACTTTTTGACAGTTACGGTGATCAAGGAGTGGAACAGGCTGCCACGAGAGGTGGTAAGTTCTCCTTCAATGGAAGTTTTCAAACAGAGGCTGGACAGACATCTGTCTGGGATGATTTAGAGAATCCTGCTTTGAGCAGGGGGTTGGACCAGATGGCCCAGGAGGTCCCTTCCAACTCTACCATTCTATGATTCTGTGATTCTGTTAACATCCTGATTTGGGTACACCTAGAAGCTGATGGGATTCTTTTATGCTTTTGATCAAAAACAGTTTTTACGAAGTACTCTATGTTATTCGTATTCACTATTTCTTTTATTTATTTACTTATAGCAGAGTGTATGTTCATTTTATTTCTGCCTTAGATTTTGTCTATAAACACAGATACGTGCATAGCATCATAAGTTATAATGAGTAAGTGTGGCATCCATGAAAAAAACGGATATCACATGTATTGGAAACACGGACGTGTAAAGGAGGCATAAATATGTGTATTTCTGCGTTCATACTCAATACTGAATAAATTAATATGTTTTAAAAATTAAGTTTCTATTTACTTCATTATTTGCGTATCATTGACATGTACCGTATATTGATCCTGTGATTTTTATAATTCCACAATTTTTCTTCCTGGGTGTTACAATATAATGTTGAAGAGTAGAGAATGGTGATCAATAAATATGGTACAAATATATTAAAGTAAGGTTAAAAATACAAGTTAGACAACAAGCAAAATGATATTCAAAATGATGGAGCATTACCTGAATGTACTTCTTACTTTTACAAAAGAAACTAAAAATGTGCAAGTCTCTTTGGAAAAATGAAAAAAGCAGAACAAAAATACAATAATTTACTTAATATTTGAGAGATCAATAAAAGTAGTGTTTTATGACCAGTAGCTTTCAGTGAAAGGTTGCGCTTATGTGCCTACCTTTACAATAAGTCTCTTACCATAAATAGAACTGAGAGACCCATTCTATTTCCCTGGAGAGTGATTTGCCTGATATATATTGCATGTGTAGGCTCTTATTGACATCGTTATCTACATTTCTTAATGAACATTGCTTCATATGTGTGTTTTATGGATGTTCTGCTAATAAATGGATTCAATTTCAAACTTCTTTTATTTAGCAATAAATTCTTTGGCTGTAATTTAGTCATAATTCTATTTTCTATAAGTGCATCTTGTTTATTTTATAACCTTTATACCACATTATCTGGGTCGTAACCTCTAAATTCGGCCTCACTAGTGATCTGGCATTTCTGACTTTGTGTCAGAACAAAAACAGCTATAACAGTTTTTGGCACCCAACCTGGGACAGTGGTAACCAGCCTATTTGGAATCCATATGTGGGAGTTTCCTGGAGATTGGACATGCAGATCCAGGGGAGGAGTCCCGAGGAGATAATTTGCATATTCCCAGTGCCTTCTGGGATAAGTGAAGAGTCTCCGCGAGCTCAGGGAACACTGGATTTTGGCTGTTGCAGCTGAAAGGAGGACATCAGTAAACCAGGGGAGGAGTCCCGAGGAGATAATTTGCATATTCCCAGTGCCTTCTGGGATAAGTGAAGAGTCTCCGCGAGCTCAAGGAACACTGGATTTTGGCTGTTGCAGCTGAAAGGAGGACATCAGTAAACCAGGGGAGGAGTCCCGAGGAGATAATTTGCATATTCCCAGTACCTTCTGGGATAAGTGAAGAGTCTCCGCGAGCTCAAGGAACACTGGATTTTGGCTGTTGCAGCTGAAAGGAGGACATCAGTAAACCAGGGGAGGAGTCCCGAGGAGATAATTTGCATATTCCCAGTGCCTTCTGGGATAAGTGAAGAGTCTCCGCGAGCTCAAGGAACACTGGATTTTGGCTGTTGCAGCTGAAAGGAGGACATCAGTAAACCAGGGGAGGAGTCCCGAGGAGATAATTTGCATATTCCCAGTGTGGTGGGGTGACCATGAGAAATGATGAGTATCGCTACGCATTTCTTATTAATATCATTTTATAATGGAGTTTCTCAGTGTATCCACATCATGATGAGGGGTGATTAGTATTATACGTACAGGAAGGCAATATATATAGCTATTCCCCATTTAGCACCATACCTGTAGGAATGTTAATCTGTACCTATCTCCTATTCGGTACATCGGGCATTACTAGGGAAGGTATACATCAATTATATCTTGCTGCCTTATACATTTATCTTCAAATATTGCTATCCCCTAACATGACACTAAAATCAAGTGTCAATGACCTTCTCATGACGCCGATGTGTCTTATTTATTCCAGTCATTATATGCTCTAGTCATTCTTTCAGTGTGTTTATAAGTTCAGACTAGACTTTTGGTCCAATAGCTGACAATTATAGATTGCATCTTAGCTTATATTTGACTGTCTGGTATGCACACACATTTAGATTTCCCATACACTGGAGGAGCTTTGACTAGTGAGTGAACAAGTATGAGACTGCTCACATTCACTTTCATTAAGCTGTGGCACAAGAAGGCAGTTTTTATCATAACTCCTGTTTATAAAAGGAGGCTGCTGTATACTAGCAGTGTTGTAAAGCAGATCTGTGCCAATCTCCATTATACTTCCTACCACCCCGTGTGTTGTGAACTGTTTTTAATACTTTGGGGACTTAGGGTCACCTTTAATGTTAGTTGGTCTCTGTATTAATGTTAGGGGTCTCCCTACTATCTGGGTAGAGGTATCCCCTAAGGTGTAAGGGCCTAACAGGGACCCTAGGGTCAGCCATCGTGGAGCGGGGGCGCCACAACGCTTCCCCCTAGGGTGCCAACCTCCGCTGTTAGGCAGGTGACAGCCCAGACCTACATCAGGGACTCTAGGCTATCCCCATAGCTTTTAAGTTAGGAATACACTTTGTTTTTTGTTTTTTTATATCACGGTTGTTTTTGGGTGCTACCCATTGAGGTATTTTATCAATAAAGGATTGCCTATAGGGCATGATTCTATGATTTTGGTTTTGAAGCCCTTCTGTACCTATTATATATTTTCAGTTTTTTTCCTACCGCCTTCTGGAATGTCACCTCGCTGCTGCCAGCACTTCCCTTATATCTCTGCTTGCTGTCTCTACAGGCACTGAAATCACGTATCAAAAAAAAAAAAAAATTATCCCTCAGAATAGCAAAAAATGAATATAGTTCAGTCTGAATGCCTGAGAATTTTCACGCTTCAGCCTGTAGCCAAAATACTAGCTTAAAAAGATCAAAACCAGGAAACAGATGTGACAACATGATTAGCAGAGGAGGGGGGTCAAAGGGGTTTTCTCGCTGCTACAGCCAGCAGTGAATGAGATACTGACAGAGCGCACGCTGAATGAGATTTAAAGCGACAGTACCTGCAAGACAGACAGTGACATGTACAATGAGACAGACACCCGGGAGAATACGAATCCCTCTTTTGATGATCTGTGACACATACAAGCTGCTCTGGTAACTGTTAACTCACCAATTGCACTGAGCACGGCAATGCTACAGGTCTATCGCTTTCTGAAAACCGTACGCCCTGGCCGGTGCGCCGGTCACAGTAATCTGTAATAGCCTTAATCAAAATTCTCACCATCCACGTCTGATTTGACTAGGATGACCTCCCCCCTTGCGTGGATGATTATTGTGAGAACTTATCCAAACAAAGCTCCTGCCCCTCACACCTGGATTGATCTGGGATGACCTCCCTCCTGTGTGTGAAAGATAACTGCAGAAACTTAACCGATTCAAAGCCCTCGCTCCTCACACCTGGATTGATCTGGGATAACCTCCCTCCAATATGAGAAGAATAACTGCGTGGACTTATCCAAAACAAAGCTCCCGCCCCTCACACCTGGATTTTTTCTGGGATAACCTCCCTCCTGTGTGTGAAAGATAACTGCGGGAACTTATCCAGCAATTTGGCTTTTGCTATACAGCCCCCAGAAATCAGCAAGCAAAAACGCAGTCACCGTTCCAACTTTCTCCCGGTTCACATAAAACATGAAACACATACACAGCAAGTAGCAAACAACTCGGCTTATATCCCAGGGCTTTTGGATAAGGGTATGGACTTTTTACACTACCTGGGAATGCGGTGATGACCACGTCCGACCGGCTAGAAGTGTAGGCTAGTACTAGGCACAGGGAACATTCAGGTAAGATGACAGAGTTTTCTTACCTTACTGATGGAGCTGCAGTCTCCGTCCCGTGTGCCAAGGCCAGGGCCAACACCCCCGTCTCTCCGGTAAGCCGGGTCCTCGTGCGTTTCGTCCAATGCCCCACGTGCAGGCGCCAACTGTTATGGAAATTTAATTAGGATAAATCTATCCTTAAGTGTTTGCTGCTTGCCGTTCCCAATTCTCTATTTAATGTCTTTTTGAGCGCTCAGAACGAAATGAAACTGTCCACACGGAAGTGTCAGTATAGCAGTTCATCAAGACTACACATTTATTATTCATTCAAGGTTTTATACGTTTACAAAAAGGGGCTGGTTAGTCAATTAACATACAATTAAAAGCTGCTAGATTATTGGCTATTCTAGTGTAAGTATGATAATTATGATAATTATGATAAAAGGCTGAAGTTGCAGATTTATTGTTTTTTGTTCTTTTGCCCTAGCTTTCTTGCATGACTAATAAAGTAAACAATAGATATCTATTAAAACTTTCTGTACTTTATGAAGGCCAGGGTCGTTTAAAACGACTGATTATAGCTGGCATAGATATGTGTGAGCACAGGATTTTTAGCAAGTGAGATCTATCTAACTGTGAATGCATATATATGAATATACTTTGAATATATGGAATACATATATATTTCCATGACACGTCTAACAAACAAAGAACTGAAGGCCAGCATGGCATGGTCTGGGGTCATAGTTTCAACAAGTATCATACACCAACCACTAAACCAAGCAGAGCTTTGTGGGCAAAGGCCAAGGAACAAACCATTGCTGAAGAAAAGACTAAAAAGAATGACTGATCTTTGCCAAAGATTACCTCAGCAAACCACAATCCTTCTGGGAAAATGTTCTGTGGGCAGATGAAACAAAAATAGAGCTTTTTGGCAATGCAAAGCAACAGTTTGTTTACAGACAGTGTTAAGGACCTGCGGAACGCACCTAATAGATATTAAGGAGAGGTGTGTTCGCAGCCCGGGGTCCACCGTGCAGGCAAAGCCTGCTGCTAGTAAGATGGCGCAAATAGGCAGTATGAGCGAACTCTGTTATCCCGCAGAGTCGCAGATGTAAACGCCGTAGCACTATCTGGCGGTATGGGCAAACTCTGTTATTCCACAGAGTCGCTAACTAAAATGCTGTAGCGCTATATGGCGATATAAGCGGACTCTGTTAATTCACAGAGTCGCTGTGACAAAGACTGTGTCCTGTTAGACTCACAGGGGACACAGATGACTGCTAAGTGGATTGCAGTCTGTGGTCATGCAATCAGAAAACAAGCAATAATCTCCTCACTGGAGAAGCCGGTATTCTAATGCCGTTTTCAGCCGAGCCCTGAACACGTGCATACAAAACTCCTCACCGGAGGTGCTGGTATTCTAGGGGCTTATTTCAGCCGGACCTAACCACATGCATACATGACCACACTGGCGCAAGCACGTAACAGATTTGATACTAGTGCGTGGCCGTGCAGTTATGCCACCTTTTTATAGTAGAAGCTACAGGACCTTCCAGAAAAGGACCAATGAGAAACTGTTCCAGAACACAAGCACTTTCAGGACCTTCCTGGCGGACCAATGGGAGTCGCTGCTGTAACCGAGCATGTGACCCCTAATCTCCAATGGGAGATCTTGCACTGGGCATGCTCAGATGGAGAAAGCGAGGACTTTGTCCCAGGACTGCCTGCTCCAGCACTGGTTATAATAGAGGAACCAGGAGAGGCAGCAACAAGCCTCTGCACAGCATTAGACCGAGTGAGACACTGGGACCGATGTCTCTGCTGAGCAGGCTCCACTGTGGCCGGAGATGGATGGGTGACCGCAGCGGGACTGGTTCAAGATTTCCCTTGTGCAGAGCAATGAAGGAAAAGAACATAAGGAAAAGAACACCCTGCTAACAGTTAAGTATAGTGGAGAATCCATAATTCAGTGGCATTGCTTTGCCGCATATGGTACTAGAGGCCTTGACCTTATCACAGGAATCATGAAATCAGAGAATTATCAAGGGATTTTAGAGCCGTATGTCCTACCCAGTGTAAGAAAACTTGATTTTAGTCGAAGATCATGGGTCCTCCAGCATGAAAATGATCTAATGCCCACATCCAAAAGTACACAGGAATGGATAAAAGAAAAAATTAACAGATTTAAAATGGCCAGCAATGAGTACTGACCTCAATCCCATTGAAATTTATTGGAGTGAGCTGAAATCTGCCATAGGGAAAAAGAACCCTGCAAACATTCAAGAGGGAAGTGCAAGAAGCTTATCAGTGGCTGCAAGAAACAAATGGAGCCTATTAAAGCTTGTGAAACCATGTATTAATTAGGGGTCCCTTTATTGCCTCACATGCTGTTTAGTCTTTGAAATTGAAACAAGTTGAAAAACAATGTTTTATATTGTTGGATAACTTTGGGCCACTAATTAAAAAATACTGAGCATAAAACTTGGTGCATTTCCATTTATTTCTGAAGATATTGCACAATCTATTAAAAAATGAAGCAGTGCCAATAATGGTGAGCAAGACTGTATGTTCAGACTTTAAAAAATGCTGAGACTTAAGTGACATACAGTGGCATGTAAAAGTTTAGGCACCTCTGGTCAAAATTACTGTTATTGTGAACAGTTAAGCAAGTTGAAGATGCAATGATCCCCAAGAGACCTAAAGTTAAAGATGACACATTTCCTGGAAAATTTGGATCACCTGGCCTTTCCTAACGATGATACAAGCCAAAACCCTAACAGCCTAATTAAGGTCTGAAACCAAGGTCAAAGTTACCTAAGCACACAAATCTCCAAGTGTTAAGGGCCTGTGTAAAGCACCTAATAGATATTATGGAGAGGTGCGTTCGCAGCCCGGGGTCCACCGTGCAGGCTGAGCCTGCTGCTAGTAAAATGGCGCAAGAAGAAAACTCTGTTATCCCGCAGAGTCGCCAAAATAAACGCCGTAACGCGCTGTGGCAATATGTGCGAACTCTGTTATTCCACAGAGCCGCTAGAAGGAGTGCCGCAGCGCTATATGGCGATGTGTGCGAACTCACTTAACACCACTGAGTCGCAAAATAAACCCACTAGGGCGCTGTCTAGCGTTGAAAGCGAACCCTGTTACGTCACAGAGCCGCTGAGAAAAACTTCTGTGTCTTGTCAGGCACCCAGGTACACAGTTGACTGCTAAGCGAACATAGAACGTGATCATGGGCTAATGTCCTCGCTGGAGACACCCACAATCTATGGTGTCTGAACGCCAGGCCCTGAATAGGGCAATCAAACTCCTCACCGGTTATGCCGGTAATCTAGGGCATCTAGGACACCGACCCTGACCAGCTGGCATACGAAACTCCTCACCGATTAAGTCGGTATTCTAAGGGCTTATTTCAGCCGGGCCCTAACCACACACACGCATGACCACACTGGCGCAAAGCACATGACAATTGATATTAGCGCATGGCGGCCCAGCCATGCCACCCTTTTATAGCAACAGCTACAGGACCTGCCAGAAACAAGGACCAATGAGAAAATGTTCCAAAACACATGCAGTTTCAGGACCTTCCTGGCGGACCAATAGGAGCTGCTGCAGTACCTGAACATGTGACCCCTGATCTCCAATGAGAGATCTTACCCTGGGCATGCTCAGAAGGGGAAACGCAGGACTTTGTCCCAAAGACGTCTGCTCCAGCACTGGCTATAATAGCAGATCCAGGAGAGGCAGCAGTAAGTCTATGCACAGCACTGGAATGAGCAAGATGCTGGGACTGATGTCTCTGCTGAGCAGGCTCCACTGTGGCCGGAGATGAATGGGGCACTGCAGCAGGACTGGTTCGAGACTCCCCTTGTGCAGCAGCGGGAACTTGAACCTTAACACCAAGGGTGCCAAAACTTTTGTATAAGCCCATTTTCCTTTTTGTAATTTTAAAAATGTAAAAGTTGAAAACATGTATTTTTTGCTTAACATACAAAGGAAATGTGCCATCTTTAACTTCAACTTTTTTTGAAGAGGCAATTTGCATATTAAATTTCCCAGAGGAGCATTGCACGGCAAATAAGCCTCCTTACCTCGAAAAGCCAGAGCTGGTATGTCACTCTCCACAAGGAGAAACCTTACCCCTTAAATCCTAGTCCAGAGCCTCTCACCCAGCCAAATCAGATCTCTCCTACTTTGCACTGACGAGGACCAATAGTCCGAAACACCGTGTCTGCAAATGGAGTTACTGATTTGGCTTTTAGCCTAAGTCATATTACAAGACTCGTTAAAAGTAATCTGTCACCCTAAATTGGCGGGATATTTAAATGATGGCAGTCAGGTCAGATGGGCGGTGTTTTGGGTACCTGCCTTAACATGTTGTTCGCCGCTGTCTCCATTATTTCAGGGAATTGTAGTCGTTGTCCTCCATATAACGCACCTGTGCATTGCAATCTTGAATTGCGCACGCGCAGTATGCTTTGCCCGCAGATTGCAATGCGCAGGCGCATTATATGGAGGGCAACGACTACAATTCCCTTTAAAGGGTTGATTGTGACTTGTAGGATCACTACTTCCAATAGGTGGCGCTATAGAGTACAAGTCCTCCTTTTTTTGAAGAGGCAATTTGCATATCTTTAACTTTAGGCCTTCAGAAATCATTTAATCTTCAACTTACTTAAGTGTTCATCATTACAATAATTTTGACTAGGGGAGCCCAAACTTTTACATGCCACTGTACACATTTTAACCCAGTCCCAGATCTCTATCACACAGTCACAGCATCAAAGTACTGTATACATATATACTGAAAAATATACAAAAATAAATACAAATAAGCATAAAAGCAAATTGAAAGTGTTCATTTGCAACTATTTACAGCAATTCATTGATGTTTCATGGCTGTATCACAAGTCAAGCAATATTGATATTTCATGGGTGTGTCATCAAACAGTTGGATCTGTGGTAATATACAAATACTCTGCAGGGTAAAGCATGTAAAAAATAATAACAGAAAAAAGTCAAAATAGCAGAAAACAAAACACTTGAGGAAAAAGAATAACCAAGGAAAATAACTGTATACAGTGAAGATAAAGGAACATAGCCAGCAATGAAGCAGGGACATCAGGTAGGGCGAAGGTAGACGAGGTGTGGAAGGGACGTAGCAACTAAATTCTAGCAATTCTGTAGAATAAAATTTTAGCAGATTTGTAGATTTATACTATAAATTCAAAATTGAAGGCATGGTGGGAATAGTCTTGAAATGTGTTTTTTGTGAGTTGGTGTTCTTATGAGTCCTCATAATACTCATCCAGACACTTTTCGGTTTAAATTAGGCACAGTTTATTATTTAAAATACCTATAATGGGAGACATTTATTTATTTAATACGCATTGCTTATATATCGCTATCTTATTCCGCAGCACTTCACAGACATTATCATAGCAGTCCCCATTGAGGCTTACAATCTGAATTCCCTATCAGGATGTCTTTTTTGAGTGTGGGAGAAACCAAAGTACCCAGAGGAAACCCACGCAAACACAGGGAGAACATACAAACTCCTTGCAGATGTAGTCCTTTGTGGGATACGAACCCAGGACCCCAGTGCTGCAAGGCTGCAGTGTTATTCACTGTGCCACTGTGCTGGAAAAGGAAGGTAATTTCTAATAAAAAAACAACTAATTTTACTGGTAAAAAGCTTGTGGAAACACCATAAAACAAGGTGGGGGATCCAAAACAATTAGACAATATATTGGGGGGAAATAGTCATGGTAAATATCCTTTAAGTAAGGAAATATAATCAGAAATGGGAGAAATCACAGTTCAGTTTTCAAGTACCCCTCACATTTTTGTAAACAGTTCTTCCGATACCAATAGGTTAATGGAGGGGCACCACTATATGGCAGGTTTGAATATAAAAATAAACAAATATACTGAGAATAATGTAGAAACCTCTCAATCAATTATTATTATTGTTTTATTATTATTAATATTTATTCATATAGTGCCATTGATTCCATGGTGCTGTACATGAGAAGGGGTTACGTACAAATCAATGAGAATGGTTCACTTACCAGAACCGAGACACACTTCATACGTAGCTTTTTCAGGGCAGGTTGGTTTAACACAGCACACAATATTTAACAAGCAGGTATCCAATGAAAAGGTTGTACCTTAGCAAAGATTTGGCACACAAGCGATAACATCAAGTAATATTTACTTACAATCCAATCAGCGCTATACAAATAGGATGAGTTCACTAGCAGAAGTGCATGAATGATGCTGGTGCATGCGCAATTAAGAATAAAGGTTAAACACTTCAGGCATGAACACTAGAAATCAGAACTAAGATCGAAAGTTGCACAGGAGTGTGATGTCAGATATTACCCTTATCGCATGTGATAAAAGTATTATGATATTACTGTGTTCCTCTGTAGAAAAAAAGATAATAATGAGTGATAGAGCACTAAAATGCTCCTGTGCTCAACCCGAGCATCGAGACTAATATAAGACTATGGTAAAACCAAGCATTTTTGTCGCAATCCCCCATGGGGGTCCTTTAAGGGTCTAAAAACGTCTGAAACTGATGTGAACAAATGACACGGGAACATCATGGGGAAGACCCCTATTTTTAGGGCACGCCAGCTGGCTTCCATCCTGGCGACCTCCTCCCGGTGCCGGGCCAGGCCTCTTAGGGTATCCGCCGCTTCTTGCAGCGTAGGAGGGTTTACAGGCCGGGTGCCCAACGGTGATTCTGTGGCGATCGGGTCGCTTCCGTGGGGGGAGAGCTCTGACTGCTCCATCCCTTCCCACTTCTGCTCGTCGTGTCCATTAGCCATCTCTGCCAAGTCACATGTGTCATATCTGGAGAGGGCCCCTCTTTTGTAGGGAGGCGGGACCTTCGTGTTAGTTTCCGCACACTGAGGAGGATGAGGAGGCGGAACTCCAGAGCTGTGGGGCACGATGTTACATTGCAGTACCATTTACAGTGGGCGGCCATCGTTTTCACGCCACTGAGTGAGTGACATCCACGAAGAGCACGCCCTTCTTCTTCACCAGTGCCTCGTCGTGACGCAGATATGGCGGAAAAATGGCAAATACATTCTCTGATGATTTTAGCAATTCTCAAGCACAAAACCAGTGCAATTCAGGCACACAGGACTCGCTTATAGCGAGCTACAGAATCCTGTTCGTGACGCCCAAGTTGAGTCGCACAGAGCCAGAGGTTTTCGGGGTACTCGGCACTGAGCCCGTCGACTTCTATGGGGTATGTCACGTCTTTACCCGGCAATTGAATTAGAGTCGATTTTACTATGTAGAAGTGTATAAACTATAAATATATGTATATATATATGTCACAATGACATGTATATATATATATATATATATATATATATATATATATATATGTATTCTATGTGTGTATATTTTGTGTTTACAACGAAAGAAAGGGTTTTTTTTGTTGCGATATTTTGTTCCCATAGACTTACATGGGACTTCCGGTATCGAAATCGGATATCGACGATATTTAGTGCTATCGGCGATACAATTTCGATACGATATTTTTAGATATCGAGCAATATCGCTCAACACTATTCTCTGGTGTAACAAAATCAAAACAGCAGCCACTGAAAAAACTGGAAAAAGCAAAAGTACAAACATCAGTGGCTGAACTAAACTGAGAGGGCAAAAGCCCCCGGAGGGGACCCTGAAGGCCCCCACAGAAGTGCAGGACAAAATGCAAAAATCAAGCACAAAAACAAAAAGAAGAAAATGTCTTATCTGTTAGCAGGAGATGCAGACACGACACAGCAGGCTACAAGGGAAACAGGAATCAAGGATAGAGACCAGAACAATTGATCACCGGCAACCCTGATGGGAAGGTGACTCCCTTATATAAGACCAGTCAGTAACACCTGATTCCCAATCCTCACAATCTTCACAATCTTCACTGGACAGACCAGTACCGCTTGTAACCACCAGAGGGAGCCTCTGCTCAAAACTCATCTCAAGCCCATTCACAACCGTACCCCCCCTTGAGGAGGGGTCACCGAACCCTCATTTGAGCAACCAGGTCGGTCAGGATGAGTTCTATGGTACGCACGGATGAGTCTCCTAGCATGGATGTCCGAAGCAAACACCCAAGAATTGTCTTCCTGACCATAACTTCTCCACTTAACCAAATACTGGAGTTTCCGTCTAGAAAAACGAGAATCTAATATTTTCTCAACCACATACTCCAGATTGCCCTCAACCAAAACAGGGTCAGGAGGCACAGCAGCAGGAACCACTGGCTCAACAAACCTCTTCAACAAGGACTTGTGGAACACGTTATGGATCTTAAATGTCCCTGGAAGAAGCAAACGAAAAGAAACAGGATTAAGAATCTCCATGATCTTATAAGGTCCAATGAACCTAGGCTTAAATTTAGGAGATGCTACTCTCATAGGAATATTTTTTGAGGACAACCAGACCAAGTCCCCTACTTTAAACCGAGGACCATCAGTCCTATGCCGGTTAGCAAACCGCTGGGCCCTCTCCTGAGAGAGGGACAACCTCTCCACTACCTGGCCCAAATCTGTTGCATACGCTCCACAACAGAGTCAACACCTGGACAGACAGAAGCCTCCGTCTGTCCTGAAGAAAATCGAGGGTGAAACCCAGAATTACAGAAAAACGGAGACATCAAAGTGGCAGAGCTAGCCCTATTATTAAGAGCAAACTCAGCCAAAGGCAAAAAAGAGACCCAGTCATCCTGATCAGCAGACACAAAGCATCTTAGATAAGTCTCCAATGTCTGGTTTGTTCTCTCAGTTTGACCATTGGTCTGAGGATGAAATGCCGAGGAGAAAGACAATTGAACACCCAGTTTAGAACAAAAAGTCCTCCAAAATCTGGAAACAAACTGGACTCCTCTGTCAGACACTATGTTCTCAGGAATGCCGTGTAAACGAACCACGTGCTGAAGGAACAACGGCACCAATTCAGAGGAGGAAGGCAACTTAGGTAATGGCACAAGATGTATCATCTTGGAAAACCTATCACAAATCACCCAGATGGCGGTCATTCTCTGAGAAACAGGAAGGTCGGAAATGAAATCCATAGAGATATGGGTCCATGGTCTCTTGGGCACAGGCAATGGCATCAACAAACCACTAGAGCGAGAGCAAGGCTTGGAGCGAGAGCAAGTCCCGCAGGACTGCACAAATTCCCTGACATCACGAGACAAGGTAGGCCACCAAAAGGACCGACTAACCAAGTCTCTGGTACCAAAAATTCCGGGATGCCCAGCCAACGCGGAACAATGAATCTCAGACATCACACTCTTTTTCCACTGGTCCGGGACAAACAATTTTCCAACAGGGCAGCGCTCGGGCCTATCCTCCTGACACCCCTCCAGAGCAAGTCTCAAATTAGGTGTGATGGCGGAAAGAACTACACCCTCTTTCAAAATAACAGAAGGATCAGATAACTCAGGAGAGTCCGCAAGGAAGCTCCTCGAGAGGGCATCCGCCTTAACATTCTTAGTGCCAGGAAGAAAGGAAACCACAAAATTAAAACGTGTGAAAAACAAGGCCCACCTGGCCTGTCTAGGATTGAGTCGCTTGGCAGATTCCAGATAAACCAGATTCTTATGATCAGTAAGGACCACCACCTGATGTTTGGCTCCCTCCAGCCAATGTCTCCACTCTTCAAAAGCCCACTTCATGGCCAATAACTCCCGATTACCCACGTCATAATTACGTTCAGTAGGAGAAAATTTTCGAGAGAAAAAGGCACAAGGGTTACTTTTAGAGGTCTCTGGATCTTTTTGGGACAAAACGGCACCTGCCCCAATTTCAGAGGCATCAACCTCCACCTGAAATGGCAGAGAAACATCAGGCTGCCGTAGAACAGGAGCAGAAGTGAATCTCTGCTTAAGTTCCTGAATTGCAGAGACTGCCTCAGGAGGCCAATTCACCACATCAGAACCCTTTTTGGTCAAATCAGTTAATGGTTTAACAATAACCGAGAAATTACCAATAAATTTACGATAAAAATTGGCAAAACCCAAAAATCTTTGAAGAGCCTTTAATGAAGTAGGTTGGACCCAATCACAGATGGCCTGAACCTTGACCGGGTCCATTTCAATAACAGATGGGGACAAAATGAATCCCAGAAATGAGATCCTCTGTACGCCAAAAAGACACTTTGATCCCTTCACATACAGAGCATTCTCTCTCAAAATCTGGAATACAGTTCGAACATGTTTCACATGAGAGTCCCAGTCATTAGAAAAAATCAAGATATCATCCAAATAAAACAATCAGAAATATATCCAAAAAATCCCTGAAAATGTCATTCATGAAGGACTGGAAGACAGAAGGAGCATTAGTGAGCCCAAAGGGCATCACAAGGTACTCAAAATGCCCCTCCGGGGTATTGAATGCCGTCTTCCATTCATCCCCGTGCTTAATGCGAATAAGGTTATATGCCCCCCTGAGGTCAAGCTTGGTAAACCAAGTAGCGTTTTTCACCCTGGAAAACAGGTCAGAAATCAAGGGTAACGGGTATTGATATTTCACAGTAATATTGTTCAAAAGACGATAATCAATACACGGCCTTAATGAACCATCCTTTTTGGCCACAAAGAAAAAACCGGCACCTAAGGGTGAAGTGGATGGTCTGATATGACCCTTCTCCAATGACTCCTTGATATAAGACCGCATAGCGTCATGTTCAGGTACAGACAAGTTAAAAAGGCGACCTTTAGGGAATTTACTACCAGGCACTAATTAAATAGCGCAGTCATAGCTCCTATGGGGAGGCAAGGATGCAGATTTACTTTTGCTAAATACATCAGAAAAATCAATCAAAAAGTCAGGAACATCCTGAGCCTGGGGGGAGGCAGAAAAAACAGGAGTGTTGGTATTAACACATTGGCAGCCCCAACTGGTTACAGACACAGATTTCCAATCCAAAACAGGATTATGAGACTGTAACCAAGGAAAACCCAGTACGATAATATCATGCAGATTATACAGAACCAAAAATTTGCAGCACTCTTGATGATCAGGTTCAACCCTCATTATCACCTGAGTAGAGAACTGAGGTTTATTCTCAGCCAAAGGGGTAGAATCGATCCCCAGTAGGGGAATAGACTTCTGTAGGGTATCAAGGGAAACCCACAACGTTTAGCAAAATCATAATCCATCAGGTTAATAGCTGCTCCAGAATCAACGAAAGCCTGAGCAGAAAATGAGGACAGAGAGCATATCAGAGTGACAGTTAATAAAAACTTAGTCTGAACACTACCCAAAACAACTGAGCGTGAAAAACGTCTTCCCCGCTTAGGGCAGACTGAAATAGCATGAGAGGCATCACCACAGTAGAAACATAACCAATTGCGCTTTCGAAACTCATGACACTGTGCCCCAGACACCACTCTATCACACTGCATGGATTCAGAAGCAGGTTCACAAGGCAACACTATTCCACGCATACTTCTCCGCTCACGCAAACGTCTGTCAATTTGAATCGCTAATGACATAGAATCATTGAGACCAGAGGGGACAGGGAATCCCACCATAACATCCTTTACATTATCTGATAGACCCTTCCGAAAAAGAGCCGCCAAAGCGTCGTCATTCCACTTGGTCAGACTGCCCACCTACGGAATCTCTGACAGTATAACTCAGCATCATCAGGCCCCTGATTTAATGCCAACAAGGCTTTTTCAGCTTGATCAGTGACATTAGGCTCATCGTACAATAACCCCAAAGCCTGAAAAAATGCATCAACATCACTCAAAACAGGATCCCCAGGTGTCAGGGAAAAAGCCCAATCCTAAGGATCGCCGCGCAGGAGAGAGATGACAATTTGAACCTGCTGCGCTGCGTTCCCTGAGGACTTAGATTTTAAGGCAAAAAACAATTTACAATTATTTTTGAAATTCTGAAACTTAGCTCGATCCCCTAAAAACAAATCTGGCATGGGAATCCTAGGTTCCACAACAGGCAACCTAGCAAGATATGCAGCAATACTCTGAACCTCAGTGGCAAGCTGATCCACACGGCCAGACAACTGTGCAAACTCCATTGAGAGAAAAAATCCTCCCCAGCACCCAGAGATACAGAGGGAAAAAAAAAAAAATGCAACAAACAGAAAAATATCTCTGACAACTCTGACAACCGTTTTTTCTTTCACAAATTTTTTCCCTTCTGTGAGTACCATACAATTTTAAATTTTGGCCGGTGATACTGTTATGTTTCGGTAGCTGAGGAGTGCAGGCAAAAAAGGCAATACACCAGAGCAGTTGGAATCTATGAGATTGCAGTACCCTGACTAACCACAACAACTAGAGGCAGCCGTGGAGCGTTCCTACGTTGGTCCTAGACGCCTCGTCACAGCCTGAGAAACTAACTACACCTAAAGATAGATATAGGAAAGCTATCTGCCCCGGAGCAGAACCCCAAAGATAATAGAAAGCCCCCAAACATGTAATGGCGGTTAGACAAGAAGAAATACTGACACAGAAAATAGTATGAGCAAACGTTGGGGCCCAAACTAACTAAATAGAAAAGGATAGGAAGGGTACTTACTGCAATCCCAGAAAACCCTGTAAAGCACCAACTCTACTAATTTCAAAAACACCTGAGATCACACGACCTCTACCACCTAAATTAGTTCTCTGGTGTAACAAAATCAAAACAGCAGCCACTGAAAAAACTGGAAAAAGCAAAGGTACAAACATCAGTGGCTGAACTAAACTGAGAGGGCAAAAGCCCCCGGAGGGGACCCTGAAGGCCCCCAAGAAGTGCAGGACAAAATGCAAAAATCAAGCACAAAAACAAAAAGAAGAAAATGTCTTATCTGTTAGCAGGAGATGCAGACACGACACAGCAGGCTACAAGGGAAACAGGAATCAAGGATAGAGACCAGAACAATTGATCACCGGCAACCCTGATGGGAAGGTGACTCCCTTATATAAGACCAGTCAGTAACACCTGATTCCCAATCCTCACAATCTTCACAATCTTCACTGGACAGACCAGTACCGCTTGTAACCACCAGAGGGAGCCTCTGCTCAAAACTCATCTCAAGCCCATTCACAACAGAACATTCTTTCCAGGGCAATAATTTGTATGCAAGGCAAAAAAAAAAACCTCCACCACTTGGGCTATGTTCACACTTAGAGCTTTTGATGCATTTTCAACTTTAGCATTGCTTTCAACCCATATAAATGCATTCACTAGGAAATATCATTTTAACTTTCAACAACCATCGCTGGCCATGTGGTGTGTAACACATCATCAGACACATCCTGATTCATTTATGAAGGAGGGACTCTCAAAGTCAATTACCAGGTGGCATTAATATTCTTAAATGGGCCATTATTAACCCCTTTACCCCCAAGGGTGGTTTGCATGTTAATGACCAGGCCAGTTTTTACAATATTGACCACTGTCCCTTTATGAGGTAATAACTCTGGAACGCTTCCATAAATTCAAGTGATTCTGACACTGTTTTCTCATGACATATTGTACTTCATGATAATGGTAAAATTTCTTTGATATGACTTGCATTTATTTGTGAAATACTGAAATTTGGCGAAAATTTAGAAAATTTCGCAATTTTCCAAATTTGAATTTTCATGCCCTTAAATCACAGAGATATGTGTGTAGCCCAGCTGTGACTGGAGCCACATGTTACCCTGGAAGATGCACGAAAGGTAAACCCACAACAACCCATAAGCACACAACACTCCACATTTTCCTGGTGCCACCAGAGGGAGCCCTTGGAGACGACAGCAGGGAGATGAAGGCAGTCTAGCTGAGAGTTAGCTAGTCGTTGGTTTTACCTCAGAGTGTCAGTTTTACCTCAGCAGAGGAGATTAGAGCAGACTGTGAGAGATTCTAGTCAGAACGGCAGTTACCTCAGACGAGCTGAGAAGGAAAGACTAGCCAGAAAGAGAAAGCCTGAAGACTTCAGCAAACACTCAGTTTAGGAGTGGAGTCCAGTAGTAGTGGGAAAGATTACCACTTAGCCTGGTCAAAATTGAGTTTACTGAGAGACCTTCAGTGAGCGTTTTAGTGAGTAAGCGTGCCGACGCTTGGAGAGCGGTGAAGATAAAGAAAGCTGACATCTGCTGCTAGCTTGTGCTTATGATAGTGGTGAGAGTAGGACGAAAGGCAGGTGGAAGAAAGAAGAGAGAGAGTGACAGAGGTTAACCAGCATTGATAGCTTACCTCCACTCTGCACCACCGGACACCAGGTCCGCGCTTGCCAGCATCTGCACGACTGGTAGGAGACACCGGAGACCCTGCTGGACTACAGGTCGCAGGGGCCCAACAGTGCTGATACGTAACCGGGGTCAGGAATAACAGGAGTCTGGCCTGATCAGCCATATAGAGACTTAGTTCTGTCCACAAGAAGGCTTCACCACAAGGTCAGCCGGGCGTAGCTGAGAAGACGGAGTTAGGCTTTGTTTTATGCAAGTCAGAAACTCTCACACTTAAAGGAGTAAGGAGGCCCTACACCTACTCAGTGGGATTACTGGACGTGCATCCTCCACCCTGACAGCTTCCCGGGTCGTGCCTACAACTTCACCATCAGTAAAGGTACAGAAAGAGACTTTCTTGTGTGTGTCTGCCTTATTGCTCCTGAACCCCTATATATTACACCGCCATATACCCTGAGGGATTGGTCTTGCCTGTGGGAGACTTAACACCTTGCTGCCCAGTAACAACCCCTCAGAGGATCTACCCTGCAGCGCTGGTCACCCTGACCAGGAACCACAGGTGACGTCACAAACATTTCTACAAACCTATAATCCCCTGTAAAAATTCCCCCTTTTTAGTGAGCGCCCAGGGCAACGGACCGAGCCGTGCTACCCGTGACATTCCCCAGTGAAGTGAACGGGCTCGGTGCCGAGTACCCCACAGGCCCTGGCTGTGCGACTCATATGTCACACAAAATATTTAATTAGTAACATTTCCCACATGTCTTCTTTACATCAGCACAATTTTGGAACCAAAATTTTTTTTATTAGGAAGTTATAAGTGTTAAAATTTGACCAGCGATTTCTCATTTTTACAACACCATTTTTTTTAGGGACCACATCGCATTTGAAGTCACTTTGAGGGTCTATATGATAGAAAATACCCAAAAGTGACACAATTCTAAAAACTTCACTCCTCAAGGTGCTCAAAACCACATTCAAGAAGTTTATTAACCCTTCAGGTGCTTCACAGGAATTTTTGGAATGTTTTAAAAAAATGAACATTTAACTTTTTTTCACAAAAATTTGTTTTATTTTACCAAGGGTAACACGAGAAATTGGACCTCAAAAGTTGTTGTACAATTTGTTCTGAGTATGCTGATACCCTATATATGCAGGAAAACCTCGGTTTGGGCTCATGGCAGATCTCGGAAGGGAAGGTTTGACTTTTCATTTGAAAATTGGGTGGAATTCAGATTGGACGCCATGTTGCATTTGGAGAGCCACTGATGTGTCTAATCAGTGGAAACCCCCACAAATGACACCATTTTGGAAAGTAGACCCCCTAAGGAACTTATCTAGATGTGTAGTGAGCACTTTGAACCCTTAACCCTAGAACACATAACCATATAAATCTTCACTTTCACCTACCTGAGACCTTTTAGGCCTGTGTGCAAAAACATGGAATATCTTAAATAAAAATACTTTTCAAAGTTTATTTGAAAATTGCAAAGTAAGGATACATTCCCGCTACATTATAATTATGTGCAAAAAACAACAAAAAAGTAAGTACATGGGCTTAAAATGCCAAATATGTGCATGCTATATAATTCTTTATAATGATGATTTTTTTTGTCTAAACGTTTTTTATATAAAAGTTGTAGTAAACATGGTGCAGGAATTTCTTTTCTTTTCAAACTTTCCTTTTCAATTTTTCTGATGACCTCAACAATTTCCACATGTTATCTGTTCGGAAGAATGTTCCTTGCAGACATTTTGTCTACAAGTAGTACAGATACGAACATGTAAACCTAGTACAGGCCTAAAAGGCCCCAGGTATGTGAATATGGGGTATTCCCAAAAAAAGAGTTGTTATACCGAAATGCCTATAACATAAAAATATATGAACAACTGGAAATTACTAAAACTATATATATGAGGAATACCTAGAGTTTCAGAATTCTAACTAAAGTAGTCGTGCAGAAAATAGAAAACAATTAACCTAGCAGGCCTGTGAGGCCCCATGTATGCGTTCTAGGGTTAAGTACTTCACAGAAGTTTGTTATATAGATTCCGTAAAAATAAAAAATCACATATTTTTCACAAAGAATGATATTTTTTCCCCCAATTTTTTATTTTCCCTAGGTTATAATGAGAAATTGGACCACAAAAGTTGTTGTACAATTTGTCCTGAGTATGTTGATACCCCATATGTGGGGGTAAAGCACTGTTTGAGCGCACTGCAGAGCTCGGAAGGGAAGGAGCACCATTTGACTTTTTCAACCAAGTATTAGCTGGAATTGAGATCCGACGCCATGTCGAGTTTGGAAAGCCACTGATGTGCCTAGACAATGGAAACCCCCCATTCTGACTCCAACCCTAACCCCAACACACCCCTAACCTAATTCCAACCCTAACCATAACACTAACCACAAACCAAACCCTAACATACCCCAAACACTAATCCCAACCCTAACCCTAATCCCAGCCGTAATCATAATCCTAACTTTAGCCCCAACCCTAACTCTAACTTTAGCCTCAACCCTAACTTTAACTGCAACCCTAACCCTGACTTTAGCCCAACCCTAACTCTAACCCCAATTCTAACCGTAACCCCAACCCCAACCCTAACCCTAATGAGGAAATTGAAAATAAATACATTTTTTTTATTTTATTATTTTTCCATATCAAAGGGGGTGATAAAGGTGGGTTTGATTTACTATTTATAGGGGGTTTGTATATCGGGTTTTATGTTTGGCAGCTGTCACACTAAAAGATGATTTTTATTGTAAAAAATAGTTTTTGCATCTCCACATTTTGAGAGCTATAATTTTTCCATATTTTGGCCCATGGAGTCATGTGAGGTCTTGTTTTTTGCGGGTCGAGTTGAGATTTTTAATAGTACCATGTTCGGGCACATTACATTTTTTGCTTTTTAAACAAATTTTTGTGAGACAGAATGATCAAAAACCAGCAATTCATGAATTTCTTTTGGGAGGGCGTTTATACCGTTCCGCATGTGTTAAAATTGATAAAGCAGTTTTATTCATCGGGTCAGTATGATGACAGCGATACCTTAGTGATATCATTTTTATGTTTTGGCGATTTTATACAATAAAAACTGTTTTATATAAAAAATAATTATTTTTGCATCACTTTATTCTGAGAGCTATAACTTTTTTTATTTTTTTGGTGATGGAGCTATATGACAGCTTGTTTTTTGGGGGACAAGATTACATTTTCCGCAGTACCACGTTTATTTATATCCGTCTTTTTGATTGTGTGTTATTCCACTTTTTGTTCGGCAGTATGATGATAAAGCATTGTTTTTTTGCCTTGTTTTTTTTTTTTACTGGTGTTCACTAAAGGGGTTAACCAGTTTTATAGATAGGGTCATTACGGATGTGGAGATACTAACTATTTATTGTTTAGATATTTTTTTTATTCAAATATTTATTTATTGTTGGAATAAATATTGATTTTTTTATTATTATTTTTTAAAATATTTTTACAATTATTTAAATTTTTTGTTTTATATAATTCTTACTTTTACACTTTGTCCCACAATGGGACACTTATTTTGTGCAGGCAGATCACTTATATGACTTGCAGATCTGCATGCCATATAAGCTTTTAGAGCTGCACTCTGTGCTCACTGACCTCTGAGACTTCCTGATGTGCACTGCGCTTGACAGGAAGTCTCTCAGCTCTGCTAACCCGGATGTCATCATGACAACATTGGGTTATCATGGGAGCAATCGGGATCTCGCGTCGTGCCGTGGGGTCTTCAATACAAAGGCAAAGGGGCTGTCAGCCCTTGCTGGCTCTGGAATGCTGCGATCATGTTTGATCACAGTGTTCCGGGGGTTAAAGTGCAGAGAGCAGTCCGTGACCGCTTCAGGCACTTAGTGCCAGGTGTCAGCTATGAGAATCAGCTAACACCTGGCCACGATCAGCCGCGGTCCCCCCATGAGTGCGGCTGATCAGTGATGACGTACTAACCCGTCCATGGGAATTAAGTCCCAAGGGCACATGGACGGGATAGTATGTCAGATGTCAGAAAGGGGTTAACCAGTGGATCTCCTATACTGTTATTGCCTATGCAGTGAGAGGCTGGGCTGTCAAAAATTAGGACGCACCCCAATACACCTTTGAAGAGACGTGCAGGAGGGCCTCCAGAAAAAATATTCCCATTATAAGAAAGTGGGTCTCCTATAGTGTTTGCCTATGCATTGAATTCAAGGCCTGCCCTGCCACAAAGTTAAACGCACCGCAATAACACTTGGAACAGACGTCCTGGATGGCCACATGAAAACAAAGTTCTCATTTTTTCATTTGGTACTGCCAAACTGTTAGCCTATGCATTGAATGCAAAGCCTGCCCTGCACCAAATTAACACGCACCCCAATAACCCTTTCAACAGATGTACTTGAGGGCCTCATGAGAAAAATGTTCCCATTAGAATAAAGTGTGTCTCCCATACTGTTAGCCTATGCATTGAATGAAAGGCCTGCCCTGCACAAAAGTAACACGCACCCCAATATGCCTTTGAAACCTCGTGTTTGGTGACCACATGAAAACAAAGTTCACAATATTCATTTGGTACTCCCATACTGTTTGTTTATGTATTGAATTTAAGGCCTGCCCTGCACCAAAGTAACACGCACTCCAATAACAATGTGAACAGTCATCCTAGATGGCCACATGAAACCAAAGTTCCCATTTTTTTCATTTGGTACTGTCATACTGTTTGCCTAGGAATTGAATGCAAGTACTGCCCTGCCCCAACGTTACTCACACCCCAATAACCCTTTGAAACAAGATGGACACATTGAACCAAAACTTCCCATTAAGCTTTATTTGGTACTGCCATACTGTTTGCCTATGCATTGGCTGCAAGGCCTGCCCTGTCCCAAAGTTACACACACCCCAATAAGACTTTTAACCCACATCCTGGATGGCCACATTACACCAAACATCCCATTAAGCTTTATTTGGTACTGCCATACGGTTTGCCTAAGTGTTGAATGCAAGGCCTGCCCTTCCCCAACGTTACACGCACACCAATAACCCTTTGAACCAACTTACTGGATGGCCACCTGAAAGCAATGTTCCTATTAATTTAGTACTCCAATATTGTTTGGCTACGCAGTGAATTGTGGAGCCTGAAGAACCTGCATTGTAGAATGTCAGTGTTGAGGATGAAGACCCGGCAGTGGAGAATGCCAGTGTTGAGTCTGGAAAACCTGCAGTGGAGAATTTAAGTGTTGAGGCTGAAGAAATTGCAGTGGAGAATTGCAGTGTTGAGGCTAAAGAACACCTGGCATTAGAGCATTTCATTGTTTAGGCTGAAGAACCTGTTTTGTTGAATGTCAGTGTTGAGGCTGAAGGACCAGCAGTGGAGAATTTTAGTGTTGAGGCTGAAGACCCAGCAGTTATACAATTGCAGTGTTGAGGCTAAAGACCCAGCATTGGAGCATTGAAGTGTTGAGGCTGAAAAACCTTTATTGTAGCATTGCAGTGTTGAGGAAGAACAACCAGCAGTGGAGTATTTCAGTGTTGAGCCTGAAGAACCAGCAGTGGAGAATTGCAATGTTGTGGCTGAAGAACCTGCATTGGTAAATTGCACTGGTGAGGCCGAAGACTGTGCATTGTAGCATTGCAGTGTTGAAGATGAACAGCCAACAAAGTTCACATTATTATGAAGTGGGTCTCCAATACTGTTTTCCTATGCAGTAAATGCAAGGCCTGCACCAAATTTGGATGCACCCAAATACCACTTTGAAGACATGTGGAGGAAGTCCTCCTAAAAATCTGTTTCCATTACAAAGGAGCGAGTCTCCTATACTTGTAATGTTCATACAGTAAGTGTATGGGCTGACAAAGAATTCACCCTGCGGGGTACACATCAACATACTCTGTCAACATTTTGGTTATGGGCATCATAAACACCCTTGAAAACACTAACGTGGCTCTTGTATCACGGAACACGGTCACCCTGGCGATCTAGTGGTGGTGTTGGAAGAGACATGGAGGACGACCTCAGAAAAGGGTCTTCCCAGTTAAAAGGAGAGGGTCTCCTATACTTGTAATCCCCATACACTAGGTGCATGTGCTGACAAACATTTCCCCCTGTGGGGTACATATTAACATACTGTGTCAACATTTTGGTTACGTGCATCATAAACACCCTTGAAAACACTAACGTAGCTGTTGCATCACGGAACACGGTCACCCTGGTGATCTAGTGGAGGTGTAGGAAGAGACATGAAAGATGGCCTCAGAAAAAGGTCTTCCCAGTTTAAAGGAGTGGGTTTCCTATACTTGTAATCCCCAAACACTAGGTGTATGGACTGAAAAACATTTCCCCCTTTGGGGTATGCATCAACATAGTGTATCAACATTTTGGTTACGGGCATCATAAACACCCTTGAAAGCACTAATATGGCTGTTGTATCATGGAACACGGTCACCCTGGTGATCTAGTGCTGGTGTAGGAAGAGACGTGGAGGATGGCCTCAGAAAAAGGTATTCCCAATTTAAAGGAGTGGGTCTCCTATACTTGTAATCCCCATACAGTAAGTGTATGGGCTGATAAACATTTTCCCCTAGTGGGCTACACATCAACCTACTGTGCAAATAGTTTTTGTTACGGACATACTAAACACCCTTGCAAAGCAATATAGTGCCTGTTTCATGACAGAACACATTCACCCTTTTGTTATAGTGGTGGTGTCTGAAGAGACATGGATGATGGTCTACAAAAAATTGTCTTCCCAGTTTAAAGGAGCGGGTCTCCTATGCTTGGAAGGCCCATACACTAAGTGTATGGGCTGACAACATTTCCCCTGGGGGGTACACATCAACATACTGTGTAAAAAAATTTTATTAAAAGGGCATCAAAAACACCCTTTTACACAGTAAGTTGACTATTGCATCACGGACCACGGTCACCATGTTGATCTAGTGGTGGTGGATGACGAGGATGAGGAGAAGGAGGAGGATAACACACCAAATAGCTAAAGTCAGGAAGCATATATCCATGTGTGGGTGTGAATAGGTTGTGAAGAGATGCATGGTAATACACCTCCCAAGAAAAGACAGTGTATTGGAGGTTATGTTTCTCTGTTATCATTCGCTGTTATCATTCTTGTATATGTCCACCCATCCTTGTAAATGCCCCCATATCCTGGTATATGCACCCCAATATGGTATATGCATCACATCCTAGTGTGTGTCCCCCGATCCTGGTATATGATCCCACTTCCTGGTATATGCACTTCAACTTTGTTTATGGTTCCCTATCCTGGTATATGCTCTCCCATTCTTGCATATGTCCCCCCATCCTTGTATAAATCCCCCATCCTTGTTTGTAGCCCCCATCCTTGTTTATGCCCCCCATCCTGGTATATATCCACAATGCTATTATATGGATCCCTGTCCTGGTATATGCTCGTCCATCTTTTTACATGCCCCCGATCATTGTATAAATCCCCCATCCTTGTTAGTTCCCCCCATCCTTATTTGTAGCCCCCATCCTTGTATATTCCCCCATCCTGGTATATTCTTCCACATCCTGGTATATGCACTCCATCATAGTATATGTCTCTCATCCTTGTATATGCTCCCTATCAATGTATATGCCACCCATCCTTGTATATAGCCCCCTATCCTTGCTTAAGCACTCCATCCTGGTATATGCTCCCCCCATCTTGGTATTTTCTCCCCCATCCTGCTATATGCTCCCCCATCCTTGCGCACATCCACACTGCGCAGGCGCTGGAGGCTTCGGACAGAAGAACATATAACATGTTATATGTAAGATTCATATATATAGTAGCATTGCATCAGATCTAGATGTGAAGACACAAAAGCTCCTCACAATGCATGGAGGTCTACACCTTAAGTCTAACATCCAAAGATTGTATACCAACAGAAAGGAGTGGTCGAGGTTTGATAAGCATCCAAGCCACCATTAAGGATGAATCAAAGAGTATCCAGGAGTACATAAGAAAAATGGCACCAAAAGATGAGATGCTGAGACAATGCCTAAGGCTGCAACAACAGCAGATCTAGAAGGAAGAACAAGAACATGAAACGCCATGGCAAGACAAGCTGCTGCATTGGATGTACCATCGACAGATAATGGAGATGGCTGACATGAAGAAATCCTACCAATGGCTGGAGAAAAACTGGATTCCGAGACAGCAGAAATGCACTAATAATAGCGGCACAAGAGCAAGCACTAAGCACTGGATCCATAGAAGCAGGAATCTACCACACAAGTCAAGACCCAAGGTGCAGACTCTGCAAAGAAATCTAAGAAAAGTTCCAACACATAGTGGCAGGATGCAAAAAGCAAGTAGGAACAGCGTATACCGAACACCACAACCAAGTAGCGGGAATTGTATAAAGGAACATCTGCACATGCACAGCATATAGGCTAAGTCCCCCTAAGTCCAGGTAGGAGACCCCATAGAAAGTGGGGGAGAATGTAAGGGCTAAAATCCTGTGGGACTTCAAGATCCAGACGAAGAAGAAGGTGTTGGCTAACCAACCAGACACTGTGATAGTAGACAAGTACCAAAAGACAACAATGGTGATAGATGTGTCAGTGCCAAGTGACAGCAACATCAGAAAGAAGGAATATGAGAAGCTGGAGAAATACCAGGGCCTCAAAGGAGAACTGGAAAAGATGTGCAAGTTGAAGGCAACAGTGATTCCAGTGGAGATAGGAGAACTTGGAGCAGTGACCCCCTAAGTTGGAAAAATGGCTACAACAGATCCCAGGTGCTACTTCTGAAATCTCTGTTCAGAAAAGTGCAATGCTCAGAACAACTAATATCCTGCGCAGAACCCTCAAACTCCCAACTATATATAGTGCTCCTGACTCATTGCATTCTTCTTTTAATTCTGCTTACATGTCTAGTTCAGATGTGTAGATGGTGATCGAATTGTATCATTTTGCCCTCAATTCCTCAACTTTCCTATATATTAACTAAAGATGTCTGTTACTGTGATATGAGTTACGCCAGTAAATATGTATACTACTTACTGTAAGTAAAAGAAGGCCAAACAATCCAAGGTCAAGTCCAGGAAAAGGCGCAGTACGACAAAGGGAAGTCAGAGACTAAGTCCAATACACGAGCCGAGGTCAGGAAAGCCAGAGAGACAAAACAGTTACAGGGAGCAGACTCAAGCAAGGTCAGGTCACAAGCAAAGGGACAGAGTCTGGTAAGAAAATCAAGTCAAGCAGGGTCAGGCACAGAGCGCAGAGGGATCAATGTTCCACAGGCAACAGCAAGTGTACGATTGACACTGGTGGGAAGAACTAGCATGCCTTAAGCAGAATCCTGATTAAAGAAAATGAACACAGGTGATTGTAGCACAAACCCATCACAGAGAAATAGCCCTGACACAAACTAACAAAAAGACAGAAGCAGAGTGAAAATCGTGACAGTTACACTTTATATGCTGTCACTTGTGTGTATGTGTGTGTGTGTATAAACAGTGGGTACAGAAAGTATTTGACGCCTTTAAATTTTTCAATTTTTGTTTCATTGCAGCCATTTGGTAAATTCAAAAAAGTTCATTTTTAAAAAATGTATGTACACTCTGCACCCGGTCTCGACTCAAAAAAACAGAAATGTAGAAATTTTCAAATTTATTAAAAATGAAAAACCGAACTATCACATGGTCATAAGTATTCAAGTCCTTTGCTCAGACACTCATATTTAAGTACATGCTGTCCATTTCCTTGTGATCCTCTTTGAGATGGTTCTACTCCTTCATTGGAGACCAGTTGTGTTTAATAAGGCTGATAGAACTTGATTTGTAAAGGCAGACACCTGTCTATTAAGACCTCACAGTTGATAGGGTATTCAGAGACCCTTCTAACTCACACACAGAGCCCTTTAAGATATTTCTCTCTTATACAGAATCACACATAATGACACTATTTTCTTATGAAAGAGACACTGTGACATATTTTACTTAGGTCAGCATGACATACCTCTGTTCCCACTCATAATCTCTGTTGCCATGAAACTGCTTTGTTTGAGGTAGCTTATGGCAGGTAGTCATATAACTAATCAGATAAAGCTATAAACCTTAGTCATATAGAACTAATAATGGTAATGATTAAACTTACCAAAGGGAACACGTATTTACTTTTAAGAGGTAATGGAAAATCACATGATAGATAACGAATGACAGCTGAAATATGAGTGACAGGACATTTTACTGTAATAAATAATTTCATAAAGAGTTCTGCCATGCACGTAGCATAAAGATGACAATGTGTAAACCCATTCAGCAGTGTATAGAAGCTGGATGTGAATTGATTAAACCTCAGATGTTTTGAGCCCAGAGACCTGTCTCCTATGTCCATTTCGTCACACCATCCTGCCTCGATCGAGCTTATTTAATTTGGCAACTATCTGATATACTGAGGATCTTGAAAAGACCACCCTAACACAGTGCATGTCAGACCAAATGCGAATCATGAGGTCAAGGAAACTAGCCAAGGAGCTCAGAGACATTGAATTGTGGCAAGGCACAGATCTGGCCAAAGTTGCAAAAGAATTTCTGCTGTGCTCAAAGTTCCTAAGAGCACAGTGGCCTCCATAATCTTTAAATGGAAGAAGTTTGAGACCACTAGAAGTCTTCGTAGACCTGGCCGTCCAGACAAAATGCGCAATTGTGGGAGAAGAGCCTTGGTGAGAGAGGAAAAGAAGAACCCCAAGATCACTGTGGCTGAGCTCCTCAGATGCAGTAAGGAGATGGGAGGAAGTTGTACAAAGTCAACTATCACTGCAGCCCTCCACCAGTGGGGCCTTTATGGCAGAGTGGCCCGACAGAAACCTCTCCTCAGTGCCAGACATGTGAAAGCCCACATAGGTTTTGCTAAATAACACATGAAGAACTCCCAGACTATGAGAAATACGATTCTCTGGTCTGATGAGACAAAAATAGAACTTTTTGGTGATAATTCTAAGCGGTATGTGTGGAGGAAACCAGGCACTGCTGTCATGATCAAGGACGGGGTTTTGTCTTTGTCCCATCCTGATCAGACAGGGGTTAATTGTTTCGGGTTCTCTCTAGCAGAGGGCAGCTATTTAGTTGCCAATTTACCTAGGTCTGGTGTCAGTTATACTCCTGCCCTCTGCTGAGTTAGTTGACCTCCTGCGTGTTAGAACTCTCCTGTTAGTTTTTTTTTATCTTGCTGGTCACATGACCTTTGTGGCCTATTTAATCCGGCTCCACCGTTCTGGCTTTGCTGGACTTCATTGTAACTTATACTCTTAAGCTAGCCAGGTGCTTTGTTACCTAACTCAGACAGTTTTTGCTTGGTCTTTTGACCTCTATGTTCTATGTACTTTGTTTTGCCTTTTGCTGCTACAACTTCTGTTAGGAGGTGTCCATCTTTTCTCCCCGTCCCTAGTCCTTGTAGGGATCCCTCCCTCACATCTATAGGTCTTCGTTAAGACTAGCTGAGGACTTTAGCGGGTCTGATCGCAGGATCAGGTTCGCCGTTACATCATAGGGATCCAGCTTAGTTCTATTGTAGGGACAGACCTCCCTTCTATCCTTAGTGCTTGTAGCAGATCATAACACTGCGTGCCTGTGCCTGATATCTTGTTGCTTGTTTGGTTTTGACCCGGTCTATCTCTACGTTGTGAGTTTGTCTACTGTCTTGGTACTGTGTATTTGCTCTCTCTGTGTATGACCCCTTGGCTATGTCCTAACTACCCTCTGCCTGCTTCTCTTGTACTGCGCTGCGCTCTCTGGTATGCCCCTCTTGGCTACGTCCTGACTATCCATTCTGTCTATGCCTCTTGATAACTCTAAACACATGAATTGATCAACATATCAGTCTTATGTAAAGTTACTCCTCAATCGGAGAATATAATAATAACCATTATTCATCAATGAAAAAGAGAGACTGAAAGGACTATTATACAGTCATGGCCAAACGTTTTGAGAATGACACAAATATTATATTTTCACATGATCTGCTGCCCTCTGGTTTTTAAGTGTGTTTGACAGATGTTTTTATCACAGACAGAAATATAATTGCAAACATATGAGTAACAAAAGCTTATATTGACAGTTAGAATGAGTTAATGCAGCAAGTCAATATTTGCAGTGTTGACCCTTCTTCTTCAGGACCTCTGCAATTCTCCCTGGTATGCTCTCAATCAATTTCTGGACCAAATCCTGACTGATAGCAGTCCATTCTTGCACAATCAATGCTTTCATTTTGTCAGAATTTTTAGGTTTTTGTTTGTCCACCCGTCTCTTGATGATTGACCACAAGTTCTCAATGGGATTAAGATCTGGGGAGTTTCCAGGCCATGGACCCAAAATCTCTATGTTTTGTTCCCTGAGCCATTTAGTTATCACCTTTGCTTTATGGCAAGGTGCTCCATCATGCTGGAAAAGGCATTGTTGATCGCCAAACTGCTCTTGGAGGGGTTGGAGAAGTTGCTCTTGGAGGACAATCTGGTACCATTCTTTATTCATGGCTGTGTTTTTAGACAAGACTATGAGAGAGCCGATTCCCTTGGCTGAGAAGCAACCCCACACATGAATGGTTTCAGGATGCTTAACAGTTGGCATGAGATAAGACTGGTGGTAGCGCTCACCTTGTCTTCTCCGAATGAGGCGTTTTCCTGATGTCCCAAACAATCGAAAAGGGGATTCATTCATCCACTTCTCACCAATCACACATTAACAGTTCCCATCACTAGTGTTGAGCGATACGATACTGCAAATATCGGGTATCGGCCGATATTGGCTGTATCGGAATTCCGATTCCGAGTTCCGATATTTTCGTCATATCGGATACCGGAATCGGAATGTCACTGTCACTTACCTGGCAGAAGATCTCCGGCGGTCACATCCCGGACTGCTTGATGGCCGCCATCCTCTTCTCCCTGGCGGTCACATGCAGTTTCTCGCGATAACTGCAGTGACTGCTGGGTAATCGCGGCCGTAAAGCAGTCCGATGACGTCACCGCCGGAGAAGCAGGTAATCAGCTGTGCTGCGCCGGGATGTCAGGCTCTGCCTGTCATTGCGATGTAGCAGAGCTGGATCGTCGTGGGACACTCGTTACTATGGACTGCGTCGGACAGGTGGTATACTGTTGGTTTATTTTTTTATTTTTTTACAGGAGATCGATGGCGTCGCAGGAATGAGAGAGTAATAAAATAAATGAAAACTGTGTTGTCTCTTTTATTTCATTAAAAGACTTTTTTCTTGCTGTGTCTTTTTTTAAACATTTAAAAACTTTGGGATTAATAATGGATCGGTGTCTTATTGACACCTCTCCATTATTAACTGGGCTTATTGTCACCGTGCAATCAACGGTGACATTAACCCCTTGTTACCCCGCTTGCCACCGCTACAGGGCAAGTGGGAAGAGCCGGGTAAAGTGCCACAATTGGCATATCTTTTGATGTGGGGCTGCTGTAGCCTGGTATTATCAGGCTGTTGAGGGCCAAAATCCATGGGCCTTGACAGTCTTTTAATACCAGGCCGCAGCAGTCTGCATTTTACTTGGCTGGTTAACAAAAATAGGGGGGATCCCCACGCCGTTTTTTTTTCGAGGGGATCCCCTATTTTTGTTAACCAGCCAAGCTAAGCAGACTGCTGTGGCCTGGTATTATCAGGCTTGCAAGGTCCATGGATATTGGATCCTTACCAGCCTGAAAAACCAGGCCTCAGCGGTCTGCTTCATCTGGCTGGTTAACAAAAATAGGGGGGACCCCACGCTAATTTTTTTCGAGGGGATCCCCTATTTTTGTTAATCAGCCAAGATATGCAGACTGCTGTGGCGTGGTATTATCAGGCTGGCAAGGTCCATGGATCTTGGCTCCTTAACAGCCTGAAAATCCAGGCCTCAGCGGTCTGCTTCATCTGGCTGGTTAACAAAAATAGGGGGGACCCCACGCCATTTTTTTTTCGAAGGGAACCCCTATTTTTGTTAATCAGTTCCCTCTGACGTCACTGATGGTGTCCCTGGCTGACCTGAAGTGAAAGTGGAAAGCAATCAATTAAGCTTTCCACTTCCTCTCCTGTCAGCCAGGAGAGGAGCTCATTCATTTGGGTGTTTACTGTGAGGCTGCAGCATTAGCTGCGGTCCCTGCAGTAAACATTAACCCTTTCTGAAGGATTACACCGTGGGACCTGACTGTGCATCGGATTGGTAAGAATAATTTTGCTTTATTATTTTATTTTTATTACAGGAAATGGTTTTAGCAGGTAAATAAAATATGGTCAAAAACTGTGTGATTATTTCATTAAACTTCTTTTTTATTAAAGTGTGTGTGTTTGATTTTTCTTTCATACAATAGGATTAATAATTGATAGTTGTCTAATTGACAGCTCTCAATTATTAACCTGGCTTAAAGTGACCTTTCAATTGCAAGGTCATTTTAACCCCTTATTAACCCATTCGCCACCGCTACAGGGCAATGGGAATAGACGGGCAAAGTGCCAGAAAGGGCAAATCTAATTAGAGATTTGCCCTTTCTGGGGTGTCTGGGGGCAGATGTTAGTAGCCAGGGGGGGGGGGCAAAAATAATGGTCCCTCTCTGGGCTATTATTATCTGCCCCCACTCACTGGCTTTGTCTGTATGGTTGCGAAAATAGGGCTGGAGCCCACGCATTTTTTTTCAGCAATTTTACACCTCATATATATATATACATGTCATTGAGTTTGTGACACATTATAATATATATATATATATATATATATATATATATATTTATAGTTCATACACTTCTACATAGTATAATAGCCGCTAATTCAATTGCCGGCTTTTGTGAAAATGCAGAACCCGACATGAAATGACACTTGGTTTACATAGAGTTAACCATGTCTTTTGATGTACTTTGATATCTGATTTGCACAAACAATTACATGAGTGTAAGTGTGCAAAATTTCACACCTGTAGGGGTTAATTAAAGGTGTAAATTCGTAGCAAAAAAGTCCTTTTTTTTTACAACGAATTTACACCTTTAATTAACCCCTACAGGTGTGAAATTTTGCACACATAGACTGATGTAATTGTTTGTGCAAATCATATAGCAAACAACATGAAAAGACATGGTTAACCCTATGTACACCAAGTGTCATTTCATGTCGGGTGCTTCTGTCTTTTCACAGAAGCCGGCTTTACCCGGCAATTGAATCAGAGGATATTTTACTATATAGAAGTGTATAAACTATACATATATGTATATATATATGTCACAATGACATGTATATATATATATATATATATATATATATATATATATATGTATTCTATGTGTGTATATTTAGTGTTTACAAGGAAAGAATGGGGTTTTTTTAGTTCCGATATTTTGTTCCCATAGACTTACATTGGATTTCCGGTATCGGTATCGGGTATCGCCGATATTTTAATGGTATCGGCGATACCATTCCGATTCCGATACTTTGGGATATCGGAAGGTATCGCTCAACTCTACCCATCACCAGATCACACATATAGCCAGCAGCTCTAGTTTTTGCCAAAAGATTTTTTTAAGCTGCCACCGTAACACATTAAACACTTTTGGCCGGGCCCTACTCTACTGTAACCTATTAAATATTTTTTAAAATATCCAATACAATTTAGGTATATTTTTATTTATTTTTCAATTTTTAAAATGACCAATAATATCACATACAAGGATCAAATACCACTTCACCATGACCAGACCACATATTACCACCACAGTGACCAAAATAATATCACGTACAAGGAACAAATACCGCTGCACCATGACCAGACACCATATTACCACCACATAGTGACCTATAATACCACATACAAGGGACAAATACCACCGCACCATGTCCAGACCACAAATTACCACCACATAGTGACTGAATACTACAATACTGATCAGTAATAAAAAAAACACAATACTATCACCATAAGTGCCATTATACGCAGGAGATCTGTACTTAGTATGCAGTGTCTGTGTACAGGTAATACAGTAATCACCGGTGACATTGTACACAGGAGCTCTGTATACAGTGTATAGTGTCAGTGTACAAGTAACACTGATTCACCAGTGACATCTCTAAGTGAAGTCCTTCATCTTTGCTTTTCATCTTTCATCCAGCACAGATCGTCATCATGTTTTCCAGCCAGGTCTCGTCTCTGTAGGAAATAACACAGTTATCTAGAGCTCCTCATGCAGAACACATTACTTATTTTTTTCCCAACTTCTAAACTACACCAGATGAAGAAAAAAAGGCAACATAGTGTCGCTCTGAACAGTAACAGGACTGCCTCCCCATTTAAAACAGTATTCTCAAAAAAATAAAATACATCACTGCAGTGATAATATCCCTTAATTAGCCCCTATGGTAATAATATCCCTCATCCTGGCCCCGTGTGTCTCATTCCTGGCTTCAGCCATATGTTCTCCCATCCCGCCCTCATAAGTATCCATTCTGCCCCATATGATCTCCCCATCCTGCCCCATCAGTCTCCAACCCTGCCCCATAACTTTTATCCTGCCCCCAGTGTCTCCAATCCTGCCCCCAGTGCCTCCAATCCTGCCCCCAGTGGCTCCAATCCTGCCCCAGTGTCTCCAATCCTGCCCTGTCTCCAATCCTGCCCCTTCTCCATCCTGCCCCCAGTGTCTCCAATAGTGCCTCCATGTCTTTCATTCTGCCCCGTCTGTATGGCCAATCCTGCCCCCAGTGTCTCCAATCCTGCTCCGTCTCCATTCTGCCCCCAGTGTCTCCAATCCTGCCCCAGTGCCTCCAATACTGCCTCCAGTGCCTCCAATCATGCCTCCAGTGTCTCCAATCCTGCCCCCAGTGTCTCCAATCCTGACCCTTCTCCATCTTGCCCTGTCTCCAATCCTGCCCTTCTCCATTCTGCCCCAGTGTCTCCAATAATGCCTCCATGTCTTTCATTCTGCCCCCTGTCTGTATGGCCAATCCTGCCCCCAGTGTCTCCAATCCTGCTCCGTCTCCATTCTGCCCCCAGTGTCTCCCATTCTGCCCCATCTCCATCCTTCCCCATCCAGTCTTCATTCTGCCCCCCAGTCCTGCCCCATCTCCATTCTGCCCCCAGGCCTGCCCAGTCTCCATACTGCCCGTCTCCATCCTGATTCCTGCCCAGTCTCTATTCTGCCCTGTCTCCATTCTTCCCCATCCAGTCTTCATTCTGCCTCCAGTCCTGCCCATCTCCATTCTGCCCCCAGTCCTGCCCCATCTCCATTCTGCCCCAGTCCTTCCCAGTCTCCATTCTGCCCCCAGTCCTGCCCCATCTCCATTCTGCCTCCAGTCCTGCCCCATCTCCATTCTGCCCCCAGTCCAGCCCACTCTCCATTCTACCCCCAGTCCTGCCCCGTCTCCATTCTGCCCCCAGTCCTGCCCCATTCTCCATTCTGCCCAAAGTCCTTCCCAGTCTCTATTCTGCCCCAGTCCTGCCAGATCTCCATTCTGCCCCCAGTTCTGCCCCATCTCCATTCTGTCCCCAGTCCTGCCCACTCTCCATTCTGCCCCTAGTCCTGCCCATCTCCATTCTGCCCCTAGTCCTGCCCCATCTCCATTGTGCCCAAAGTCCTGCCCTATCTCCATTCTGCCCCCAGTCCTGCCCAGTCTCCATTCTGCCCCCAGTGCTGCCCAATCTTCATTCTGGCCCCAGTCCTGCCCACTCTACATTCTGGCCCCAGTCCTGCCCCATCTCCATTCTGCCCCCAGTCTTGCCCACTCTCCATTCTGCCCCCAGTCCTGCCCACTCTCCATTCTGCCCCCAGTCCTGCCCCATCTCCATTCTGCCCCAGTCCTGCCCATCTCCATTCTGCCCCCAGTCCTGCCCACTCTCCATTCTGCCCCAGTCCTGCCCACTTTCCATTCTGCCCCCAGTCCTGCCCACTTTCCATTCTGCCCCCAGTCTTGCCCACTCTCCATTCTGCCCCCAGTCCTGCCCACTCTCCATTCTGCCCCCAGTCCTGCCCCATCTCCATTCTGCCCCAGTCCTGCCCATCTCCATTCTGCCCCCAGTCTTGCCCACTCTCCATTCTGCCCCCAGTCCTGCCCACTCTCCATTCTGCCCCCAGTCCTGCCCCATCTCCATTCTGCCCCAGTCCTGCCCATCTCCATTCTGCCCCCAGTCTTGCCCACTCTCCATTCTGCCCCCAGTCCTGCCCACTCTCCATTCTACCGCGGCTCCAGCTTGCAATATTTAAAAAAAAAAAAAAACCCTTTCTCCTTACCTTGCCGTGTTCCAGCGGCGAGAGATCCACACTCCATAGAAAGCGCGCACTCTCCGGCAACTGACAAAGACGTCAGCCGCAGGCGACGTGCGCGCTGATGTCAGCTGCCAGCCTCCAATTGGCTGGCAGCGTTAACTATTACCGTGCAGGCCCGCACGGTAATAGAGTAACTGAACCTGTGTCCTGGATGCCGCTGGGGGCGGGGCAGTGGGGCCCGATCGGTAGGTGACGGGGCCCGGTGCGGGCCCCCTCTGCTGATCGGTCCCCATACGCCAGTCAGGGCTGTAATGCCCTGATGGCGGCCCTGTATATATATATATATGTATATATATATATATATATATATATATATATATATATGTGTGTATTGTGGTGTAGTGACCCCTGAGGCAGCTAGGGGGCACTGTGTATGCTCCTCGGGATATGCATGGAGGCATGATTTGTGTTGTGGTAAAGGACCTGTGATGAGGTCATGACCAGGTGACCTAACCATGTGATCCTGACCTCATCTGTGGGTGGGGTTACACCTATGTTAAGAAGTGTGTTTTGCACCTGGAAGAGAGTGTGTGGGAGTCTGTGAGTGTGAACAGACTTCCATGTGTCCAAGGCGGGACATGACAGAGAGGTCTCTGTGACTAAGGAGTGAGGCTCCAGGCAGGAGCTGAAGCATTGAACAGTTGTATTGTATGTTACCATATGGTTTATGATGTAATAAACCAAAGGACTTTTTGCATAAGAAAAGTGTCTCCTGATTACCTCTGAAGCAGCCGAGTGAGTGAAACCTTACAATTGGTAGATGGAATGCTGGCAGCGGCCCAAGGAGCACATGTTCCAGGACTGGGAATGAGGAATCAGAGGAGGAATGGACGGTCTGTGAAAACCGTGAGTGTGACCAGTGGTCACGAATAAACTGTATTGATGTTTATATGTGGTGCCTCTGAAGATAAGAGGTATCTGAAGAAACTGTTAAGCAGTGGTGACAGACAGGAGTCTGTGTTATGTGACCCGGGTCATTGAGAAGTAAGCAAAAAGCATGCTGAGAGGATACCTCAGAGGAGGTGTCCGGAAACCTGCGTGGCCAACAGGTAACAGACAGGAGTCTGTGGTGTACTGACGGGTCAGTGAGACTGTTTTTTCCTTTGTGGGATATCTCTGCGAGAAGAGGTGTCCGGAAAATCTCTCTGGCTGAGAGTGGTGACAGACAGGAGTCTGTATAGTTCTGACGGGTCAGTGAGAAACTGTTTTTTTTTCTGGGACACGTGTGAGGTGTTTGCTGTGGCTCGTGGAGTCATGAAGGTGACAAGCGGCTGGCTGTGACTCGTGGGGTCACGAAGGTGACAAGCGGCAAGACAGCGCAGCGTGCAGAGACTTGTGGTGGCAGGAGTTACAGTGACTGTTGCAGCAAGAGGTTCTGCAGCAGCCGGAGCTGCAGTGGCAGCCACAGCAGCTTGGGAGTAGCATCTGGAGGTGCTGATTGTTGGTGGCTGCAACGGAAGCGGTAGCAGTACCACCAGGAGCTGGTGTGGTAAAGAGGATAGTGTGAACCGAGGCACACAGACTCTTAAAGGGCCGGTACACGCCCTGGGTGGAAGACACTGTCTGAGGGTACTGTGTGGACTGGGGCCTGTGGGAGCCGTGGTGTGTACCCAGTGATGGGTGGTGTCCCAAAAGGGGGGCGGCAACCCAAAACAGGGATGGTTACCCAAAAGGGGGTGGAGTCCCAAAAGGGGGCGGTAACCCAAATTGGGATTGTGGTCCAAAAGGAGGTGGAGTCTCAAAAAGGGGTGGTAGCTCAAATCAGTAAAGTGGCCCGAAAGGGGGCGGAGTCCCAAAAGGGGGTGGCACCGGTTTCCTCTGTGGACATATCTGAGGAACAGCGGTTTGGGTGTTATACGTATTCCGCATGTGGCATAGACTTCCCGTTTGATAACAGCCTACAGGTGTGTACGGTAATGTTACATAGGGAAGGAGTCTCTGGACAGTTGGACTCAAAGTGTCAGGTGACTCTGAAAGGAACTCCGCTAGTTCTCTGTCTGACCGAGAAAAAGGTCCAGGTGTGCTGCATCCACGGGCTCATTGTGGACTATTTGGTAGACAGGGTGACGCTTGAGATGTCCACAAGTGTCGAGGATCAAGATGGCGGTATACCACCGAACGTATTGTACCTCTATGAGAGGGCACGGGACTTTGTATTTTTTGAAAATGCATGGGAACTTGATAAAGTGTGTTGTTGTTTAGAGAAGGGAGCCCCATCACAGCAGGCGGCTGTAGTGGTTCCTTGCCGTGTGAAGTGTGAAAAGGAGGTAAACCCTAATAGCGATAGTCCCAAGCCCCAGGTGACCAGAAGAAAGTGTGGGTCAGACCAACTCGGGGACTTGGAGGTGACGAGACGTGTGACCGTGGGAAACGGTTTAGCTCTAGCGCAGGGGTCTGACACCTGTCTAGGTGGGGACGTGCTGTTCCAGGATGACAGGGGGAGTGGGAGTGACTCCTGTGCAGACTGTGACTCGACCGCAAGGGAAAGCGAGTGCAGTAAGGTGGAGCCAAGTAAAAATGGTAGATCTTCATCTCGCCGCAGGGGCCGCGGAAAGGCGGGACAGGCTACAGCCTCTAAGAAGAGAAATGATGAGGAAGAGTCAGGGTCAGGTACCGGTCAGGTGACTGTCCTTGATAAGGAGGCAGAGCTGGAGCTCTCTGAAGTTACCGGGAGTCGTGAGACAGTTGAAAATGCTGATGCCGGAACAGGCGGAACTCTGAAGAAGCAGAGTGTGGGTGGGCAAGAAAGCCCATCTGAAAATGTAATTGAAGAGGCAATGGTGCGACATGTGCTGGCTAAAAGAGAGCAGGACCATGAGATGGAGCTGCTTAAAGAGTCAGTGAAAGAGACAGTCGAGCGAGAAAGGGTCCTAAGACGAATAATTGAGCACAGAATGGAGGAGCTGGAGAAGGAAGTCTCTAAGCTCAGAGATCATGTGTCAGCGTGTCATAGTATGAACAAGGCCCTATGGAAAGATATGGAGGTGCTCAGAGAGGCCCAGGAGAAGCATCAGCAGGAACTTCTCCGGAGGGAGGATGAGTGTCGCGGCTTGGCAGAGGAGCGAGATAAAGTTGTTCGTAAGCTCAAGATGGAGAAAGAGACTAATGTCCTGCTCCAGAAATCCACGGGAGACGAAGTACAGCAAGCAAAGTGCCACTCAGATGGCCACACAAGAAATGCTGAGGTCTTGGAGAACTGCACTGATGCTCAGGAGGAGGAGGTCCAACAGCATGTTCAGGAAAAGGAGACATCGCTTTTCAAGTGTATGATAGAGGTTCCCGAAGACATGCAAGAAGCTTGTGCCAGTGAGGATGTACATGAGGCCTTTAGAAAAGCGGTAGAAGCATGTAGTGTGAACTGGGTGCCAGAGATGAAACAGTTAGTCATACTGTCGACTAAGGAAGTCACACTGAAGCGAGTGGCTGTCCTGAGAGACATTTACCTACATTGTCTCCGCACAAAGCAACTGATCCTGTTGAGAAATCACGAAGCCACTCAACGTTTGGAGCAAGCAAGAAAGGCTCAAAGTCAGCTTGGATTAATGTAGGACATCATTCAAGTGCCCAGAGGTCTGGTGAAGAAAGTCATCGGAAGACTCGGGAAAATGATGCAGGAGATGGTGAATAAGTCCGGTGTGACGAGAGTCAGGATTCCGGCTGATGACGAAGTCCAGGTCGTGGGTGAAGACGGGATGGTTCCTTTCCTCGTTGTCGGATCCAGGGAGAGCCTTGGGAATATCCGGATGCTCCTGGAGTATCGTGTGTCCTACCTGAGAGAAGTAGAGCAACTACGACTTGAGAGGGACCAGGTCAACAGGAACCTGCAGAAAATAGAAAGAAGATGGCCTCCACCTTCAACTCGTGGTATTGAGAGGAGAAGAGATAGAAGTAGTGATGCCTCAGTTAGCTCAGTGATGAGTGACTTAAGCAGGAGAACCTATAGTGGAAAAAATGAAAAGGACGCAGACCAGACAGGACGTATGGGTGCAAGTGAATTGCGACGCCGTACTGACTGCTGGGGAGGCGGGTGGTCTGACAGAGGGCCCGACTTAGCCAGACGGTTTGACTGGCAGAGACGACCGAGAAGGATCTCTGTTCGGGTAATAAGTGTTCAACCCCAAAAGTTTGAACAGAGGGGGGAGGTATGTGGTGTAGTGACCCCTGAGGCAGCTAGGGGGCACTGTGTATGCTCCTCGGGATATGCATGGAGGCATGATTTGTGTTGTGGTAAAGGACCTGTGATGAGGTCATGACCAGGTGACCTAACCATGTGATCCTGACCTCATCTGTGGGTGGGGTTACACCTATGTTAAGAAGTGTGTTTTGCACCTGGAAGAGAGTGTGTGGGAGTCTGTGAGTGTGAACAGACTTCCATGTGTCCAAGGCGGGACATGACAGAGAGGTCTCTGTGACTAAGGAGTGAGGCTCCAGGCAGGAGCTGAAGCATTGAACAGTTGTATTGTATGTTACCATATGGTTTATGATGTAATAAACCAAAGGACTTTTTGCATAAGAAAAGTGTCTCCTGATTACCTCTGAAGCAGCCGAGTGAGTGAAACCTTACAGTATTTATATACAATATTTTTTTTTAGATGAGTGTAAACTGTTTACAGTTCCTGTGCTTGTCCTGTCAGGTTAGATAAGCAGAGTAATGTGTGTTCATAATGCCATACAGGACAGTGCCCTCACCTGATGTCTGTTTCGAGCAGACATCTTTACGCAGCCCATCCTACAACCTTACAGCTGGGATGGCTGTAAAACTGCTGGGCGCTGACATATTGCAAATCCTGCACTAACGAAAGATTACATTACCTTTTAGCAAAATGTTTGCTAAATAAAGATGCTTAGTAAAAATTTTAATATTTAAATGTACTTTTTTATTTTAATTACGGTAGATGTTTTATTACATTTCTGAGAGTACCGTTTAACCCCTTAACGACCGCCGATACGCCTTTTAACGGCGGTCATTAAGGGTACTTAAACCACAGCGCTGTGGAAAAAGTGAATAGCGCCCCCCAGAGGCGCATTTTCTCCGGGGTGATCGCACATCAGAGGGGAGAAAATGAGGGTCCCCGGTCCCCCGATCGCCCCCCCCATATACTTACCGGTGTCCTCCGCCCTCCGCAGGCCCCAGGATCCCGGCTTCTTCTCCCTGCAAAAAAAAAATGGCGGGCGCATGCGCAGTGCGCCCGCCGATCTGCTTTGGCGGCAGATTCAAATTTTTTTTCATTCATTCTCATAAAAGTACATTTTGATCACTGTGATAAACTATCACAGTGATCAAAATAAAAAAAACAGTACATAACCCCCCCATTTATCACCCCCTTAGTTAGGAACATATAATAAAAATAGAAATTATATTTATTTTCATTTTTCTGTTAGGGTTAGGGTTATAATTAGGGTTAGGGTTATAATTAGGGTTAAGGTTATAATTAGGGTTAGGGTTAGCATTAGGCTGGTTTCACACATCCGGTGTGCGCCTGACGGCGCCCCCGGCATTTAGCCGCAGCGCCGCATCAGAAAATCTGATGCGCCGCATGCGTTTTTTTTGCATTGACTTGCATTAGCGCCGGATGGCGCCGCATGTCAATGCGTTGCATGCGGTTTTGTCCGGATGCGGCGCAAATGTACATTGCGACGGCCGGACAAAACGCTGCATGTAACGTTTTTTGTTTTTGCCGGATGGTTTCTGATGTCTCCGGGCATCAGAAACCATCCGGCAAAAAAAACGCATGCGGCCGCCGGCGGCGCATCAGGTTTTCTGATGCGGCGCTGCGGCAAAATGCCGGGGGCACCGACAGGGTAAGGGTTATAATTAGCGTTAGGGTTAGGCTGGGTTCATACTGCGCGGTTATAACGCGGTGTAACGCAGTCCGTTAACGCTGCCATTCACCCCCATTTGAGGGCGCATCGCGACGCATGCCGTAAAGCGGCATGCGTTTGCGACGTGCCATCATTCAGTGACGGAGCCTCGGACGCGGGCTGCAGCGTTTGGGCTCCGTCACCGCTAGCGCAGATGAATCATCTGCTGATTCCTCTGCGCTAGCGGGTATAGCATAATGCGATCGCGTTATGCTATACCATTACCAGCCCGTCAACGCTATGTGTTGAACGGGCTGGTAAAACGCAAAATGAACCTAGCCTTAGGGTTAGGGTTATAATTAGGGTTACAATTAGGGTTAGGGTTACAATTAGGGTTGGAATTAGGGTTGGGATTTAAGTTAGGATTAGGGTTGGGATTAGGGTTAGGGGTGTGTTGGGATTAGGGTTGGAGCTAGAATTGAGGGATTTCCACTATTTAGGCACATCAGGGGTCTCCAAACACGATGTGGCGTTCAAAAAGTCAAATGGCGCTCCCTCCCTTCCGAGCCCTGCCGTGCGCCCAAACAGTGGTTTACCCCAACATATGGGGTATCAGCGTACTCAGGACAAATTGCACACCAATTTTGGGGTTCTAATTTCTCCGATTACCCTTGGGAAAATAAAAAATAGCTGGCTAAAAAAATCATTTTTGAGAAAAAAAATGATTTTTCATTTTCACGGCTCTGCGTTTATAAATTTCTGTGAAGCACTAGGGGGTTCAAAGTGCTCACCACACATCTAGATAAGCTCCTTAAGGGGTCTAGTTTCCAAAATGGGGTCACTTGTGGGGGGTTTCCACTGTTTAGGCTCATCTGGGGCACTGCAAACGGAACATGACCCCCACCAACGTCTGCATTCCAAAACGTTATTACTTCCTTTCCAAGCCCTGCTGTGCGCCAAAACAGTTCCCCCCCCCACATATTTTGGTATCAGCGTACTCAGGACAAATTGGACAACAACTTTTGGGGTCCAATTTCCTTGTGAAAAATCAAAAATTTGGGACTAAAAAATCATTTTTGTGGAAAATTGATTTTTTTTTTTCACACCCAGGCATTAAAAACTTTTGTGAAACACTTGGAGGTTCAAAGTGCTCACCACAGATCTAGATAAGTTCCTTATGGGGTCTAGTTTCCAAAATGGGGTCACTTGTGGGGGTTTTCCACTGTTTAGGCTCATCTGGGGCACTGCAAACGGAACATGACCCCCACCAACGTCTGCATTCCAAAACGTTATTACTTCCTTTCCAAGCCCTGCTGTGCGCCAAAACAGTTTCCCCCCCCCACATATTTGGTATCAGCGTACTCAGGACAAATTGGACAACAACTTTTGGGGTCCAATTTCCTTGTGAAAAATCAAAAATTTGGGACTAAAAAATCATTTTTGTGGAAAATTGTTTTTTTTTTTTTTTTCACACCCAGGCATTATAAACTTTTGTGAAACACTTGGGGTTCAAAGTGCTCACAGCGGATCTATATAAGTTCCATAGGTGGTCTAGTTTCCAAAATGGTGTTACTTGTGGGGGGTTTCCACTGTTTAGGCGCATCAGGGGCTCTCCAAACGCGACATGGTGTCCAATCTCAATTCCAGCCAATTTTGGTTTGAAAAAGTCAAACGGTGCTGCTTCCATTCCAAGCCCTGCCGTGCGCCCAAACAGTGGTCCCCCCCCATATATGGGGTATCAGCATACTCAGGACAAATTGTACAACAACTTTTGTTGTCCAATTTCTCCTGTTACCCTTGTGAAAATAAAAAATTGGGGACTAAACGATCAGGTTTGTGGAAAAAATATGATTTTTTATTTTCACGCCCGGGCGTTATAAACTTCTGTGAAGCACTTGGGGCTTCAAAGTGCTCACCACACATCTAGATAAGTTCCTTAGGGGGTCTAGTTTCCAAAATGGGGTCACTTGTGGGGGGTTTCCACTGTTTAGACACATCAGGGCCTCTACAAATGCGACATGGCGTCCAGCCAATTCCGCGTTGAAAAAGTCAAACGGAGCTCCTTCCCTTGCGACCTCTGCCGTGCGCCCAAAAAGTGGTTTACCCCAACATATGGGGTATCGGCATGCTCAGGACAAATTGCACAAAAACTTTTGGGGTCTTGTTACCCTTGGGAAAATAAAAATTGGGGTGAAAAGATCATTTTTGTGGAAAAAATATGATTTTTTATTTTCACGGCTCTACGTTATAAACTTGTGTGAATCACTTGGAGGTTAAAAGTGCTCACCATGCATCTAGATAAGTTCCTTAGCGGGTCTAGTTTCCAAAATGGGGTCACTTGTTGGGGGTTTCCACTGTTTAGGCACATCAGGGGCTCTCTAAACGCGACATGGCATCCAGCCAATTCTGCGTTGAAAAAGTCAAACAGCGCTCCTTCCCTTGCGACCTCTGCCGTGCACCCAAAAAGTGGTTTACCCCCACATATGGGGTATCAGCATGCTCAGGACAAATTGCACAAAAACTTTTGCGGTCTTATTACCCTTGGAAAATTAAAAATTGGGGTGAAAAGATCATTTTTGTGGAAAACATTTTTTTTTTTTTTCACGGCTCTAGGTTATAAACTTGTGTGAAGCACTTGGAGGTTCAAAGTTCTCACCACACATCTAGATAAGTTCCTTAAGGGGTCTTGTATCCAAAATGGGGTCACTTGTGGTGTGTTTCCACTGTTTAGGCACATCAGGGGCTATCTAAACGCGACATGGCATTCAGCCAATTCTGCGTTGAAAAAGTCAAACGGCGCTCCTTCCCTTGCGACCTCTGCCTCGCGCCCAAAAAGTGGTTTACCCCCACATATGGGGTATCGAAGTATTCAGAAGAAATTGCACAACAAATTTTGTGGTTCATATTTTCCCTTTTAAACTTGTGAAAATAAAAAAAAATTGGTTCCGAAGTAAAGCTTTTGCAAAAAAAGTTAATGTAAATTTTTTCCTTCCACATTGCTTCAGCTCTGTGAAACACTTAAGGGTTAATAAACTTCTTGGGAAAGTGGTTTTGAGCAACCTTGAGGGGTGCAGTTTTTAGAAAAGGTGTACTTTTGGGTTTTTTTTCTATCATGTAGACCCTCCCAAAGTGATTCAAGTGATGTGGTCCTAAAAAAAAAAATGGTGTTGTAAAAAAAGGAAATGTGGTCAATTTTAACCTTTAATTGTAACAAAAAAAAAAATTTTTTCCCAAAATTGTGCTGATGTAAGTAGACATGTGGGGAAAATTTATTTATTTAAGAAATTTGTGTGCATATCTCTTGATTTAAGGGGGCATAAAAATTTAAAATTTGAAAAAATTTTTAAATTTTTTAAAATTTTTTGCCCATATTTCCGTTTTTTTTTTATAAATAAAACAAGTTATAAAGAAATTTTTACCACTAAAAGTGAATTTCAAATGTCACGAAAAAACAAAACTCAGAATCAGCGGGATTGTTAAAGCGTCAGAGTTATAACCCCTAAAGTGACGTGGTCAGAATTGTAAAAAATTGGCCCCCCCCTATTAAGCTGCAAAATGGCTCTGTCCCTTTGGGGTTAAGCACAAAAAATTAGTGTTACCATATTTAAACGCTTAAGGCTTATGCAGGGAT
>JARQOD010000005.1:164581479-164689311 GCA_033576555.1 Oophaga sylvatica | reverse complement strand
AAATTTGAAAATTACAAAATTTTCAAAATTTTCGCCAAATTTCCATTTTTTTTCACAAATAAACGCAAAAATTATCGACTTAAATTTACCACTAACATGAAGCCCAATATGTCACGAAAAAACAATCTCAGAATCGCTAGGATCCGTTGAAGCGTTCCTGAGTTATTACCTCATAAAGGGACACTGGTCAGAATTGCAAAAAATGGCAAGGTCTTTAAGGTCAAAATAGGCTGGGTCTTGAAGGGGTTAATGGATGAGAAGTTTCGACATCACGTGAAGCAATGGTGTTTTTAATATGTAAGGGATAATGGAGATACTAGGGATAGGCCGGAACTTTTATGGGCAGCAGGGAAGGGAGTAATGCGCAGGAAACTAATAGGTTATCAGACAACGCTAAAAAAGAAGATCGCGACAAACTACTCGCAGGCTAGCAGGATATTACGCGATAGGTACACGGCAAACAAGACAAGTTCATCAACACAGGTTAAAAATAGATTTAAGCAGTAGAGTTGAGCGATACTTTCCGATATCCAAAAGTATCGGAATCAGAATGGTATCGCCGATACCATTAAAATATCGGCGATACCCGATACCGATACCGGAAGTCCCATGTAAGTCTATGGGAACAAAATATCGCAACTAAAAAAACCTCTTTCTTTCCTTGTAAACACTAAATATACACACATAGAATACATATATATATATATACATGTCATTGTGACATATATATATACATATATGTATAGTTTATACACTTCTACATAGTAAAATATCCTCTGATTCAATTGCCGGGTAAAGCCGGCTTCTGTGAAAAGACAGAAGCACCCGACATGAAATGACACTTGGTGTACATAGGGTTAACCATGTCTTTTCATGTCCTTTGCTATCTGATTTGCACAAACAATTACATCAGTCTATGTGTGCAAAATTTCACACCTGTAGGGGTTAATTAAAGGTGTAAATTCGTTGTAAAAAAAAACGGACTTTTTTGCTACGAATTTACACCTTTAATTAACCCCTACAGGTGTGAAATTTTGCACACTTACACTCATGTAATTGTTTGTGCAAATCAGATATCAAACTACATGAAAAGACATGGTTAACCCTATGTACACCAAGTGTCATTTCATGTCGGGTTCTGCATTTTCACAAAAGCCGGCAATTGAATTAGCGGCTATTATACTATGTAGAAGTGTATGAACTATAAATATAAATATATATATATGTGTCACAAATTCAATGACATGTATATATATATATATATATGAGGTGTAAAATTGCTGAAAAAAAATGCGTGGGCTCCCGCCCTATTTTCGCAACCAGACAGACAAAGCCAGTGAGTGGGGGCAGATAATAATAGCCCAGAGAGGGACCATTTTTTTTGCCCCCCCGGCTACTTAACATCTGCCCCCAGACACCCCAGAAAGGGCAAATCTCTAATTAGATTTGCCCTTTCTGGCACTTTGCCCGTCTATTCCCATTGCCCTGTAGCGGTGGCGAATGGGTTAATAAGGGGTTAAAATTACCTTGCAATTGAAAGGTCACTTTAAGCCAGGTTAATAATTGAGAGCTGTCAATTAGACAACTATCAATTATTAATCCTATTGTATGAAAGAAAAATCAAACACACACACTTTAATAAAAAAGAAGTTTAATGAAATAATCACACAGTTTTTGACCATATTTTATTTACCTGCTAAAACCATTTCCTGTAATAAAAATAAAATAATAAAGCAAAATTATTCTTACCAATCCGATGCACAGTCAGGTCCCACGGTGTAATCCTTCAGAAAGGGTTAATGTTTACTGCAGGGACCGCAGCTAATGCTGCAGCCTCACAGTAAACCCCCAAATGAATGAGCTCCTCTCCTGGCTGACAGGAGAGGAAGTGGAAAGCTTAATTGATTGCTTTCCACTTTCACTTCAGGTCAGCCAGGGACACCATCAGTGACGTCAGAGGGAACTGATTAACAAAAATAGGGGTTCCCTTCGAAAAAAAAATGGCGTGGGGTCCCCCCTATTTTTGTTAACCAGCCAGATGAAGCAGACCGCTGAGGCCTGGATTTTCAGGCTGTTAAGGAGCCAAGATCCATGGACCTTGCCAGCCTGATAATACCAGGCCACAGCAGTCTGCATATCTTGGCTGATTAACAAAAATAGGGGATCCCCTCGAAAAAAATTGGCGTGGGGTCCCCCCTATTTTTGTTAACCAGCCAGATGAAGCAGACCGTGAGGCCTGGATTTTCAGGCTGTTAAGGAGCCAAGATCCATGGACCTTGCCAGCCTGATAATACCAGGCCACAGCAGTCTGCATATCTTGGCTGATTAATAAAAATAGGGGATCCCCTCGAAAAAAATTGGCGTGGGGTCCCCCCTATTTTTGTTAACCAGCCAGATGAAGCAGACCGCTGAGGCCTGGTTTTTCAGGCTGGTAAGGATCCAATATCCATGGACCTTGCAAGCCTGATAATACCAGGCCACAGCAGTCTGCTTAGCTTGGCTGGTTAACAAAAATAGGGGATCCCCTCGAAAAAAAACGGCGTAGGGGTCCCCCTATTTTTGTTAACCAGCCAAGTAAAATGCAGACTGCTGCGGCCTGGTATTAAAAGACTGTCAAGGCCCATGGATTTTGGCCCTCAACAGCCTGATAATACCAGGCTACAGCAGCCCCACATTTGGCGCATCAAAAGATGTGCCAATTGTGGCACTTTACCCGGCTCTTCCCACTTGCCCTGTAGCGATGGCAAGCGGGGTAATAAGGGGTTAATGTCACCGTTGATTGCACGGTGACAATAAGCCTGGTTAATAATGGAGAGGCGTCAATAAGACACCGATCCATTATTAATCCCAAAGTTTTTAAATGTGTAAAAAAAAGACACAGCAAGAAAAAAGTCTTTTAATGAAATAAGAGACAACACAGTTTTCATTTTTTTTATTACTCTCTCATTCCTGCGACGCCATCGATCTCCTGTAAAAAAATTAAAAAAAAAAACCAACAGTATACCACCTGTCCGACGCAGTCCATAGTAACGATAGTCCCACGACGATCCAGCTCTGCTACATCGCAATGACAGGCAGAGCAGAGCTGCTTACCAGCTTCCCCGGCGGTGACGTCATCGGACTGCTTTACGGCCGCGATTACCCAGCAGTCACTGCAGTTATCGCGAGAAACTGCATGTGTCATGTATAGTGTACAGTTCCTGTAGCGTCTTGTGCTTGGGTGCGAGGAAAACACAGGAGACATAGGTTGAAATGGAATGACTTGTATTACTTCATACAAGCATGCTGAAAAGTTCACACAGTTTGCAGGAACAGCGACAGGAGACACAGCAGGCCAGAGTAACTTCAAGCACTACAATAAATCTCCAAAGCAGGTTCAGGATCTCTTCTCTGTACCGTCATTCCTCTGCAAACATGGATTCACCAAACAGCAGGTTTCCAGAGTCCAAAAGTGTTCCAAGGTTCCTCAGTAGGGAATAGCTGGAGTACAAGTCCAAGGCTTCCAGGAGTCAGGTCACAGACTGACTGAGGCTTGATTCAGGAGCACTGATTGTTCAGCTGAGGCTGCTTAAGAAGCAAGAGGGAAGAATCAGGGCGGGAACATGAAAACTGGAAACTCCATATTAACTGAGGGCAAGAGCTGCAGAAAGACAAAGCAAAATGGCCAACGGAAAACTGAGTTTCAAGGAACATGTCAACAGAGACAAAGAACCTTACATTACTCCCCCCTTAGGGACAACCTCCGGATGACCTCAGACCAGGCTTGTCAGGGTACCTCTGATGAAAGTGGCGGAGCAGGCGAGGAGCATTTACATTATTGACTGGTTCCCATGAGTTGTCCTCCACTGGGTAGCCCTGCCATTTAATCAAATATTGCAACTGATTTCTGTACAACCTGGAATCTAGAATCCTTTCCACCATAAATTCTTCCTGACCATCGACCAGCACTGGGTCAGGGCAAGGAGAAGAACGTCCAGGAAACGTATTGGGTGTTGCAGCCTTTAGTAGGGATACATGAAAGACAGGGTGGATTCTCATAGTTCTGGCAGTTGAAGACGACAAGCAACAGCACTTATAATCTTATAAGGTCCAATGTACTTATGTCCCAATTTAGACGATGGAATCTTTAATTTAAGATTTCTGGTTGACAGCCAGACCAAATCTCCTACCTTGAAAGCTGGTGCAGGTTTACGAAATTTATCTGCTGCTTTCTTGTACCTTTCCTGAGCCAATTCTAGATTTTCCTTTAGAAGATCCATATTCTTTTGTAAAGAAGTGATTCTTTCAGCCACTGCCGGCAAGGGCGTATCTATGGGAAATCGAGGAAGAATGTTAGGATGATAACCTAGATTGGAGTAAAAAGGAGACTGCTTAGTGGAGGCGCTCTGAGAGTTGTTATAAGAGAACTCAGCCAGTGGAAGTAGATCCACCCAATCATCCTGTAGGTGGCAGATAAAACAGCGGAGATACTGCTCCAGGGTCTGATTGGTTAGTTCTGTCTGTCCATTAGTCTGGGGATGAAAAGCAGAAGAAAGGTTTACTTTAATGTCCAATGCTACACAGAAATTTTGCCAAAACCTTGAAGTGAATTGCACCCCTCGATCCGAAATGACCTCATCCGGTACTCCATGTAAGCGAAACACATTCTTAATCATCAAGTCTGATATCTGTTTTGCAGTGGGTAAGCCGACACAAGGGATAAAATGAGCTGCCTTTGTTAGACGGTCAACCACCACTAGAATGGTGTTCTTCCCTTGAGAGGTTGGTAACTCCACAATGAAGTCCATAGAAATGGATCCCCACGGGCGGGACGGGGTGGGAAGAGGTTGCAACAGACCAGTTGGTGAGGAGCGAGGTGTTTTGCATCTTGCACAGACTTCACATGAAGTGACATAGTTTAAGACATCTTTCCTGTAAGTGGGCCACCAAAAGAAACGAGAAAGAAATTCTTGTGTCTTTAGAATTCCCCTATGCCCGGCTATCTTGGAATTGTGGATGAGTTGCAATACTCTCAATCTGACTGTTTCAGGTATATACAGACGTTGTCCCTGAATCCACACACCATTCTTAAAGACAAGACTTACGTCCCTTCGGGGTTGAGCCAACAAAGAATCCGCATGGTATGCTTCCTTGATGTCCTTAAGTAGGTCTTGATTATGAATCACTCCCAGGAATCTAGAGTCAGGAAGAATAGTCTTAGGAGGAGTAAGTGGACGTGTCTCTGCTGAATGAATCCTAGAGAGTGCATCAGCCTTTCCATTGCGTGATCCTGGTCTATAAGAAATGACAAAATTAAATTGGTTTAGGAAAAGATTCCAGCGAGCCTGGCGAGGAGTCAGGCACTTAGCCGACCTGATAAATTCAAGGTTACGATGGTCTGTCAGGACGACTATTTGCTGTGCAGCACCCTGAAGAAGGTGTCTCCATTCCTTGAAGGCGGCAATAATGGCCAACAATTCTCTATTGCCCACATCGTAGTTCCTCTCAGCCGAAGACAACTGCTGGGAAAAGAAGGCACAGGGATGCAAGACATTCTTCTCACCTGTTCTCTGAGAGAGTATAGCTCCAACGGCACAGTCTGAAGCATCCACCTCTATTATGAAGGCAAGCTCGGGGTTGGGATGTACTAAGATAGGTGCGGTGGTAAATTTATCCTTTAAACAGGAAAATGCTTCCTGAGCTTGCGGGGTCCAGGAGAACCTAGACTGTTTCCGGGTAAGTTGGGTGATAGGTGACACTACCTCAGAAAAATTCTTAATGAATCGTCTATAGAAGTTGGCAAACCCGATGAAACGCTGCACCTCCTTCACATTTCTATGAATTGGCCAATCCTTGATGGCTTGGGTCTTGCTTCCATCCATACTAATCCCTTGCGTAGATAGTACATACCCCAGAAATTGAATTTCGGTCCTATGGAATTCACATTTTTCAAGTTTGATGTAGAGATGGTTTTGTCTTAGGCGTTCTAAGACCATTCTCACATGTCCATGATGTTCCTCTGTGGAGTTAGAAAAAATTAGAATATCATCCAGATAAATCACCACAAATGTATCTAGGAGATCCCTGAAGATATCATTCACGAAGTGTTGGAAAGTGGCTGGGGCGGTACTCAGACCAAAAGGCATAACTAGATATTCAAAGTGTCCATAGCGTGACCTGAAAGCAGTCTTCCATTCATCCCCAGGTCTAATACGGACCAAGTTATAGGCCCCACGGAGATCCAGTTTAGAGAAAATTTTGGCATGCCGCACTCTCTCCAACAATTCAGGGATTAAAGGCAATGGATAACGGTTTCTAATAGTAACCTTATTGAGTTCCCTATAGTCTATGCAGGGTCTCAGAGATCCATCTTTCTTCTTCACAAAGAAGATGGGTGCACCTGCGGGAGATGAAGAGGGGCGTATGAAGCCCTTGGCTAAATTTTCGTCTATATAATCCTTCAAAGCTTTTAGCTCGGGCCCCGCTAGGGGGTAGATCTTACCAAAAGGTATCTCGGCTCCAGGCAATAATTCAATTGGACAATCATATGGACGGTGAGGAGGAAGCTGATCAGCGTTCTTCTTGTCATATAAATCCACATAGTCCTGGTATACAGCTGGTAGTTCAGGGACTGACATGGTTCCTTTAGGAACAGAGCAAGCTGAAACTCCTTGACTCATCTGTTTCTCTGGAAAGTGTAATTCCTTGGTCTCCCAGTTAATCGTAGGATTCTGCGCCTACAGCCATGGTAGCCCTAGAATAATGGGAAAGTGGGGAGAAGAGATAAGCATAAAAGACATTTTCTCCTGATGATCTTTACCCATAAGGACCCTCAAAGGCTCTGTTTCTTGATCCACTGGTCCAGAAGTCAGTAGAGAGCCATCCACAGTCTCCATCTGTACTGGAGTAGCCTTCTTCACTGAACGTATCCCCTGTTTCAGAGCAAAGGAGATATCCATAAAATTTCCACTTGCTCCTGAGTCGATCATAGCAGAGCTAGACACCCAGACTGAGTCAACCCAGAGTTTGATGGAAAGGAAGCAATGAGAATTGTTTCTTTTACAACTCAGCTGGGACACCGCTGAGGAAACTTGAAAAATTGCAGCGTTTATACCGTCATCGTCCCCAGAACTAACAGAGTTTAAGTCCGAGAAATCAAGATCTCTTGCAGCAGATCTCTCTGGAGCCTGAGGCTCGGACATGACAGAGCTCCTCTCGCAACACTCACAGTGAATGACTGCTGCAGTAGTCTTACGAGAACGGCTGGGGCAGTTTATAATGAAGTGCCCTGACTTACCACAGTAGAAACATAGATTTTCCTTTATACGATGTTCTTTGCGTGCATCACTAACCCGTCTTTGTAAAGAGTCCACCTGCATGGGTTCAGGTTCTGGTTCCCTTGTGATCCTACTCAAAGGTTCCTTAGCTGAGGAGGGAGGTAGTAAAAGGTTAGTGCGATTATTTTCGAACCATCTCTCTTGTCTGCGTTCAGTCAGACGAGCATCAATACGGATACAATAGTTAATAAAGTCACCTAACGCAGTGGGAGGGTCGACACGAGCAAGTTCATCCTTAATCAGTGGAGACAACCCTTTCCGAAAAATAGATTTTTTAGCGGAAGTGTCCCAAGTGGTATCAAGAGCCCATCTCCTGAAATCCAGGGCATATTCGGCTACTGAACGCTTACCTTGGCGCAAAGTTAACATGGCTGCTTCAGCTGTTGCACCTCGATTGGGGTCATCAAACACCTGCCCCATGGCTGAAATAAAAGCATCAAGGTGATTCAAACAATCATCCTCAGTCTCAATCAGAGGGTTTGCCCACATCAAAGCCTTATTGGTAAGCAACATGATTATAGTAAGCACTTTGGATCGTTCAGTGGGAAATTGTGAAGCATGTGCAGAGAAAAATAAATTGCATTGATTAATAAATCCCCTGAATTTCTCACGTTCACCGCCAAAACGAAAAGGAGGTAATTTGGGGATCCCAGAACTTGGGGTTATGGCAGGAGCCTGGGCTCGTTCCTCTAGAGCCTCAATCCTGGCTCGCAATTCCTGGGTAGTCTGTCCAAACACTTGCAAATTATGATTAGTGAGGTCCTGTAGGCTTGCAAAACGGGTTTTTAAAGTCTGTACATCTGAAAGGATTGTATCAGTCACTCCGCAAAGTTCCTTTATGCGGGCCTCCATCTTCCAGATCTTTTAAGGCAGAAGTGCTGGAAGGAGAAGAGGAAAGGAAAAAAAAAAAAAAAACAATAGTGTTTACCTGTGGTAACACTCCAGAGTAAAATTTTAAGGGAATGCGCTCACCTGGAATGGTTGTGAGAAGTCACAACCACTGTCATCACATAAGGTATTAAACGGACATCTGATATCCACAGTCACAGCAGACACAGCTTTCCCAGACCCAGCAGACACTAAACATTGGCTCCTGAATCTTGTCATGTATAGTGTACAGTTCCTATAGCGTCTTGTGCTTGGGTGCGAGGAAAACACAGGAGACATAGGTTGAAATGGAATGACTTGTATTACTTCATACAAGCATGCTGAAAAGTTCACACAGTTTGCAGGAACAGCGACAGGAGACACAGCAGGCCAGAGTAACTTCAAGCACTACAATAAATCTCCAAAGCAGGTTCAGGATCTCTTCTCTGTACCGTCATTCCTCTGCAAACATGGATTCACCAAACAGCAGGTTTCCAGAGTCCAAAAGTGTTCCAAGGTACCTCAGTAGGGAATAGCTGGAGTACAAGTCCAAGGCTTCCAGGAGTCAGGTCACAGACTGACTGAGGCTTGATTCAGGAGCACTGATTGTTCAGCTGAGGCTGCTTAAGAAGCAAGAGGGAAGAATCAGGGCGGGAACATGAAAACTGGAAACTCCATATTAACTGAGGGCAAGAGCTGCAGAAAGACAGAAAGCAAAATGGCCGACGGAAAACTGAGTTTCAAGGAACATGTCAACAGAGACAAAGAACCTTACAGCATGTGACCGCCGGGGAGAAGAGGATGGCGGCCATTAAGCAGTCCGGGATGTGACCGCCGGAGATCTTCTGCCGGGTAAGTGCCGCTGACTCCTGACAGACCCGACCGACGGACACTGACAGTGACAGTGACAATTCCGATTCCAGTATCCGATATGACGAAAATATTGGTACTCGGAATTGGAATTCCGATACAGCCAATATCGGCCGATACACGATATTTGCAGTATCGGAATGCTCAACCCTAGTAAGCAGGCTAAGGCTGACTTACAGGTATGGGTATATCGACGAGAGAGAAGCAGTAATAACAATTATAGAGCCGATGTATATCGTTATGGTAGCAAATGAGGGAGACTATTAGCACGACTAGCGAAAGGAAATCATATTCGTCATCAACATATTACAGCGTTAACGAATAAACATGGGATCATGAACAAAGACCCTCGAACCATAAACACCATTCTACAAGAATACTACTCAGACTTATATAAGGTGGAACATACGGATAGTGCGGAGGGTAACACCTTTGTAGATGGAATACGGTTACCATCCATCACAAACTATCAGCTTCTCCTTTTAAAAAAACAAATTGAGGTGACGGAAGTGACAGCGGCGATAAGTTACTTTAATACGGGAAAGCTCCAGGACCTGACGGGTTTACAGCCAAATTATTAAAATTATTGATATAGGAAAGATGTGTATCTTCGTACCGTGTTAGCCAGTAGATAGAAAAATATTTAGACTTGAGAGTCCTCAGTGGTTGATACCTTTTAATGGCTAACTAAAAAGATGGTAACAAATTGCAAGTTTTCGAGACTACGCAGGTCTCTTCATCAGGCAAAGACTGATTCATCATTCATCAGTCTTTGCCTGATGAAGAGACCTGCGTAGTCTCGAAAGCTTGCAATTTGTTACCATCTTTTCAGTTAGCCATTAAAAGGTATCAACCACTGAGGACTCTCAAGTCTAAATATTTTTAAAATTATTGAGTGAGGATATCCCGTCCACATTGGTACGCACCTTCAATCATATATTGGAGACAGGAGGGTTGCCCAGCCATTCAAACATGTCACACATGAAGTTGCTACTAAAACCAAACAAACCTTCACATCTGCCTGGATCCTATCGTACATTCTCACTCATTGACCATTATATCAAGATTTTGTCCAGGATCATGGCAGATCTTTTGAGTAGCATTGTTCCTACGCTGATAGGGCGATCACAAGTGGCCTTTGTTAGCTACTTTGTTGGCTACTATCAGTCTCACTATGCATAACACATGTGTGCAGTGGGCAGTATTACCTTTGCCTTCAGTGGAGTAGGAAAACCCCTCTCCTATCGAAGTGTTAGTTGGGGAGATGGAAGATTTGACACCGGGACCTGAATTGTAATACTTAAATGTGACAGGTGACAAATTTGTTAAGGCGCAACTCCGCGGCCCCTACGTTGAGTCTAGCCCGTGAAAATTTACTGGTTGTCAATGGGGAACCCCAACACCCCGGGGCAGCTACAGTATTTAAACAATTAGAGCTGAACCAAGATTTGCTGTATCAGGTTTATAAAATACATGTTGAAATTTTTTAGCAATTGCTGCTACCGCAGTCATATCGGAGGTTGGTAATGGACTTAGCGCATGCGCATGTACTGGGGTGACATTTGTGCCAAAAGAAAACCCTACACAGAATTATACAACGGTTTTACTGGCTGAGGGTCTATCAAGAAGTTAAACGGTATTGTAACTCTTGTCGCATGCGCCAGGTACACAGTCCTCAGCCTCATTTAGTGAGTCCCTTGGTGCCATTAAAAATTTTAGAGGTCCAGTTTGAGAGAATACCCATGGATCTGGTGGAGCCGGTTAATAAATCAGCAAGGGGTCATCAACAGGGGCAATAAAAGGGGCACTGTGTGGGTCACCAGTTTTGAGCACACCCGAGTTCAAAAGAGAATTCATTGTCCAGACTGATGCGTCAGAGGTAGGTCTGGGTGCCGTGTTGTCTCAGGACTGGAGCTTAACGGGGAGGAGCATCCCATTAGTTTCCTGAGTCGAAAACTTACTCCATCAAAAAACAGAGACAGCATTGTAGAGAGAGAGTGCCTGGCGATAAAGTGGGCACTGGAGTCGTTGCGCTACTATTTGTTGGGGATAACATTTTGTTTTGTAAGTGATCATTCCCCTGTGACTGGCAGTGTTGTAGCCCAGGGAGTAGAGTTCAGGTGGTAGAAAGATGAACATAACAGGAGACTTGGAAAACGTTGGCAAACAGTTATTTAATCTGAAAACGGACAGGCAAATTCAGGTGAGATCCATGCCTTGTTCATTTTCAGAAAAATAAGCCGGTCTACATTGTCTGAGGATAGTCGCATGCGACGGTCTGTTAGTACACCACCTGCAGCACTAAAGACGCGCTCAGATAATACACTGGCAGCAGGGCAAGCCAGCACCTCCAAGGCATACCACACATCAAATACAAATATAACAGTAATAATAATATTATTAATAAAAAATGAAATTGCACACACAGTACACAGACACAGCTCATATGTGTGTATGAGAGAGTGTTTCTGTGTGTAGTTCATGCCTCTAGCCTAGAAGATCAGTCTTGCTAAAATCTTTAACACTGACCCCTGTTCTGTTCTTAAAATGGTGGATGCTGAACTGCTTCTCAGCCCCCTCCTACACAATCATTATGTGGCACTGCTGGGCTCAGTCAGAGGCATCAGATTGAACTAGGCTGTCCTGAGTCATTCTCAATGGAACATTTTGTTCAGCAGTTCATCTAGTTCATTTAGTTCAGAGGTCACATAATGCATTTCCTATCAGCTCCTCACAGGATAGGGTGGAGAAAAACTGAACTAAATGAACTAATCTTTTGAACTAATCTTTTCAGTGAACTAGTTCATGGTGAACTAATCACCAAAATTAACTAGATTTCCCATCACTATGGTGTACACCTTGGTGGCGCTGTCACAAAACTTCGCCACATTTGTAACATACAGCTCTTGCCCTGTGCAGAGGCGCTGCTTGTGCTCCCTCTTGTTGCAGAGGTGTCTACAATGCCTCGACGCACAGAGCTGCTTTGTAAAGCAGTAGCAGCAGCAGCGCTCTCGGCTGGAATGGAGAACATTAAGGATTTCAACAGTGTGTCTTGGTCCTCCAGCATTTTACGGTCCCGGTTCAACGGTGTGATGAGGCTTTGTAAGTTGTCCCGGTAGCGAGGGTCTAGGAGGGTGTACACCCAATAATCTGACGTGGTGAGAATGTGGCCGATGCAGCGGTCGTTTCTCAGGCAGTGCAGCATGAAATCAACCATGTGCTGCAGACTCACAACTGGCCAACAAACGCTGTCCTCTGGAAGAGCGTCACACTAATAGATTTTTGTAAATTTAAAATAGAATAAAGCAGCAGCAATTTTTGAAAAATTACAAGGATGAGCCAGTGACAGACAGTCAGCAGAGTACACGCTGCGGTGGTTGAAGTGGAGCGGGATCTACACTCCTACAAAAAAATTAAACCTCAGACTACAGTGAACACTGAAACACAACTGTTCACTTGCTGTGAAAGGTCTTTTTGTGGACTTTTATTAAGTTTGCAAGCAATGTATTGTATTTTGATGGAAGAGCGTCACACTAATAGATTTTGGTAAATTTAAAATAGAATAAAGCAGCAGCAATTTTTGAAAAATTACAAGGATGAGCCAGTGACAGACACTCAGCAGAGTACACGCTGCGGTGGTTGAAGTGGAGCGGGATCTACACTCCTACAAAAAAATTAAACCTCAGACTACAGTGAACACTGAAACACAACTGTTCACTTGCTGTGAAAGGCCTTTTTGTGGACTTCTATTAAGTTTGCAAGCAATGTATTGTATTTTGATGGAAGAGCGTCACTAGAGTTGAGCGATACTTTCCGATATCCAAAAGTATCGGAATCGGAATTGTATCGCCGATACCCAAAAAATATCGGCGATACCCGATACCGATACCGGAAATCCAATGTAAGTCTATGGGAACAAAATATCGGAATTAAAAAAAAACCATTCTTGCCTTGTTGGTTAATTGTACATGAAGGAAAACAACAAAGAGGTAATGTAGAATGTATTGGGGAAGGTTGAGGAGTAGGGTTGAGCATTCCGATACTGCAAATATCGGGTATCGGCCGATATTGGCTGTATCGGAATTCCGATTCCGAGTACCGATATTTTCGTCATATCGGATACCGGAATCGGAATTGTCACTGTCACTGTCAGTGTCCGTCGGTCGGGTCTGTCAGGAGTCAGCGGCACTAACCCGGCAGAAGATCTCCGGCGGTCACATCCCGGACTGCTTAATGGCCGCCATCCTCTTCTCCCCGGCGGTCACATGCAGTTTCTCGCGATAACTGCAGTGACTGCTGGGTAATCGCGGCCGTAAAGCAGTCCGATGACGTCACCGCCGGGGAAGCTGGTAAGGAGCTGTGCTGCGCCGGGATGTCAGGCTCTGCCTGTCATTCCGATGTAGCAGAGCTGGATCGTCGTGGGACTATCGTTACTATGGACTGCGTCGGACAGGTGGTATACTGTTTTTTTGTTTTTTTTATTTTTTTACAGGAGATCGATGGCGTCGCAGGAATGAGAGAGTAATAAAAAAAATGAAAACTGTGTTGTCTCTTTTATTTCATTAAAAGACTTTTTTCTTGCTGTGTCTTTTTTTTACACATTTAAAAACTTTGGGATTAATAATGGATCGGTGTCTTATTGACACCTCTCCATTATTAACCGGGCTTATTGTCACCGTGCAATCAACGGTGACATTAACCCCTTATTACCCCGCTTGCCACCGCTACAGGGCAAGTGGGAAGAGCCGGGTAAAGTGCCAAAATTGGCACATCTTTTGATGCGCCAAATGTGGGGCTGCTGTAGCCTGGTATTATCAGGCTGTTGAGGGCCAAAATCCATGGGCCTTGACAGTCTTTTAATACCAGGCCGCAGCAGTCTGCATTTTACTTGGCTGGTTAACAAAAATAGGGGGACCCCTACGCCGTTTTTTTTTCGAGGGGATCCCCTATTTTTGTTAACCAGCCAAGCTAAGCAGACTGCTGTGGCCTGGTATTATCAGGCTTGCAAGGTCCATGGATATTGGATCCTTACCAGCCTGAAAAACCAGGCCTCAGCGGTCTGCTTCATCTGGCTGGTTAACAAAAATAGGGGGGACCCCACGCCAATTTTTTTCGAGGGATCCCCTATTTTTGTTAATCAGCCAAGATATGCAGACTGCTGTGGCCTGGTATTATCAGGCTGGCAAGGTCCATGGATCTTGGCTCCTTAACAGCCTGAAAATCCAGGGGTCAGCGGTCTGCTTCATCTGGCTGGTTAACAAAAATAGCGGGGACCCCACGCCATTTTTTTTTCGAAGGGAACCCCTATTTTTGTTAATCAGTTCCCTCTGACGTCACTGATGGTGTCCCTGGCTGACCTGAAGTGAAAGTGGAAAGCAATCAATTAAGCTTTCCACTTCCTCTCCTGTCAGCCAGGAGAGGAGCTCATTCATTTGGGGGTTTACTGTGAGGCTGCAGCATTAGCTGCGGTCCCTGCAGTAAACATTAACCCTTTCTGAAGGATTACACCGTGGGACCTGACTGTGCATCGGATTGGTAAGAATAATTTTGCTTTGTTATTTTATTTTTATTACAGGAAATGGTTTTAGCAGGTAAATAAAATATGGTCAAAAACTGTGTGATTATTTCATTAAACTTCTTTTTTATTAAAGTGTGTGTGTTTGATTTTTCTTTCATACAATAGGATTAATAATTGATAGTTGTCTAATTGACAGCTCTCAATTATTAACCTGGCTTAAAGTGACCTTTCAATTGCAAGGTCATTTTAACCCCTTATTAACCCATTCGCCACCGCTACAGGGCAATGGGAATAGACGGGCAAAGTGCCAGAAAGGGCAAATCTAATTAGAGATTTGCCCTTTCTGGGGTGTCTGGGGGCAGATGTTAAGTAGCCGGGGGGGGGCAAAAAAATGGTCCCTCTCTGGGCTATTATTATCTGCCCCCACTCACTGGCTTTGTCTGTCTGGTTGCGAAAATAGGGCGGGAGCCCACGCATTTTTTTTCAGCAATTTTACACCTCATATATATATATACATGTCATTGAATTTGTGACACATATATATATATATATATTTATATTTATAGTTCATACACTTCTATATAGTATAATAGCCGCTAATTCAATTGCCGGCTTTTGTGAAAATGCAGAACCCGACATGAAATGACACTTGGTGTACATAGGGTTAACCATGTCTTTTCATGTAGTTTGATATCTGATTTGCACAAACAATGACATGAGTGTAAGTGTGCAAAATTTCACACCTGTAGGGGTTAATTAAAGGTGTAAATTCGTAGCAAAAAAGTCCGGTTTTTTTACAACAAATTTACACCTTTAATTAACCCCTACAGGTGTGAAATTTTGCACACATAGACTGATGTAATTGTTTGTGCAAATCAGATAGCAAAGGACATGAAAAGACATGGTTAACCCTATGTACACCAAGTGTCATTTCATGTCGGGTGCTTCTGTCTTTTCACAGAAGCCGGCTTTACCCAGCAATTGAATCAGAGGATATTTTACTATGTAGAAGTGTATAAACTATACATATATGTATATATATATATGTCACAATGACATATATATATATATATATATATATATATATATATGTATTCTATGTGTGTATATTTAGTGTTTACAAGGAAAGAAAGAGGTTTTTTTAGTTGCGATATTTTGTTCCCATAGACTTACATGGGACTTCCGGTATCGGTATCGGGTATCGCCGATATTTTAATGGTATCGGCGATACCATTCCGATTCCGATACTTTTGGATATCGGAAAGTATCGCTCAACTCTATTGAGGAGACATTAAAGGCATAGATGTTTAACCCAATCAAATGGAATAGCATAAATATTTTTTTTTTTAAAGATGTTCGGATTGACGAAGAAATTGACAATGTTGTTAACGTTTTTTCTATTTTGGCAAATATGTATATTTCACAACTTCCATGCTCTTCACCTTTTTAACTTTTGACACACTTTCTCCTTCATAATCTTCAGCAGCATCATCTTTTTCATCAAATTATTCTTCATCTTCACCTTCTTTATCTTCTTCTTAAACTTCTTGCTATTCATCTTTTTGTTAACATTACTCATATTCTTCTTATTAAACTATTATTCTTATTCATATTGTACTTCATCTTCTTCATCATATTCTTATTTGTGACAGAGAATCCTGTACATGTAATCTGTCAAAGTATGAATTTTTCATCCTTCCGTTCTTGCTGTCACAAAAGATTTAAATTACAACATTATTTGTCCGTGTTCAGTTTAGCCTGCAGCAGCAGGCATTTTCCAGGGGCACCACGAGGAGGAACGGACTCACCCCCATACACTGCTTAGTCTTCTTCTGCTTAGAATTTAGAGCATATATTTTGCTCTTCATTTTGGTCTTATACTTCATGTTCTTCTGCTTTTTGATCTTCTGCTTATTGTTCTTAAGTCTCTTGTTCTGTATCTTGTAGTTTGTCTTAACCTTCTTAGTCCTGTTTGGTAATCTTTTATTTCTTCTTTGTGATGGTGTTTAGGCTGGTTGGCTTGATGCTCGTCGTCCTTGTGGTCGTCATCTTCTTCGGGGTGGTCATCAGGGTCGTCGTCTTCATTGTTGGAGATCCAGAGTGATTACCCAAAAAAGCATTGAAAAAATCTTCAATTTGTAAATGTAGCAGAAGGTACAAGAGTCAATGCAAGTAACGAGGACCAGCTGACTGTGCTGGAACCGGAGGGGCAGCAGAAGGAAAAGAGCCAATGGCACAACCGAGGACCAGCTGACGTTACTGGGACACGGTTACTAAGCAGGAGGTACCTGTGCTCCAAAGCACTACCAAGGACCAGCAGACGTTGCTGGAACTCGGATACCGAGATGGAGGCACCTAGGCCAAAGGCACTGCGGAGGACCAGCTGACGGTACTGGAACCCGGACGGGTAGCAGAAGGTACAAGAGCCAATGCAAGTAACGAGGACCAGCTGACTGTGCTGGAACCCGGAGGGGCAGCAGAAGGAAAAGAGCCAATGGCACAACCGAGGACCAGCTGACGTTACTGGGACACGGTTACTAAGCAGGAGGTACCTGTGCTCCAAAGCACTACCAAGGACCAGCAGACGTGGCTGGAACTCGGATACCGAGATGGAGGCACCTAGGCCAAAGACACTGCGGAGAACCAGCTGACGGTACTGGAACCGGACGGGTAGCAGAAGGTACCCATGGAAATTTAAGTTGACAGGCCGCGAGCCGGCCGCAGTTACCGAATCCCACAGTACTACAGTGGGTGATTGTCCTATTGTCACAACGGAAACAGCCTTTATTTGCATATCCCGCAGCACACATAGGAAGCACCTAAACTCCAAACGCCATAGAGTCGGCTAACCCGCCTGCAACACGACAGGACAACTTATTGGAGGCTAAGTGACGTTTACACTGACAGGAAACAGATGGCGTGCTGTAACCAGTCTTGGCAGGAGTGAGTACCCATGCCAATTACACTTCCGAGCAACAACTGGCGGTGTTGAAGCCCAGGGATGAGAAGACAACAGGGTGGAGGCAGCATGACTTTTTGCCGTTCACACAGCAGGGGAACAGCTGACATTACTGAACCCAGTAACACAGGAGCAAGTGTTGACTGTGCTAACAGCACTTCCGAGCAACAACTGGCGGTGTTGTAGCCCAGGAATGAGAAGAGAACATGGTGGAGGCAGCAGGACTTTTTGCCGTTCACACAGCAGGGGAACAGCTGACATTACTGAACCCCAGTAACACAGGAGCAAGTGTAGACTGTGCTAACAGCACTTCCGAGCAACAACTGGCGGTGTTGTAGCCCAGGGATGAGAAGAGAACATGTTGGAGGCAGCAGGACTTTTTGCCGTTCACACAGCAGGGGAACAGCTGACATTACTGAACCCCAGTAACACAGGATCAAGTGTAGACTGTGCTAACAGCACTTCCGAGCAACAACTGGCGGTGTTGTAGCCCAGGGATGAGAAGAGAACATGGTGGAGGCAGCAGGACTTTTTGCCGTTCACACAGAAGGGGAACAGCTGACATTACTGAACCCCAGTAACACAGTAGCAAGTGTAGACTGTGCTAACAGCACTTCCGAGCAACAACTGGCGGTGTTGTAGCCCAGGGATGAGAAGAGCACATGGTGGAGGCAGCAGGACTTTTTGCCGTTCACACAGCAGGGGAACAGCTGACATTACTGAACCCCAGTAACACAGGAGCAAGTGTAGACTGTGCTAACAGCATTTCCGAGCAACAACTGGCGGTGTTGTAGCCCAGGGATGAGAAGAGAACATGGTGGAGGCAGCAGGACTTTTTGCCGTTCACACAGCAGGGGAACAGCTGACATTACTGAACCCCAGTAACACAGGAGCAAGTGTAGACTGTGCTAACAGCACTTCCGAGCAACAACTGGCGGTGTTGTAGCCCAGGGATGAGAAGAGAACATGGTGGAGGCAGCAGGACTTTTTGCCGTACACACAGCAGGGGAACAGCTGACATTACTGAACCCCAGTAACACAGGAGCAAGTGTTGACTGTGCTAACAGCACTTCCGAGCAACAACTGGCGGTGTTGGAGCCCAGGGTCAAGGAGGATGTTTAAATACTATATCAAGTATTTTCCTTGTTACGTGTCAATTAAAAATGTCTATACTCCAAACAAGAGAAATATAACCTTTAGTACCATAAGATGATGATTTAACTTAAAAAATATATGTAAATTAATAATTTACAAACATAAACGCATACATTAACATGTTGAAAAGCAATGCAAACCACAATTAAAATAGGTTAAATAATCTGCTATACGGTTTAAAATAAAAGCATACAAGTACATATCAGAATCCATTAATGATGGCTAAGTAACAGTATGTACACCATTTTTATTGTGTAGACAATGAATGGCTGACTTAGAAACATAATCAGCATTACAAGTTATCTTTGACATTCATAAAACTTTACATTTGGTGAATAATATCACTAAAATTTTTTAAAAAATATATAAAATTTCCATCATGTAATACTGATAATATGTGCCAATCATTTATATTAACAAACAAAAAATTTAAAAAGTGCATAGTGCAGAGTGAAAATAGATATTTATGCCTGACTGTGGACTTGCAAGCATGACAACGGATAGATAAGGTATATATAGATGAGACTGCATAGCCACAGATGGTGAATGGCGATGTAATACTGTACCTCAATAAAGTGTGCGTTACTACTACATACTTTTTTTATATAGCTTTATAAAAGGTTACGTGCATGTATGGTTGCGCCTTTGTTTGGACGCACAGACTGGCTTCCTGCTGTGACGCGTTGGGTATTGGAGCGTCTGTACGTCTTATGACGCAGACTAACATTCACGGTGCGCATCGTTCATCATCGCAAGCGTACCGACAACACAAAGGCGTTGTCATGACTGCTTTACTCAGTAAACATGCACCTATGATGAAACATACACGCATGTGCCCTATTACATAACAAGCTACAAGAAAAACGAGTGTGAGGTGTGACACAGCTGTTTTGTTAAGGTACAGTATTATATCGACATTGTACAGGTGTCGCTATTCAGTCTGATAAATAGATACAGTCAGGGCCAGAAATATTTGGACAGTGACACAATTTTCGCGAGTTGGGCTCTGCATGCCACCACATTGGATTTGAAATGAAACCTCTACAACAGAATTCAAGTGCAGATTGTAACGTTTAATTTGAAGGGTTGAACAAAAATATGTGTTAGAAAATGTAGGAATTGTACACATTTCTTTACAAACACTCCACATTTTAGGAGGTCAAAAGTAATTGGACAAATAAACATAACCCAAACAAAATATTTTTATTTTCAATATTTTGTGGCGAATCCTTTGGAGGCAATCACTGCCTTAAGTCTGGAACCAATGGACATCACCAAACGCTGGGTTTCCTCCTTCTTAATGCTTTGCCAGGCCTTTACAGCCGCAGCCTTCAGGTCTTGCTTGTTTGTGGGTCTTTCCCTCTTAAGTCTGGATTTGAGCAAGTGAAATGCATGCTCAATTGGGTTAAGATCTGGTGATTGACTTGGCCATTGAAGAATGTTCCACTTTTTTGCACTCATGAACTCCTGTGTAGCTTTGGCTGTATGCTTGGGGTCATTATCCATCTGTACTATGAAGCGCCGTCCAATCAAGTTTGCAGCATTTGGCTGAATCTGGGCTGAAAGTATATCCCGGTACACTTCAGAATTCATCCGGCTACTCTTGTCTGCTGTTATGTCATCAATAAACACAAGTGACCCAGTGCCATTGAAAGCCATGCATGCCCATGCCATCACGTTGCCTCCACCATGTATTACAGAGGATGTGGTGTGCCTTGGATCATGTGCCGTTCCCTTTCTTCTCCAAACTTTTGGCTTCCCATCATTCTGGTACAGGTTGATCTTTGTCTCATCTGTCCATAGAATACTTTTCCAGAACTGAGCTGGCTTCTGGAGGTGTTTTTCAGCAAATTTAACTCTGGCCTGTCTATTTTGGAATTGATGAATGGTTTGCATCTAGATGTGAACCCTTTGTATTTACTTTCATGGAGTCTTCTCTTTACTGTTGACTTAGAGACAGATACACCTACTTCACTGAGAGTGTTCTGGACTTCAGTTGATGTTGTGAACGGGTTCTTGTTCACCAAAGAAAGTATGTGGCGATCATCCACCACTGTTGTCATCCGTGGGCTCCCAGGTCTTTTTGGATTGATGAGTTCACCAGTGCTTTCTTTCTTTCTCAGGATGTACCAAATTGTAGATTTTGCCACTTCTAATGTTGTAGCAATTTCTTGGATGGTTTTTTTTCTGTTCTTGCAGCTTAAGGATGGCTTGTTTCACCTGCATGGAGAGCTCCTGTGACCGTATGTTTTCTTCACAGCAAAACCTTCCAAATGCAAACACCACACCTCAAATCAACTCCGGCCCTTTCATCTGCTTAATTGAGAATGACATAACAAAGGGATTGCCCACACCTGTCCATGAAATAGCCTTGGAGTCATTTGTCCAATTACTTTTGGTCCCTTTAAAAACAGGGTGGCACATGTTAAGGAGCTGAAACTCCTAAACCCTTCATCCAATTTTAATGTGGATACCCTCAAATGAAAGCTGAAAGTCTGAACTTCAACTGCATCTGATTTGTTTTGTTTCAAATTCATTGTGGTAATGTCTAGAACCAAAATTAGATAAATGTTGTCTCTGTCCAAATATTTATGGACCTAACTGTATCATTCACCTATTCTATCAGTTGTCGTTCTTTCAGCACCACTTACAGGTATATATTTTGCTATTGTTACTATGCACTATTGACTTTACCAAGGTAATGCATGATTTTTGTTAGCGATTATCATGTTTACATGAAGGACCTTTATGATATGGGCTGTTAACTTTCTAATTAAATATGTATTTTTTAAAATGACACAAATATAAGTAATGTTGAAGAGGACTATTCCTACATGCATTGTTTGCACAATATTACAGGTGTACATCACGTCCCTTAATCAACATTTGATTATTATATTTACTTGTATGCTTTTATTTAAAAGGCAAGAACACTGAAGTATAACCTTCGCACTGCAGCAGTTGTCAAAGTTCAACCCACATTATGCACTTACAACATTGCAGCATTTGAGTCATGATGTGAGTTGGATTTGTCTAAGCTATGGAGTGACAAGGTTGACCATCAGTATCCTATAGCATAAGTAGGCTTTTGTGTTTGCATTTGTTTTCGACATGTGCATATCTGTAATAATATGTCACAATTATTTTGTTACAGATTTGTGACAAAGACTAATCATTTTATGGTTTTAAAGTTGACGTTTCAAATGTTTACAGCTTAGAAATCAGGGTGTAGCCTCATATCTATGTGTATCACTAGACACTTTGACATGTCATGGTTTTTTAACCATGATTAGGTAGCTAGCAGTAATTTTTGCCGGACACACAGCAGGGGAACAGCAGGCGTTACTGAACCCCACAAACACATCAGCGATTGTTTTCATCTGTGCATCTAACACTTCTGAGCAGCAACTGGCGGTGTTGAAGCCCAGGGTCAAGTAGGGTGTAGGCAGAGGCCTAGTATGAGATGTTTGAAGTTGAAGTTGTAGTTAGCAGCAGTAATTTTTGCCAGACACACAGCAGGGGAACAGCAGGCGTTACTGAACCCCACAAACACATCAGCGATTGTTTTCATCTGTGCATCTAACACTTCTGAGCAGCAACTGGCGGTGTTGAAGCCCAGGGTCAAGGAGGGTGTAGGCAGAGGCCTAGTATGAGATGTTTGAAGTTGAAGTTGTAGTTAGCAGCAGTAATTTTTGCCAGACACACAGCAGGGGAACAGCAGGCGTTACTGAACCCCACAAACACATCAGCGATTGTTTTCATCTGTGCATCTAACACTTCTGAGCAGCAACTGGCGGTGTTGAAGCCCAGGGTCAAGGAGCATGTAGGCAGAGGCCTAGTATGAGATGTTTGAAGTTGAAGTTGTAGTTAGCAGCAGTAATTTTTGCCAGACACACAGCAGCGGAACAGCAGGCGTTACTGAACCCCACAAACACATCAGCGATTGTTTTCATCTGTGCATCTAACACTTCTGAGCAGCAACTGGCGGTGTTGAAGCCCAGGGTCAAGGAGGGTGTAGGCATAAAATATTGAGTTATTGCCTTGTTACGTGGCCATTGCAAATGTATGTACTTCAAACAAGAATAAATGAAGTTTTACTAGGACAATAAAATGATGAATTTCAATTCCAAGAATAGAAAAATATTTATACTTGAGAGTCCGCTGTGGTTGATACCGTTTAATGGCTAACTGAAAATATGGTAACAAATTCCAAGCTTTCCAGACTACTCAGGTCTCTTCATCAGGCTAAGACTAAAACAAAAAATGAAGAATCACATATTTCTACAAACAACAGGACACAGGAATAGGTAAGACAAGTGAGGGAGGGACAAGTGAGGGGAGACCGGCCAAAAAATGAGAACAAGGATGAATTATCAGCGCCACACAATAAGAGAAAAAATAATGGATTTACCTGTGGCAAAACACTTTTGTATGCCCGGTCATAGCATGATGGATATGGAATTACTGGTATTAAAATATAACTTCAAATATGAGAAAGATACAAAGGTTTCAGAATATAAGCTCATCATGACCTTTGACACTGTTAGTGATGGAATGAATAGATCACACGGATTTATGTCATTCTATATCAATTAAGGAATCTGCGTCTCTGCCCTTCCAGAGGCATGAAAACACAAAACCAGACCCCAATCAGAGGGCAATAAAACTTTCTATCCTTATCTAGGAACTGTTCCAATATTTATGTTCATCCCTCTGTGATAATGACAGTTCTGCTACACGTCACTTACTTGTCTTACCTATTGCACTATTCCTGTGTCCTGTTGTGTATAGAAATATGTGATGCATCATTTTTTGTTTTAGTCTCTGCCTGATGAAGAGACGTGAGTAGCCTCGAAAGCTTGCAATTTGTTACCATCTTTTCAGTTATCCATTCAAAGGTATCAACCACTGCGGACTCTCAAGTCTAAATATTTATCTATCTACTGGCTAACACGGTACAAAGATACACATGTTTCCTAACTTCAAGAATAAAAATAAAGACACTGCAAATATAAACGCATTATGCACATGCCAACAAGAAATGGAACAACACACCACCCAAAAAATTGGTTACAAAGTATAGTGTTGTAAATTTAAGAATAAAAGTCCATTTTTGTATTTATGAATAATGCTTAAGGAACGCTATGTTAAACCATAACATAGTGAAGACAATGGATTTTGTAATAGTCACTCATCATCATCATCATTGCAATTTAGATGTGACAGTCACAGACATTTCAATTATTTAAGTTAATAAAATAGTTACTTTGTACACCATGTATGGTGTCCAGCATGGACTCATCAATGTGATGACACAATAATGTACGATAAAAAATAACCATTTAAAAAAACATAATGCATTGTCACAATTTAAGTGTGTGCCTGCAAGTGTAGGTGAAACAAAGGCTACGGATAGCAAAGGTATATTCTATGTCTGTATCAGACAGTGGACAGCCTCTGATGGGTAATGGCGATGTTATACTGTACGTCAATAAAGTCTGCGGCTGCAATCATGCATTTTTTGCTTGTACAGTGTTGAAGAGGGTAAAAGCATGTCTGGTTGCGCAAGGCTTTATCCGTCAACACTACCTTCCTACTGTCACGCGTAGGGTAGGGTAGCGTGTGTCAATTAGATGACTCTATAAAATGTGACGTTACACAGCGTTATTGCGTCCTAGGGACGCCAAAAATACGACAGCAGTAATCATTTACTGTCTAATACTCCACCTATGACCAACAAAAAAAGACCGTTCCCTCTTTAACAATCTACAAGACTAACAAGCATAATGGTTGACGCTGACTTTATTGAGGTACAGTATTACATCGACATTGTCCATGAGTAACTATGCACTGTGATACCTATATACCATTATTAATTTATATCTGTTGTGGTTGTTTCAACAGCACTTGCAGGTATAACTACCTATTGTCAGTATGCATGATGCACTTTCTAGATGTAATAATTTATTATTGCACATTATTACCAGGTTTAGATGCTGGCCATTTCATATATGGTGTGTGAAGTTACAGTTGGCATCAGTATGTGTATTTTATAATGTCTGTCATAAATAAAACTCGTGATGATGATGATGAGGATTTTATGATTCGTACATCCATTGACTGCATTATCTTACAGGTACAGATAAAGTTCCTTAAAAAGCATTAATTGATAAGTATGAAATGTACTTTTATGCATTAATTTCAAAAAGTGAAGACTATGTTTTAGTTTTTGTTACCATTTGTAATAGACATGTGCAGATATGCGCTGTGATGACAAATTATTATTTGTCCATATTTGTAATAAAAATTTATCATTCTAGGCCTGGAAAACTTCACAATTTCCTGTTTTAAGCATAACAATCAGGGTGACGGCTCTTCCCTATTTGGAGCATGTTCGACATGGGTTTTTCTGTGCATGTGTAGGGAACAGTAGACTTCTTGCCGGACACACAGCAGGGGAACAGCTGGCGTTACTGAACCCCACTAACACTATAGCTTGTGTATTGGTCTGTGGACACGACACTTCTGAGCAGCAACTGGCAGTGTTGTAGCCCAGGGAGTAGAGTTCAGGTGGTAGAAAGATGAACATAACAGGAGACATGGATAACGTTGCAAACCAGTTATTTAATCTGAAAACGGACAGACAAATTCTGGCGAGATCCATGCCTTGTTCATTTTCAGAAAAGTAAGCCGGTCTACATTATCGGAGGATAGTCGCATGCGACGGTCTATTAGTACACCACCTGCAGCACTAAAGACGCGCTCCGATAATACACTGGCAGCAGGGCAAGCCAGCACCTCCAATGCATACTGGCTAAGCTCTGGCCATGTATCCAGCTTAGAGACCCAAAACTTGAATGGGGAAGAGCCATCTGGGAGTACACTGAGAGGGAAAGACATGTAGTCTGTCACCATCTTACGGAAACGTTGCCTCCTGCTGACTGGAGCCGTCTCGGATGGTGTAGACATTTGTGGCGCTGCCACAAAACTTCGCCACATTTGGAACATACTGGTCTTGCCCTGTGCAGAGGCGCTGCTTGTGCTCCCTCTTGTTGCAGAGCTGTCTCCACTGGCTCGACGCACAGAGCTGCTTTGTAAAGCAGTAGCAGCAGCAGTGCTCTCGGCTGGAATGGAGAACATTATGGATTGCACCAGTGTGTCTTGGTACTCCCGCATTTTACGCTCCCGGTTCAACGGTGTGATGAGGCTTTGTAAGTTGTCCCGGTAGCGAGGGTCTAGGAGGGTGTACACCCAATAATCAGACGTGGTGAGAATGTGGGCAATGCGGCGGTCGTTTCTCAGGCACTGCAACATGAAATCAACCATGTGCTGCAGACTCCCAACTGGCCAAGAAACGCTGTCCCCTGCAAGAGGCGTCATCTCTGCCTGCTCTGCATCACCCCACCTTCGCTCTACATACTGACTAGAGCGTTGTGTACCTCCCTCTGGAGCGATGTCTTCCTCCTCCATTGACTCCTCCTCATCCTCCTCACAAAGTGAGCCCTGCCCAGCCCTTTTTGAGGAACCACGTTGCGCTGACTGTCCAGAAGGTGATGGAATTTGTGACTCCTCATCCTCCACCTCTTCCAAAACCTCATCCATTATTGCTTGCAGTGTTTTTTGAAGCAGGCAGATAAGGGGGACAGTCAGGCTGACTAGTGCATCATCTGCACTCGCCATCCGCGTTGACTCATCAAACGCACGCAAAACGTGGCAGATGTCCTTCATAGAGGCCCACTCAGTAGTGGTGAAGAGTGAACGGCGTAAATTGCGAGTTGATTGCGCCTGATGCAGCTGATACTCCATTACTGCTGGCTGCTGCTCACACAACCACTCCAACATATGTAACGTGGAATTACACCTGGTGGGTACGTCACATATGATGCGATGTTCAGGAAGGCGAAATCTGCGTTGCAGAGCTGCAATGCGCGATCTGGCCATGCTGGAACGTCGCAAGTGAGCGCACTCTAGGCGGACCTTGTGCAGCAGTGCATCAAGATCCGGATAGTCCCTCAAAAAACTCTGCACGACCAAGTTCAGCACATGTGCCAGACATGGTATGTGAGTGAGGTTGCCAAGGCCCAGAGCTGCCACCAGATTTCGGCCATTGTCACACACTACCAAGCCTGGCTGGAGATTCGCTGGCAAAAACCACACGTCGCTCTCCTGCTTGATGGCATTCCAGAGCTCCTGCACTGTGTGGCTTTGATTCCCCATGGAAATTAATTTCAGGACGGCCTGTTGACGTTTGGCCACGGCTGTGCTCATATCGGTCGCATCAGGTAAGCATTCACGGGTCCATGTGGAGGTAGACCGTGACGGCTCCTGCAGCGATGATTCTGAGGAACTGGAGTAGGAGGAGGAGTCAATGTGGACAGACTTGATTCCTGCAATCCTTGGAGTTGGCAGAACACGTACAGCGTCACTCGCAAGATCTGTACCCGGCTCCACAACATTGACCCAATGGGCAGTGAGGGAAAGGTATCGTCCCTGGCCATGGGTACTGGTCCACGCATCGGTGGTCAGGTGGACCTTGCTACTGACGGCGTTTAGTAGCGCATGTTTAATTTTTCCCTCAACATGCTTTTGCAGACCAGGGACGGCTTGCCTGATGAAATAAAATCGGCTGGGCACATTGTATTGTGGGACTGCCAATGCCATTAAGTTACGGAAACTGTCAGTCTCCACCAGCCTGAATGACAGCATTTCAAGGGACAGGAGTTTTGCAATGCCAGCATTCAGAGCCTGTGCTCGTGGATGGTTTGCCGAGTATGGCTGTCTTTTATCCCATGCCTGTGCTACCGATGGCTGTTTTGTGGCCTGGGAGTGTGAGGATGACAGGGGACTTGCAGCTGTGGGTGGAATAACACTGGGTCTCTGGACAACAGTGACAGAGATTCTTCCATGGCGATCCTGTGAGGAAGCCGAACCAGCTGTGTGTGAGCTGGAGGAAGAGGCTCCAACACGAGCTGAAGATGTAGGTGCTGCTGTAGGTTGGCCTACATCTCCAGTGTGTCTTTGTAACTCAACCACATGCTTTGACCGCACATGTTTCCACATATTTGTGGTATTAAGGTTACTGACATTTTTACCTCTTTTTACTTTTTGATTACACAGCTTGCATTTGACATAGCAAATATCATCTGCAAGTGTGTCAAAAAAGGACCACGCAGTGCAAGTCCTGGGAGCGCCCGTTTTGGCTGTTGGAAGAGAACTGCTCCGAACGGGTGCCAAACTGGAGGCTACAGGCAACCGAGTCTGCAGCCTACCTCTCCCTACTGTTTGGACCGTTGGGGCAATCTCTTCCTCAGAGCTGCTACCACCACCTTCCTGTTCCTCACGCCATGTTGGGTCTTGGACCTCATCATCTCCACTACCCTCTTCCAACACCTGCTGCTGTTGGGTGGTCTGGCCAACACCATGCTCAACAGAAACTGGCACCTGAGTCTCATCATCATCAGATGCGTTCTGCGGTGTGCTGACCATCGGCACTGGCTCACCCGCCTCTTCACATTCAGAGAGACACAGCTGTTGCGCATCACTGCATACTGCCTCTTCTTCACATTCCAGAATGCTGCTTGGCTGGGCCCCTGTTTGCAAGCCAACAGATTCTAAGAACAGAAGCAGAGACTCAGCTGGCTCCAGTTCAGAACTCTCTGACTGCCTGGGCAATTTGGCAGGCGGTGAAGAGACAGATGGTTGTTCAACAGTGCTGTGGTCCTGAGAGGAGGTGGAAGCAATTGAAGTCGATGCATTGGCTGCCATCCAACCAACAACGGCTTCAATTTGTTCTTCCCGCAGCAGGGGGGTACGCTGAGCTCCTACAAAAGTGCGCATAAAGGAACGCTCACGGGGAAAACTGGTGGATGCTGTGTCACTGGGTGCGGCAGCAGCCACAGAATCCCCACGTCCTCTCCCTGCTGAAACTCCACGGCCACGACCACGTGCCTAACTCCCTGCCTTCTTCATCTTGGTAGATTGATAAAGAAAGTCAGAAAAGTTATAAGGCCTAAGTGTGGTTATTCCTCAGAGACTGCAGTGAACACTGCAGACAACTGTTCAGTAGCTGTGAAAGGCCCCTTTGTGTACTTCTATAGTGTTTGCAACCAATGTATTGTATACGGATGGAAGCGCGTCACACTAATAGATTAGATTTTTTTAAAATATAATGGAGCAGCACCAATTAGAGAAAAATGTGAAGGATGAGGCAGTGACACACGCTCAGCAGACTACAACCAGCAGTGGTTGAAGAACTAACTGGAGCGTGATCTGCACTCAAAAAATCAAAACCTCACAGACTGCAGTGAACACTGAAACACAACTGTTCATTATCTGTGAAAGGCTCCTTTCTGTACTTCTATAGTGTTTGCAACCAATGTATTGTATACGGATGGAAGCGCGTCACACTAATAGATTAGATTTTTTTCAAATATAATGGAGCAGCACCAATTAGAGAAAAATGTGAAGGATGAGGCAGTGACACACGCTCAGCAGACTACAACCAGCAGTGGTTGAAGAACTAACTGGAGCGTGATCTGCACTCAAAAAATCAAAACCTCACAGACTGCAGTGAACACTGAAACACAACTGTTCACTATCTGTGAAAGGCTCCTTTCTGTACTTCTATAGTGTTTGCAACCAATGTATTGTATACGGATGGAAGCGCGTCACACTAATAGATTAGATTTTTTTCAAATATAATGGAGCAGCACCAATTAGAGAAAAATGTGAAGGATGAGGCAGTGACACACGCTCAGCAGACTGCAACCAGCAGTGGTTGAAGAACTAACTGGAGCGTGATCTGCACTCAAAAAATCAAAACCTCACAGACTGCAGTGAACACTGAAACACAACTGTTCACTATCTGTGAAAGGCTCCTTTCTGTACTTCTATAGTGTTTGCAACCAATGTATTGTATACGGATGGAAGCGCGTCACACTAATAGATTAGATTTTTTTCAAATATAATGAAGCAGCACCAATTAGAGAAAAATGTGAAGGATGAGGCAGTGACACACGCTCAGCAGACTACAACCAGCAGTGGTTGAAGAACTAACTGGAGCGTGATCTGCACTCAAAAAATCAAAACCTCACAGACTGCAGTGAACACTGAAACACAACTGTTCACTATCTGTGAAAGGCTCCTTTCTGTACTTCTATAGTGTTTGCAACCAATGTATTGTATACGGATGGAAGCGCGTCACACTAATAGATTAGATTTTTTTCAAATATAATGGAGCAGCACCAATTAGAGAAAAATGTGAAGGATGAGGCAGTGACACACGCTCAGCAGACTACAATTAGCAGTGGTTGAAGAACTAACTGGAGCGTGATCTACACTCAAAAAATCAAAACCTCACAGACTGCAGTGAACACTGAAACACAACTGTTCACTATCTGTGAAAGGCTCCTTTCTGTACTTCTATAGTGTTTGCAACCAATGTATTGTATACGGATGGAAGCGCGTCACACTATAATTTCTATTGAATGGAGCAGCTAGAATTACACTAAAGAAAAAAAAAAGAGTCTGTGAGTGACACGTGCAGATGCCTACAGACAGCGTTGGATGCAGAGCAAACTGCAGCGTCACCTGCACTCTCACACACACCTTGCACAGAGCTGTTAAAACAACACAGCAAGGCAAAAGGAAGCTTTACACATCGGTTGGTAAACTAGCCTGCCTAAAGCAAAGTACACAAAATCGCAATCTCTAACTGTCCCTCAGAGTCAGCAGAGCAGCGTTCTGTCCCTAACTGAGTTCACAGCACAGTGACGCTAAAATGGCGGCGGCGCCTTTTATAGTGCATTCTGACATCATTTCAGCAGCCAATCACAGCCATGCCATTAGTTAAGATGACCGCAGCATTACAGGATGTGCCCACACTTCATAAGATTCCTCATTGGCTGACTAAAATCACATTGCCTCTCAAAGAATTATGGGAACTTCCGATTCCGGTATACGATATTGGAAAAATATCGGAACTAAGTATGGAATTCCGATACAGCGAATATCGGCCGATACCCGATACTTGCGGTATCGGAATGCTCAACACTAAGCGTCACACTAATAGATTTTGGTAAATTTAAAATAGAATAAAGCAGCAGCAATTTTTGAAAAATTACAAGGATGAGCCAGTGACAAACACTCAGCAGAGTACACGCTGCGGTGGTTGAAGTAAGTGGAGCGGGATCTACACTCCTACAAAAAAATTAAACCTCAGACTACAGTGAACACTGAAACACAACTGTTCACTTGCTGTGAAAGGCCTTTTTGTGGACTTCTATTATGTTTGCAAGCAATGTATTGTATTTTGATGGAAGAGCGTCACACTAATAGATTTTTGTAAATTTAAAATAGAGAAAGCAGCAGCAATTTTTGAAAAATTACAAGGATGAGCCAGTGACAGACACTCAGCAGAGTACACGCTGCGGTGGTTGAAGTGGAGCGGGATCTACACTCCTACAAAAAAAATTAAACCTCAGACTACAGTGAACACTGAAACACAACTGTTCACTTGCTGTGAAAGGCCTTTTTGTGGACTTCTATTATGTTTGCAAGCAATGTATTGTATTTTGATGGAAGAGCGTCACACTAATAGATTTTTGTAAATTTAAAATAGAAGAAAGCAGCAGCAATTTTTGAAAAATTACAAGGATGAGCCAGTGACAGACGCTCAGCAGAGTACACGCAGCATTAGTTGAAGTAACTGGAGTGTGATCTGCACTCAAAAAAATAAAAAAAAATCACAGACTGCAGTGAACACTGAAACACAACTGTTCACTTGCTGTGAAAGGCTCCTTTCTGTACTTCTATAGTGTTTGCAACCAAGGTATTGTATACGGATGGAAGCACGTCACACTATTATTTCAATTGCATGGAGCAGCAAGAATTACACTGAAAAAAAAAAAAGAGTCCGTCAGTGACACGTGCAGATGCCTACAGACAGCGTTGCATACAGAGCAAACTGCAGCGTCACCTGCTGTAATGTATGTAGTACAGTTCATATAGCGTCTTGTGCTTGGGTGCGATGAAAATACTTGAGACACAGGTTTGATATAGAAAGTCTTGTATTACTTCATACAAGTTGGCAAAAATAGTCACACAGTTTGCAGACACAGAAGCAGGAGACACAGCAGGCCAGAGTAATCTAAGCTCAGCAGTCACTCTCCACAACAGGTTCAGGATCTTCTTCTCTGTTACCGTAAGTCCATGCAAACGTGGGTCTTTCAAAGAGCAGGGTTCAGAGTCCACAAGTGCTTCAGAGTTCCTCAGTAGGAATAGCTGGAGTACAAGGTCCAAGGCTTTAGGAGTCAGGTCACAGGTTCACTGCAGGCTAGATTCTGAAGCACTGATTGCTCAGCTGTGGCTGCTTAAGAAGCAAAATGAGAGAATCAGGGCGGGAACATGCAAGCTGGAAACTCCATTTTGACTGAGGGCAAGATAGCTGCAGCAAGACAGAAAGTAAAATGGCTGACGAACAAACTGAGTTTCAGGAACATGTACACAGAACCTTACATTACTCCCCCCTTAGGGTCAACCTCCGGATGACCTCAGGCCAGGCTTGTGTGGGTACCTCTGATGAAACTGACGGAGCAAGCGAGGAGCATTAACGTTATTGACTGGTTCCCATGAGTTGTCCTCCACTGGGTAGCCCTGCCATTTAATCAGATATTGTAACTGATTTCTATACAACCTGGAATCTAAAATCCTTTCCACCACAAATTCTTCCTGACCATCGACTAGCACTGGGTCAGGGCAAGGAGAAGAACGTCCAGGAAACGTATTGGGTGTCGCAGCCTTTAGTAGGGATACATGAAAGACAGGGTGAATTCTCATAGTTCTGGGCAGTTGAAGACGACAAGCAACGGCACTTATAATTTTACTGATTTTATAGGGTCCAATGTACTTATGTCCCAACTTAGACGATGGAATCCTTAACTTAAGATTTCTGGTTGACAGCCAGACCAAGTCTCCTACCTTGAAAGCTGGTGCAGGTTTACGAAATTTATCTGCTGCTTTCTTGTACCTTTCCTGAGCCGATTCCAGATTCTCCTTTAGAAGATCCATATTCTTCTGTAAAGACGTGATTCTTTCAGCCACTGCTGGTAAAGGCGTTTCTATGGGAAATCATGGTAGAATGTTAGGATGATAACCTAGATTAGAGTAAAAAGGAGACTGCTTAGTGGAGGCACTCTGAGAGTTGTTATACGAGAACTCAGCTAATGGAAGTAGATCCACCCAATCATCCTGTAGGTGGCAGATAAAGCAGCGGAGATACTGCTCCAGGGTTTGATTGGTTCGTTCGGTCTGTCCATTAGTCTGGGGATGAAAAGCAGAAGAAAGGTTTACTTTAATGTCCAATGCTGCACAGAAATTTTGCCAAAACCTAGAAGTGAATTGCACCCCTCGATCCGAAATAACCTCATCCGGTACTCCATGTAAGCGAAACACATCTTTAATCATCAAATCTGATGTCTGTTTTGCAGTGGGTAAGCCGACACAAGGGATAAAATGAGCTGCCTTTGTTAGACGGTCAACCACCACTAGAATGGTGTTCTTCCCTTGAGAGGTTGGTAACTCCACAATGAAGTCCATAGAAATGGATCCCCACGGGCGGGACGGGGTGGGAAGAGGCTGTAACAGACCAGTTGGTGAGGAGCGAGGTGTTTTGCATCTTGCACAGACTTCACATGAAGTGACATAGTTTAAAACATCCTTCCTGCAAGTGGGCCACCAAAAGAAACGAGAGAGAAATTCCTGTGTCTTTAGAATTCCTCTGTGCCCAGCTATCTTGGAATCGTGAATGAGTTGCAATACTCTCAATCTGACTGTTTCAGGAATATACAGGCGTTGTCCCTGAATCCACACACCATTCTTAAAGACAAGACTTACGTCCCTTGGGGGTTGTGCCAAAAAGGAATCCGCATGGTATGCTTCCTTGATGTCCTTAAGTAGGTCTTGATTATGAATTACTCCTAGGAATCTAGAGTCAGGAAGAATAGTCTTAGGAGGAGTAATTGGACGTGTCTCTGCTGAGTAAATCCTAGAGAGTGCATCAGCCTTTCCATTGCGCGATCCTGGTCTATAAGAAATGATAAAATTAAATTGGTTTAAGAAAAGATTCCAGCGAGCCTGGCGAGGAGTCAGGCACTTAGCCGACCTGATAAACTCAAGGTTACGATGATTTGTCAGGACGACTATTTGCTGTGCAGCTCCCTGAAGAAGGTGTGTCCATTCTTTGAAGGCGGCAATAATGGCCAACAACTCTCTATTGCCCACATCGTAGTTCCTCTCAGCCGAAGACAACTGCTGGGAAAAGAAGGCACAGGGATGCAAGACATTCTTCTCACCTGTTCTCTGAGAGAGTATAGCTCCAACGGCACAGTCTGAAGCATCCACCTCTATTATGAAGGCAAGCTCGGGGTTGGGATGTACTAGGATAGGTGCAGTGGTAAATTTATCTTTTAGACGGGAAAATGCTTCCTGGGCTTGGGGAGTCCAGGAGAACCTAGACTCTTTCCGGGTAAGTTGGGTGATAGGTGACACTACCTCCGAGAAATTTCTAATGAAACGTTTATAGAAGTTGGCAAACCCGATGAAGCGCTGTACCTCCTTCACATTTCTAGGACTTGGCCAATCCTTGATGGCTTGGGTTTTGCTTCCATCCATACTAATTCCTTGTGTAGACAGTACATACCCCAGAAATTGAATTTCGGTCCTATGGAATTCACACTTTTCAAGTTTGATGTAAAGATGATTTTGTCTTAGACGTTCCAAGACCATTCTCACATGTCCATGATGTTCCTCTGTGGAGTTAGAAAAAATTAGAATATCATCCAAATAAATTACCACGAATGTATCTAAGAGATCCCTGAAGATGTCATTCACCAAGGCTGGGGCGGTACTCAGACCAAAAGGCATAACTAGATATTCAAAGTGTCCATAGCGTGACCTGAATGCAGTCTTCCATTCATCCCCAGGTCTAATACGGACTAAGTTATAGGCCCCACGAAGATCTAGTTTAGAGAAAATTTTGGCATGTCGCACTCTCTCCAATAACTCAGGGATTAAAGGCAATGGATAACGGTTTCTAAATAGTAACCTTATTGAGTTCCCTATAGTCTACGCATGGTCTCAGAGATCCATCTTTCTTCTTTACAAAGAAGATGGGTGCACCTGCAGGAGATGAAGAGGGGCGTATGAAGCCCTTGGCTAGATTTTCGTCTATGTAATCCTTTAAAGCCTTTAGCTCGGGCCCGCCAGGGGGTAGATCTTACCAAAAGGTATCTCTGCTCCAGGTAATAATTCAATTGGACAATCATATGGACGGTGAGGAGGAAGCTGGTCAGCGTTCTTCTTGTCACATAAATCCACATATTCCTGGTATACAGCTGGTAGTTCAGGGACTGACATGGTTCCTTTAGGAACAGAGCAAGCTGAAACTTTTGGACTCATCTGTTTCTCTGGAAAGTGTAATTCCTTGGTCTCCCAGTTAATGGTAGGATTCTGAGCCTGCAGCCATGGTAGCCCTAGAATAATGGGAAAGTGGGGAGAAGAGATAAGCATAAAGGACAGTTTCTCTTGATGATCTTTACCCATAAGAACCCTCAAAGGCTCTGTTTCCTGATCCACTGGTCCAGAGGTCAGCAGGGAGCCATCCACAGTTTCCATCTGTACTGGAGTAGCCTTCTTCACTGAACGTATCCCTGTTTCAGAGCAAAGGAGACATCCATAAAATTTCCACTTGCCCCTGAGTCGATCATAGCAGAGCTAGACACCCAAGCTGAGTCAACCCATAGTTTGATGGAAAGAAAGCAATGAGAATTGTTTTTCTTACAACTCAGCTGGGACACCGCTGAGGAAACTTGAAAAATTGCAGCGTTTACACAGTCAACGTCCTCAGAGGTAACGGAGTTTAAGTCCGAGAAATCAAGATCTGTTGCTGCAGATCTCTCTGGAGCCTGAGGCTCGGACCTGACAGATCCCCTCTCGCAACACTCACAATGAATGAGTGCTGCAGTAGTCTTACGAGAACGGCTGGGGCAGTTTATAATGAAGTGCCCTGACTTACCACAATAGAAACATAGATTTTCCTTAAAACGATGTTCCTTGCGTGCATCACTAACCCGTCGTTGTAAAGAGTCTACCTGCATTGGTTCAGGTTCAGGTTCCCGTGTAATCCTACTCAAAGGTTCCTTAGCTGGAGAGGAAGGTAAGAAAAGGTTAGTGCGATTGCTTTCGAACCATCTCTCTTGCCTGCGTTCAGTCAGACGAGTATCAATACGGATGCAGTAGTTAATAAAGTCACCTAACGCAGTGGGAGGGTCGGCACGAGCAAGTTCATCCTTAATCAGTGGAGATAACCCCTTTCGAAAAATAGATTTTTTGGCGGAACTGTCCCAGGTGGTATCAAGGGCCCATCTCCTGAAATCCAAGGCATATTCAGCTACCGAGTGCTTACCTTGGCGCAAAGCTAACATGGCTGCTTCAGCTGTTGCACCTCGATTGGGGTCATCAAACACCTGCCCCATGGCTGAAATAAAAGCATCAAGGTGATTCAAACAATCATCCTCAGTCTCAATCAGAGGGTTTGCCCACATCAAAGCCTTGTTGGTAAGCAACATAATTATAGTAAGCACCTTAGATCGTTCAGTGGGAAATTGTGAAGCATGTGCAGAAAAAAAAAGATTGCATTGATTAATAAATCCCCTGAATTTCTCACGTTCACCGCCAAAACGAAAAGGGGGCAACTTGGGAATCCCAGAACTCGGGGCTACGGCAGGAGCCTGGACTCGCTCTTCTAGAACCTCAATCCTGGCTCGCAAATCCTGGGCAGTCTGTCCAAACACTTGCAAATTGTGATTAGTGAGGTCCTGTAGGCTTGAAAAACGGGTCTTTATATTCTGCAAATCTGCAAGGATATTATCAGTCACTCCGCAAAGTTCCTTTATGCGGGCCTCCATTTTCCAGATCTTTTAAGACAGGAGTACTGGAAGAAGAGGAGAGGAGGAAAATAAAAAAACAATAGTGTTTACCTGTGGTAACACTGCAGAAAAAAAACACTTAAGGGAATTGCTCACCTGGAATGGTTGTGAGAAGTCACAACCACTGTCATCACAGAAAGTACAACCGGACATCCGATATCCACAGTTACAGCAGACACAGCCTTTCCAGACCCAGCAGACACTAACGTTTTGGCTTCAGAATCTTGTAATGTATGTAGTACAGTTCATATAGCGTCTTGTGCTTGGGTGCAATGAAAATACATGAGACACAGGTTTGATATAGAAAGTCTTGTATTACTTCATACAAGTTGGCAAAAATAGTCACACAGTTTGCAGACACAGAAGCAGGAGACACAGCAGGCCAGAGTAATCTAAGCTCAGCAATCACTCTCCACAACAGGTTCAGGATCTTCTTCTCTGTTACCGTAAGTCCATGCAAACGTGGGTCTTTCAAAGAGCAGGGTTCAGAGTCCACAAGTGCTTCAGAGTTCCTCAGTAGGAATAGCTGGAGTACAAGGTCCAAGGCTTTAGGAGTCAGGTCACAGGTTCACTGCAGGCTAGATTCTGAAGCACTGATTGCTCAGCTGTGGCTGCTTAAGAAGCAAAGGAGAGAATCAGGGCGGGAACATGCAAGCTGGAAACTCCATTTTGAATGAGGGCAAGATAGCTGCAGCAAGACAGAAAGTAAAATGGCTGACGAACAAACTGAGTTTCAGGAACATGTACACAGAACCTTACACCTGCACTCACACACACCTTGCAGAGCTGTTAAAACAACACTGCAGGCAAAAGGAAGCTTTACACAGCCGGTGGTAAACTAGCCTGCCTAAAGCACAGTACACTAAATCGCAATCTCTAACTGTCCCTCAGAGTCAGCAGAGCAGCGTTCTTTCCCTAACTGAGTTCACAGCACAGTGACGCTAAAATGGCGGCGGCGCCTTTTATAGTGCATTCTGACATCATTTCAGCATCCAATCACAGCCATGCCATTAGTTAACATGACCGCAGCAGTACAGGATGTGCCCACACTTCTTAGGATTCCTCATTGGCTGACTAAAATCACATTGCCTCTCAAAGAATTATGGGAACTTCCGTTTCCGGTATACGATATATGGAAAATATCGGAACTAAGTATCGGAATTCCGATACAGCGAATATCGGCCGATACCCGATACTTGCGGTATCGGAATGCTCAACACTATTCATTTCCTATCTTCAGGATGACTGGGTGGACTATTTACCAACAGCAGAGTTTGCCTACAACAACTCCATACATAGCGCTACATCTCAAACCCATTTTTTGCTAATTATGGAGTACATCCAGTATTTATCCCTAATCTGCCAGTGAACACTCCCATTCCTGCTGTTAATGACAGGCTTGCAAAATTACAGGAATCCCAGAAGGAATTATCAGAGACCCAGGAAGTATATAAGGAAGCAGCAGATAAACATCGGAGAGTGCCCCCTGCTTTTCAGGTTGGAGACAAAGTTTGGCTGTCTACTAAAAATCTAAAGACACATGTACCATCCTCCAAATTGGGTCAAAAATTAATTGGACCTTTTCAAATTTCTGCAAAAATTAACCAGGTTGCTTTTCGTTTAAAACTTCGCAACAATCTAAAGATTCATCCAGTATTTCACATATCCTTGTTTAAACCCTTTTGTGAAAACCCGTTTCCAGGAAGAATTCAGCCACCTCCTCCACCAGAAAGGATCCGTGGTAAAGAAGAATAAATTGTGGATAAGATTCTGGACTCCCGAAAACTCAGAGGTAAACTGCAGTATCTGGTGCAGAGGAAAATTCATGGGAACCAAGGGACAATGTCCATGCTCCTAGACTGACAAGAGCCTTTCATCAGAGGTACTCAGATAAGCCAGCTTCTGAGATGTCCAGAGGCCATCCTGGTAGGAGGGGAGTACTGTCAGGAATCAAACCCAGTGCCTCTTGTCCACCGGCCAGCAGCTCTACCATCTGAGCTATTCTGCTGGCTGCAAGGTTCCTTGCTGAACCCAGATACCATTGACTGTTCTTCCTGATCGGCTCCACCCAGTGCTCTCTTGATTGGCCTCTGATTGCCAATTACACACCCTATATAAACCTGGCCCTGTGGGTGTGTCATTGCGAGATTATTGTGCTCTTAAGGTACTGCCACACTAAGCAATCCCGCTAGCGATCTCGTTAGCGTTGCATACTAATGAGATCGCTAGCGGGATTGTTTCTATATCGCTAAATGCTGCCGCATTTAGCGATATAGTTAACGACGCTATCGCCGTTAGCGATCTTCTTAACGACTTTAGCGGTACAAAAGTACCGCTAAATCGCTAAGAAAAGGTGCCACACAGCGATTAGATACTTACCCAGCGGGAGCGCCAGCGATGAAATAGGGTCCGGAACGATTCCAGCGACGAGCGAGATCACAGCAGGAAGCTCGTCGCTGGAAGCTGCCGCACTGAACAATATCGCTAACGGGATCGCTAAATAGTGACGTTTTTTAGCGATCCCGTTAGCGATATTGTTTAGTGTGGCATACCCTTTAGTCTTTAGTCAAGCGTTTCCTGCTGTTCCTGCTGCTACAAACACTGATCTCCTGTGAACTGACCTCGGCCTGCCCTTCTGACTACGCTCTCCGCCTGATCCATTGCTACAAACACTGCTCTCCTGTGAACTGACCTCCGGCTGCCAGCTGACTACGTTATCTGCCTGCTCCTCTGCTACTGAACTGCCTTTTCTGTGTACCGACCTCCGGCTGCCACCTGACTACGTTATCTGCCTGCTCCTCTGCTACCGAACTGCCTTTCCTGTGTACCGACCTCCGGCTGCCACCTGACTACGCTCTCCGCCTGATCCATTGCTACAAACACTGCCTCTCCTGTGTACTGACCTCCGGCTGCCATCTGACTACGCTACCTGCCTCTGCTTCCCCTAGTGATTGCAGTAACATCGGCTCCAACCCAGACGGGATCTTGACACCCTCCATACTTCCCTCTCCCATGTACAGCTCCCATGCACTCCTCACCTTCCTGAGAAACCTCAGCTCATCTTGCCCAAACACATCACAGAAAAAACCTACTTACAACTACAACTACCTGCTCTTTATCTTCCTTCTCCTACTGATTTCAGGGTACATCTCCCCCAACCCTGGTCCACCATCCCCCAACCTCAATTCCTACCCTACCTCATATCGAAACCATAATAGTCTTATTAATATTACTTGCACTCCCTCATCTCCTTCTTTTAATTGTGCCCTCTGGAATCCACGGTCTGCATGCAACAAGCTATCCTTCCTGCACAACTACATTCTGAACAACTCTATTCATCTCTTGGCCCTCGCGGAAACCTGGATTCAGGATTCTGACACGGTCTCCCCTGCTTCCATTTCCTATGGTGGCTTACAGTTCTCCCATTCGCCGAGACCTGCAAACAGACATGGTGGTGGAATCGGCATACTCCTGTCCCCACAATGCACTTTCCAGGTCATCCCCCCAATTCCATCACTCTCATTCCCTTCTTTGGAGGTCCACACCATCAGGCTCTTCATTCCCCTCTCCCTCAGAGTAGCGGTCATATACCGGCCCCCAGGCTCGCCCACCCGGTTCCTTGACAACTTCTCAGCCTGGCTGACGCACTTCATGTCCTCAGAACTACCAACCCTTATCCTTGGAGACTTCAACATCCACATTAACAGCCCTACTTCCACATCTGCATCTCAGCTTCTATCACTAACCACTTCTCTAGGCCTCTCACAGCTTTCAACCTCTGAGACACACAAGGATGGTAACACCCTTGACCTGGTCTTTGTCCGCCTCTGTTCAATCTCCCACCTAAATAACTCACCGCTTCCACTCTCTGACCACAACATTCTCTCCTTCAACCTCACAAATCCTCGACCACCCCAGCGCACTCCTACCTACCATACATTCAGAAATCTACCCTCAGACACTTTCAGACTCCCTACACTCATCGCTGTCTCCAATCTCCTTTTTTTCCTGTCCTAATCTGGCTGTTCAGCACTACAATGACACTCTTAAAAGCACCCTTGACCAAGTAGCACCGCTAACCCTCAGAACTTCCAAACACACAGTAAAACAGCCCTAGCTCACATTGCAAACTCAACTTCTTCAGCGATGCTCTAGGAGTGCTGAACGACTCTGGAGAAAAACCCGCACACCAGAAGACTTCATCCACTTTAAATTCATGTTAAGAACTTATAATGCTGCCCTTCACCTCGCCAAACAGACCTACTTCACCACCCTGATCTCCTCACTAGCCAACAACCCCAAGAAACTTTTTGACACTTTTCACTCCCTCCTCAGGCCACAAGCACAAGCCCCTATCACAATCATTTGTGCCGACGACCTGGCCTCCCACTTCATAGAAAAAATAGATACTATCTGTCAGGAAATCTGCTTTCACCCAAAAAGTGCTGTGACTCCCATCCCACCCTGCAGTTCCCCTGGCTCACTTTCCACATTTGATCTCATCACAGAAGAAGAAGTCTCCAGACTCCTCTCTTCTCTCGTCCGACTACATGCTCTACCGACCCCATTCCCGCACATCTCCTCCAGTCTCTCTCTCCAGTTGTCACAACTCACCTAACTACAATCTTTAATCTCTCACTCTCCTCTGGCATTTTTCCATCTAACTTCAAACACACCATCATTGCTCCACTACTAAACAAACCCACTCTCGACCCTTCCTGCATAAACAACTAATGACCGGTCTCCAATCTCCCCTTCATCTCTAAACTTTTGGAGCGCCTAGTCTACTCCCGCGTCACCCATTACCTCTCCACTTACTCCCTTCTAGACCCTTCACAGTCCGGCTTCCGCCCCCTACATTCGACTGAAACTGCACTCATCAAAGTGACCAATTACCTTCTGACAGCAAAACGTAACGGCGACCACTCTCTGCTCATTCTTCTCAACCTTTCTGCAGCTTTCGACACAGTTGACCACTGTCTCCTACTGTCTAGACTCCAGTCACTAGGCATTAAGTACACTGTCCTCTCTTGGTTCTCTTCCTATCTTTCTTACCGCTCCTTCAGTGTTTCGTTCTCTGGCTCCACGTCATCTCCTCTTCCTCTCACTATCGGTGTTCCCCAGGGCTCAGTCCTTGGCTCCCTTCTCTTCTCTCTCTACACGGTCCCAATTGCAGAGACCATCAGCAGATTTGGCTTTCAGTACCATCTTTATGCTGATGACACACAACTACACAAGTCATCCCCCGACCTTACCCCCGCTGTTCTACAGAACGCCACTGTCTGTCCGCAGTCTCCAACATCATGTCCGCTCTCTATCTGAAACTTAACCTCTCTAAAACTGAACTCCATCTGATCCCGCCATCTACTAACCTCCCTAAATCTGACATTTCCCTCTCCGTGGGCGGCATCATAATGACACCCCGGCAGCAGGCTCGCTGTCTGGGTGTTATGTTTGACACCAATCTCTCCTTCACCTCCCATATACAATCTCATGTCCGCTCTTGCCGCCTACACCTAAAGAACATCTCTAGAATCCGCCCTTTTCTCACCATGGAAACAGCAAAAACCCTCACTGTAGCATTGATCCACTCTCGCCTTGACTACTGCAATGCTCAATTGCTTGGCCTCCCCATTACTCGACTATCCCTTCTCCAGTCCATCCTTAATGCAGCAGCCAGGGTCATCCATCTGGCTAAAAGGTACTTGGACGCGTCCGGTCTTTGCCAGTCCTTACACTGGCTGCCCATTCATTATAGGATCCAATTCAAAGTACTGGTTCTCACCCACAAAGCTCTCCACAGTGCAGCACCCCCCTACATCTCCTCCCTCATTTCTATCTATCGGCCTAACCGACTGCTGCGCTCTGCAAACGACTTTCGACTAAACTCTGCACTAATCCGCACCTCCCACTCCCGACTCCAAGACTTCTCCCACTCTGCGCCAATCCTCTGGAATGCTCTACCCCAAGAAATTAGGACTATCCACAATTTGCATGGTTTCAGGCGCTCCCTCAAAACACATTTGTTCAGAGCGGCCTATCATGTTCACTAATCAAAGTCATTCTATGTGTAAGTGTGTGTGTGTGTAGCCCATTCACTATCTCCATCCATCCCTCACTCCCTCAAGATGGCTGGACCATCATTTTAAATGCACCATTGTATATACACACCTGTACTTTGTATCTCCCCCACCTCATTGTAGATTGTAATCTCTCACGTGCAGGGGCGGATTATTTTGCTTTAATTATTGTATTGTTAACGTTGTTACTTATGACTTGTGTTTTGAAACTGTTAAACTGTAAAGCGCTGCGGAATATGTTGTCGCTATATAAATAAAAATTATTATTATTATCTTTGCGATTCTGAGATTGTTTTCTCGTGACATATTGTACTTCACATTAGTGGTAAAATTTCTTCGATATAACTTGTGTTTATTTTTGAAAAAAATGCAAATATGGCGAAAATTTTGAAAATTTTGCAATTTTCAAATTTTGAATTTTTATTCCCTTAAAACAGAGACATTTGTAACACAAAATAGTTAAAAAGTAACATTTCCCACATGTCTACTTCACATCAGCACAATTTTGGAGCCAAATTTTTTTTTGTTAGTAAATTATAAGGGTTAAAAGTTGACCAGCGATTTCTCATTTTTACAACAAAATTTACAAAGCCATTTTTTTTAGGGACCACCTCATATTTGAAGTCACTTTGAGGGGTCTATATAGCAGAAAATACCCAAAAGTGACACCATTCTAAAAACTGCACCCCTCACGGTACTCAAAACTACATTCAAGAATTTTATTAACCCTTCAGGTGCTTCACAGGGGCTGAAGCAACGTGGAAGGAAAAAATGAATATTTAACTTTTTAGCCACAAAAATAATCTTTTACAAACTTTTTTTTATTTCCACAAGGGTAAAAGGAGAAAATGTACAGATAAAGTAGTTGTGCAATTTCTCCTGAGTACGACAATACCTCATATGTGGGGGAAAACCACTGTTTGGGCACACGGCAGAGCTCGTAAGGGAAGGAGCGCCGTTTGAATTTTTCAAACTAAAATTGGCTGGAATTGAGATTGGACGCCATGTCGCGTTTGGAGAGCCCCTGATACGCCTAAAGAGTGGAAACCCCCCACAAGTGACACCATTTTGGAAACTAGAACCCCTAATGAACTTATCTAGATCTGTTGTGAGCACTGTGAACCCCCAAGTGTTTCACAAAAGTTTATAATGCCTGGGTGTAAAAAAAAAAACAATTTTCCACAAAAATGAAATTTTAGTCCCAAATTTTAGATTTTTACCAAGGAAATTGGACCCCAAAAGTTGTTGTCCAATTTGTCCTGAGTACGCTGATACCCCATATTTGGGGGGAAACTATTTGGGCGCACGGCAGGGCTTGGAAAGGAAGTAGTAACGTTTTGGAATGCAGACGTTGATGGGGGTCATGTTCCGTTTGCAGTGTCCCAGATGTGCCTAAACAGTGGAAAACCCCCACAAGTGACCCCATTTTGGAAATTAGACCCCCTATGGAACTTACCTAGATCTTTGGTGAGCACTTTGAACCCCCAAGTGCTTCACACAAGTTTATAATGCCTGGCATGAAAATAAAAAATCCTATTTTTTTCCCACAAAAATTATATTTTAGTCACTAATTTTTTATTTTCCCAAGGGTAACAGGAGAAATTGGGCCACAAAAGTTGTTATCCAATTTGTCCTGAGTACGCTGATACCCCATATGTGGGGGGAACCACTGTTTGGGTGCACGGTAGAGCTCGGAATGGAAGGAGCACCATTTGACTTTTTCCAACCAAAATTGACTGTAATTGAGATTGGACGCCATGTTGCATTTGGAGAGCCCCTGATGTGCCTAAACAGTGGAAACCCCCCACAAGTGACCCCATTTGGTAAACTAGACCCCTAAGGAACTTATCTAGATGTGTGGTGAGCAATTTGAACCCCCAAGTGCTTCACACAAGTTTTTAACGTAGAGCCGTAAAATTAAAAAATAATATTTTTTCCACAAAAATGATCTTTTCACCCCAATTTTTATTTTCCCAAGGGTAACAAGACTCCAAAAGTTATTGTGCAATTTGTCCTGAGTACGCTGATACCCCATATGTGGGGGTAAATGTTATGAATGTGCTAGAGATGGTTTCTGAGCAGAGCTCGTTCTGGTGGTTACAGACAGTACTGAACCTTTCAGCGAGGAATGGCATTCTTGGATCACTGACTGGTCTGATATAAGGGAGGTTCCCTCCCATGATGGTTGTCGGTGATCAATTGTTCTTGTCTCAATTGTGGTTCCTGGTTCATTTGGAAGTTTGCTGAGTCTTGCCTGCATCTTCTGCTATCAGATAAGATATTTTCTGCTTTTATTTTTGTGCTTGCTTTTTGCATTGTTCCCTGCACTTCTGTGGAGGTCAGCCAGGTCCCCTCCGGGGGCTTGTGCGCCTCTCAGTTTATCTGAAGCCACTGTTATTTGTTCATTTGCTTTTTCCTGTTTTTTCAGTGGCTGCGGCTTAGTTTTGTTACACCAGAGATCTGATTTAGGTGGTAGAGATCGTGTGATCTCAGGTGTTTTTGCAGTCAGAAGAGTTGCTATTTTTTAGGGGTTTTTTTGGATTGCAGTGAGTATCCTTTCCTGTACTTTTCTGTCTTGACAGATTGGGCCCCAGCGTTTGCTCATTCTATTTTCTGTCTGTGTCCGTGCTTCTTCTTGTCTAACCGCCATTACATGTTTGGGGGCTTCCTATTTTCTTTGGGGATCTGCTCCGGGGCAGATAGCTTTCATCTTTCTGCCTTTAGGTGTAGTTATCTCTCAGGCTGTGACGAGGCGTCTAGGATCAACGTAGGAATGCTCCACGGCTACCTCTAGTTGTGTGGTTAGTTCAGGTTACTGCAATTCAATAGGTTCCAGCCTCTCTGGTGTATTGCTGTTTTTGCTTATTCACCTCAGCTACCAAAACACAACAGTATCACCGGCAACACCATCATGGGAGGGAACCTCCCTTATATCAGACCAGTCAGAAACCATCTCTGTCACATTCATAACAGTATTTATAACTGTTGTGTTTTGGTAGCTATAATTTTTGCATATTTTGGCCCACAGAGTCATGTGAGGTCTTATTTTTTGTGGTACGAGTGGACATTTTTATTGGTACCATTTTTGAGCGTGACATTTTTTGATCGCTTTTTATTTCGATTTTTGGGAGGTTAGAATGAACAAAAATCAGCAATTCATGAATTTATTTTGGGGGAGGCGTTTATACCGTTCCACGTGTGGTAAAATTGATAATGCGGTTTTATTCTTCAGTTTAGTCCGATTACGGCGATACCTCATTTGTATTATTTTTTTATATTTTGGTGCTTTTATAGAATAAAAACAATTTTATATAAAAAATTATTATTTTTGCATCGCTTTATTCTGCGAGCTATAACTTTTTTATTTTTTTGCTGATGATGCTGTATGGCAGCTCGTTTTTTGTGGGACAAGATGACGTTTTCAGCGGTACCATGTTTATTTCTATTGGTCTCTTTGATTGCGTGTTATTCCATTTTTTGTTCAGCGGTATGATGATAAAGCACTGATTTTTTGCTTTGTTTTTTTTTAAGGGGTTCACTAAAGGGGTTAACTAGTGCAACAGTTTTATAGGGGGGGTCGTTACGGACGCGGCAATACCAAATATGTGTACTTTTATTGTTTTGCTTTTTTTATTTACAGGAAAAAATGAATTTTTTGGGGAATATTTTTTTTCTCTTAATTTTTTTTTTTTTTAAAACATGTTTATTTATTTTTTTTTCACTTTTTTTCTTTGTCCCAGGGTGGGACATCACTGTAAAATGTCAGATCGCTGTGTAGACAATGAGCACATCGCGCTGTTCTGAGGGTCTCAGGGGAGACTGCAGGGAGCCCCCTCCCTGCGCTATGCTCCCCTGTGCCCCTGGTACACCGTGATCATATTTGATCGCGGTGTGCCAGGGGTTATTGTGCCGGGAGCGGTCCGTGACCGATCCTGACACACTGTCCCGGGTGTCAGCTGTGATACTCAGCTGACACCCGGCGGCGATTAGCTGCGCTCCCCTCGGAGCGCAGCTGATCGCCTATAACGTACTATCCCGTCCATGGGCAGATTGGCACAGGTTTCATGGACGGGATAGTACGTCTGATGTCAGAGAGGGGTTAAACCTTCCAAAAATTCTTGTGAAGCACCAGAAGGGTTAATAAACTTCTTGAATGTGGTTTTGAGTACCTTGAGGGGTGCAGTTTTTAGAATGGTGTCACTTTTCGGTATTTTCTATCATATAGATCCTTCAAAGTGATTTCAAATGTGATGTGGTCCCTTAAAAAAAATTGGTGTTGTAAAAATTAGAAATCGCTGTTTAACTTTTAACCCTTAGAACTTCCTAACAAAAAAAAAGACATGTGGAAACTGATACTTATTAAATATTTTGTGTGACATATCTCTGTGATTTAAGGGCAGGAAAATTAAAAGTTGGAAAATTGCAAAATTTTCAAAATGTTCACAAAATTTTTGTGTTTTTCACAAATAAACACAATTCATATCAAAGAAATTTTACAACTATCATGAAGCACAATATTTCACGAAAAAACAATGTCAGAGTCACCGGGATCCATGGAAGTATTCCAGAGTTGTTACCTCATAAAGGGACACTGGTCAGAATTGTAAAAATTGGCCCAGGAATTAACATGCAAACCACCTTTTGTGGGATAAGGGGTTAAAAAACTGTAGAGTTCAAAATCTTACTAAACTACTTGGTAGCCAGAATTTGCTCACATATGAACATTTTCACAAAAATAATTAAAATGTTAATCCAATTTATTATGTTCCAAATGAGGATATTATTAACCAAGTCACTATATAGCCAAATGTTTCACCTCCCAAAAAACTCCATTAAAAATACACATTTTCTAACATGTTTCTAATAATTATAGAAATCACTATGAGTGGAAGGAGGACCTGGAGGACCAGTTTTTGAGGAGAATCACTGAAAGGTATGTTACCCTTGATGTTGGTTTGTAGTGCAGCCAGACATTGATGGCTGAAGGGTAGTTGTCTTGATGATATGCAGAATGACTGTTTAGAAAAGGTGTAAGTAGGCATAACATGATGATCTATTAGGGATGCAGCAGAAATGGCTTATTTCTTTTTAGCCACACATAAGAGGATAAGCAGTACGTCAATGAGTTTGTGTCAATACGATACAGATGTGACATTCATTTTCAACTTCAGGGTAATAGGGAAGAATATGCATATTTTTTCTTACATGTGAGACATTCCAATCAACCACAAATCAATAGTGACTAGATAGCTGACAACAGCCATGTCATGTTTACTAGTTGTGAAAAGATAAAATCATGATTAAAAATATGATTGAATATACACTGCTCAAAAAATAAAGGGAACACTCAAATAGCACATCCTAGATAATAATAATAATAATAATAATAATAATAATCTTTATTTATATAGCGCCATCATATTCCGCAGCGCTTTACAGTTTAACAGTTTCAAAACAAAAGTCATAAGTAACAATGTTAACAATACAATAATTAAAGCAAAATAAGACGACCCTGCTCGTGAGAGCTTACAATCTACAATGAGGTGGGGGAGATACAAAGTACAGGTGTGTATATACAATGGTGCATTTACAATGATGGTCCAGCCATCTTGAGGGTGTGAGGGATGGATGGAGATAGTGAATGGGCTACACATACACACTTACACAGAGAATGACTTTGATTAGTGAATGTGATAGGCCGCTCTGAACAGATGTGTTTTGAGGGAGCGCCTGAAACCATGCAAATTGTGGATAGTCCTAATTTCTTGGGGTAGAGCATTTCAGAGGATTGGCGCAGCGCGGGAGAAGTCTTGGAGTCGGGAGTGGGAGGTACAGATTAGTGCAGAGTTTCGTCGAAAGTTGTTTGCAGAGCGCAGCAGTCGGTTAGGCCGATAGATAGAAATGAGGGAGGAGATGTAGGGGGGTGCTGCACTGTGGAGAGCTTTGTGGGTGAGAACCAGTACTTTGAATTGGATCCTATAATGAATGGGCAGCCAGTGTAAGGACTGGCGAAGAGCGGACGCGTCCGAGAACCGATTAGCCAGATGGATGACCCTGGCTGCTGCATTAAGGATGGACTGGAGAGGGGATAGTCGAGTAATGGGGAGGCCAAGTAATAGAGCGTTGCAGTAGTCCAGGCGGGAGTGGATCAATGCTACAGTGAGGGTTTTTGTTGTTTCCATGGTGAGAAAAGGGCGGATTCTAGAGATGTTCTTTAGGTGTAGGCGGCAAGAGCGGGCAAGAGATTGTATATGGGCGGTGAAGGAGAGATTGGTGTCAAACATAACACCCAGACAGCGAGCCTGCTGCCGGGGTGTTATTATGGTGCCGCCCACGGAGAGGGAAATGTCAGATTTAGGGAGGTTAGTAGACGGCGGAAGCAGAAGAAGTTCAGTTTTGGAGAGGTTAAGTTTCAGATAGAGAGCGGACATGATGTTGGAGACTGCGGACAGACAGTCTGTGGTGTTCTGTAGTACAGCGGGGGTAAGGTCGGGGGATGACTTGTATAATTGTGTGTCATCAGCATAAAGATGCTGATGGTCTGTCCAATTGGGGCCGTGTAGAGAGAGAAGAGAAGGGGGCCAAGGACTGAGCCCTGGGGAACACCGACAGTGAGAGGAAGAGGAGATGATGTGGAGCCAGAGAAATAAAAACACTGAAGGAACGGTCAGAAAGATAGGAGGAGAACCAGGAGAGAACAGTGTCCTTAATACCTAGTGACTGGAGCCTAGACAGTAGGAGACGGTGGTCAACCGTGTCGAAAGCTGCAGAAAGGTCGAGAAGAATGAGCAGAGAGTGGTCACCGTTACGTTTTGCTGTCAGAAGGTCATTGGTCACTTTGATGAGTGCAGTTTCAGTCGAATGTAGGGGGTGGAACTGTGAAGGGTCTAGGAGGGAGTGAGTGGAGAGGTAACAGGTGAGGCGGGAGTAGACTAGGTGCTCCAAAAGTTTAGAGATGAAGGGGAGATTGGAGACCGGTCTGTAGTTGTTTGTGCAGGAAGGGTCGAGAGCGGATTTCTTTAGTAATGGAGTAATGATGGAGTGTTTGAAGGAGGATGGGAAAATGCCAGAGGAGAGTGAGAGATTAAAGATTGTAGTTAGGTGAGTTGTGACAACTGGAGAGAGAGACTGGAGGAGGTGTGAGGGAATGGGGTCGGTAGTGCATGTAGTCGGACGAGAGGAGGAGAGGAGTCTGGAGACTTCTTCTTCTGTGATGGGATCAAATGTGGAAATTGAGCCAGGGGAAAAGCAGGGTGAGATGGGAGTCACAGCACTTGGTGGTTGAGAGCAGATTTCCTGATGGATATTATCTATTTTTTCTATAAAGTGGGAGGCCAGGTCGTCAGCACAAATGGCTGTGATAGGGGCTTGTGCTTTTGGCCTGAGGAGGGAGTGAAAAGTGTCAAAAAGTTTCTTGGGGTTGTTGGCTAGTGAGGAGATCAGGATGGTGAAGTAGATCTGTTTGGCGAGGTGAAGGGCAGCATTATAAGTTCTTAACATGAATTTAAAGTGGATGAAGTCTTCTGGTGTGCGGGTTTTTCTCCAAAGGCGTTCAGCACTCCTAGAGCATCGCTGGAGAAGGTGAGTTTGCGATGTGATTCAGGGCTGTTTTACCGTGTGTTTGGAAGTTCTGAGGGTGAGCGGTGTTACTTGGTCAAGGGTGCTTCTAAGAGTGTTATTGTAGTGCTGAACAGCCAGATTAGGACAAGAAAAAGAGGAGATTGGGGACAGCGATGAGGGTAGGGAGTCTGAAAGTGTCTGAGAGTTAATGGCTTGTAAATTTCTGAATGTGTGGTAGGTAGGAGTGCGCTCGGGTGGTCGAGGATTTGTGAGGATGAAGGAGAGAATGTTGTGGTCAGAGAGTGGAAGCGGTGAGTTATTTAGGTGGGAGATTGAACAGAGGCGGACAAAGACCAGGTCAAGGGTGTTACCATCCTTGTGTGTCTCAGAGGTTGAAAGCTGTGAGATGCCTAGAGAAGTGGTTAGTGATAGAAGCTGAGATGCAGATGTGGAAGTAGGGCTGTTAATGTGGATGTTGAAGTCTCCAAGGATAAGGGTTGGTAGTTCTGAGGACATGAAGTGCAGCAGCCAGGCTGAGAAGTGGTCAAGGAACTGGGTGGGTGAGCCTGGGGGCCGATATATGACCGCTACTCTGAGGGAGAGGGGATGGAAGAGCCTGATGGTGTGGACCTCAAAAGAAGGGAATGAGAGTGATGGAATTGGGGGGATGACCTGGAAAGTGCATTGTGGGGACAGGAGTATGCCAACTCCACCACCATGTCTGTTTGTGGGTCTCGGGGAATGGGAGAACTGTAAGCCACCATAGGAAATGGCAGCAGGGGAGACCGTGTCAGAATCCTGAATCCAGGTTTCAGTGAGGGCCAACAGATGAAGAGAGTTGTTCAGAAAGTAGTTGTGCAGGAAGGATAGTTTGTTGCATGCAGACCGTGGATTCCAGAGGGCACAATTGAAAGAAGGAGATGAGGGAGTGCAAGTAATATTAATAAGACTATTATGGTTTCGATATGAGGTAGGGTAGGGATTGAGGTTGTGGCATGGTGGACCAGGGTTGGGGGAGATGTCCTCTGAAATCAGTATCTGAATGAATGAAATATTCTCATTGAATACTTTGTTCTGTACAAAGTTGAATGTACTGACAACAAAATCACACAAAAATCATGAATAGAAACTAAATTTATTAACCAATAGAGGCCTGGATTTGGAGTCACACACAAAATTAAAGTGGAATGTAATGTCCTTAAAACAGGTCAAAATGATGCTCAGTAGTGTGTGTGGCCTCCACATGCCTGTATGACCTCCCTGTGACTGTATGACATAGCTACAATGCCTGGGCATGCTCCTGATGAGAGGGCAGATGGTCTCCTAAAGGATCTCCTCCCAGACCTGGACTAAAGCATCCGCCAACTCCTGGACAGTCTGTGGTGCAACATAACATTGGTGGATGGAGCGAGACATGATGTCCCAGATGTGCTCAATCGGATTCAGGTCTGGGGAACGGGTGGTCCTGTCCATAGCTTCACTGCTTTCATCTTGCAGGAACTGCTGACACACTCCAGCCAAATGAGATCTGGCATTGTCCTGCATTAGAAGGAACCCAGGGCTAACAGCACCAGCATATGGCCTCAAAATGAGTCTGAGGATCTCATCTCGGTACCTAATGGCAGTCAGGCTACCTCTGGTGAGCACATGGAGAGCTGTGTGGCCCTCAAAAGAAATGCCACCCCACACCATTACTGACCAACTGCCAAACCGGTCATGCTGAAGGATGTTGCAGGCAGAAGATCGCTCTTCACGGCGTCTCCAGACTTTTTCACGTCTGTCACATGTGCTCAGTGTGAACCTGCTTTCATCTGGCAAGAGCACAGGGCGCCAGTGGCAAATTTGCCAATCCTGGTGTTCTGTGGCAAATGCCAAGGGTCCTGCACAGTTTGGGCTGTGAGCACAACCCCCACCTGTGGACGTCGGGCACTCAGACCATCATCATGGAGTCGGTTTCTAACCATTTGTGCAGTCTCATGCACATTTGTGGCCTGCTGGAGGTCATTTTGCAGGGCTCTTACAGTACTCCTCCTGTTCCTCCTTGCACAAAGATTGAGGTAGCGGTCCTGCTGCTGGGTTGTTGCCCTCCTATGGCCCCTCCACATCTCCTGGTGTACTGGCTTTTCTCCAGGTAGTGCTTCCAGCCTCTGGATACTACTCTGACAGATACAGCAAACCTTTTTGCCACAGTTCGCATTGATGTGCCATCCTGGATGAGCTGCACTACCTGAGCCACTTGTGTGGGTTGTAGAGTCCGTTTCATGCTACCACGAGTGTGAAAGTACAACCAACATTCAAAATTGAACAAAACATCAGCCAGAAAGCATTGGTACTAAGGTACTGAGATGTGGTCTGTGGTCCCCACCTGCAGAACCACGCCTTTATTGAGTGTGTCTTGATAATTGCTAATTATTTCCATCTGTTGTCTATTTTATTTGCACAACAGCATGTGAAATTATTTGTCAATCAGTGTTGCTTCCTAAGTGGACAGTTTGATTTCACAGTTTGATTAACTTGGAGTTATATTCTGTTGTTTGTGTTCCCTTTATTTTTTTGAGCAGTGTATATATTGAATACCTGTGATCCTCAGGAGTGAAGATACTGTGAATGTTGGGAATCCCATAAACTTTTAAACTGAAGCCACATCCCATAATCAGCACTGGATTGAGTAACCAAGGGGAGGTATGTGGGTGTAACTTAGGTGCTGATAAAAAGACAAGGCAAATTAGGATCTGTGTTCAATGCCAAAAGTTACTTCATTGTGTAGGCTTGATCTATATTTACAGACATTTCCATGAGGAGCACTTCCATCCATAAGCCTGAAGCCATTGCAGTGACGTCAGTTTTACTTATTCTCTTTAGCTTATCCTTTTATTTTATGTAATTGTGTATGCTGCATTGTTTTTTCAACCTTTGTAAAAAAATGTTTTTTTTATAAAGACTGCCTGTCTTTATTGTTTAAATAAAAAATGTAATATTTTTGTTCCTTTAGTTCTGTAAACCGCATCCTGAAGCCATACTCTACATGTCAGGTGTCCAATCGGTCTATAAACGTTTTGTGATAGCAGCGAGTAGTTAGTTTTGTCATTGCAGAGCTGACAGTGACCGTGTTGAGGGTATATACAAATATTCAAGGCGTTGGGATTGGAGGTGCATATACCATATGCTCACTGTTAGTTCTTGAATAACTATCCTAGTAGTGGGGTCTCCTCCGTTAATTGTTGGTAAATTGAGTAATTGTCTGGATATTAGGGGACAGCAGAAGGCTGTTTGTTTCAAAAAGGTAACAATATGGTGGGCTCAGCGTGACCCCCCCGGCTGTGATTTTTAATACTAAGCAAACCTAAAAATTTCAGAACCTCATGTTTGTAAAAAAGAGGATGTTGTTTGATACGGATGCATATAAAATGCAAGACAAATAGATGGTAAGCCATATATGATCTATTTTTACACACCCATTTACTTATAATGGGTAAATCTGATTCATAGTATGGATCAACATGGTCCACATGCAAAAATTTGCAACATACACTATCGGTCTGTGTGTATAAATGTTCATGTGAGATACCACATTGACTAGCATTTGTCCATGTGCTGTCCACATGCTACACGTTTTGCATTTTACCCCTCTTTTAAGAGCTATAACTTTTTTTTATCTTTTCAGCTACATGGACGAATGAGGGCTTTCTTTTTTGTATGAGTTGCCGTTTTGCTTTACACCATTTATCTTAACAAAATTGCAAGTAATGTTCATTGTGTAGTTAAAATGACCTAAAAGCATAATTGTCAAGGTCAATCCAATTTTGATGATACCAAACCTGTACTGATTTTTTTTTATTCAAGCATTGAAAAAAAAAATCAGAATATTGTTTAAGAACATATTTTGCTGTGTCACCACTTTCCGAGTCCCTATTTATCATGCTAAGTGCTTGTTTTCTGCAAAGTGAACTGATGTTTTCATTGATATCAATTTTGTATGTATGGAATGCTTTTTTTTGCTTATAATTACATTTTTATGGAGGTGAGGTAACCAAAAAAAACACAATTCTGATGTTTTGATTTTCTTTATCTCTATGTCATTTACTAATTAATTAATTCATTCCATATTTAAAATAGATCAGACTTTTACTAATGTGGCAATGCGAAAATATATATATATATATTTTTTCCTTTTTTTTAATGGGAATGGATGATTTGATTTTTTACATTTTTTTATAAATATTTTAAAAACTTTTCACTTTAATCTTTGATCTTCAATTATACTATATACTGCAATACCAAAGTATTGTCAATATATAATGAAAATCTCAGTCTATTGCCTCTCTCCCAATTAAATCAGACTAATACAATCTGATTAAAAATCAGATTGCATTCGGACCAATGTTATTCTATGACTGTGTATTGATTTGCAATTTTTTTTCGATTGGATCGCGACAGGATTGGAAAAAAGTCATAGAATGCTGCCATTGTAATCGAAAATCAGAATATATTTGACAATATAAGTCAATGGATGCCATTTAAAGGGAACATGTCATGAGTTTTGGCCGATATAAGGTACGGCCATCACCTTTAAGGGCTGATGTACAGCATTCTATAATGATATATATCAGCCCACAACCCGACCTGTAAAAGCAGAAAAATAACTTTTATTATACTCACCTGTGGGGTAGTCCGGTCCGAGGGGTGTCACTCTTCTTGGCCCAGCGCCTCTCATCTTCATGCAATGCCGTCCTTCTGCTTGCTATGTGTTGTACTCCTGCGCAGGCGTATTTCTCTGCCCTGTTGGAGGACAGAGCAAAGTACTGCATTGCCATGGTGCCGGGAAAGGTAAGAGAGGCCTAGGGCCTGTGCACTGCAGAGAAGTATGCCTGCGCAGAAGTGTGATCCAGAGGAGACTGTGTGGATGACGCAGGGATGCACCATCCATGTGAAGCAAGATGGAGGACGGCATCTCATGAAGAAGGGAGGCGCCGGACCAGGATCAGCGACACCCCTCAGACTGGACCACCTCGCAGGTGAGTATAATAAAAGTTACTTTTCTTCTCTTCAAGGTCGAGTTGGGGGCAGATAAACAGCATTATAGAATGCTGTATATGAGCACTGAAAGGTGATGGCCGTTACTTATATCGGCCAAAACTGATGACAGTTTCCCTTTAAAAATCAGACGGCACTCGAAAATAACTCGACAAATCCCAATGCCATGCAATTTTCATGTAAATTTCTCCACTGTCCTAGGAAATTGCATGAGCCCAATGGAGTAAGTTGTAAGCAAACCCATCCTGGCCTCCTGTAAAATAATGTACACATCTCCATGGAGTTAATAGCCATCGCACCTCTCTTATATATAGAGATGCTAATTGTGTTAGTTAGTACAGGAGCTTCCTAAGCTATGGGACAAAAGATAGCCAGCTTATCAAGACGGCAGCAAGAAGGGATGCATCTTGGACATACATCTGCCGTCAGATGTATCCCAATTATGACTCAAGCTCACGAGAGGAGCAGACAACAGTGAGTAAGTAGTACCACAAAATATGTTATGCATTTTTTCTTCATGTACTTCTTTCTAAACATAATATTTCATTTGTTTTAAAAAGAAGACACTTTTAACATTTATATGAAATTACCAGAAATGCTCTTGCATACCTGTATGTCACCAATTACTAAGCTTTTTTTTAAAATGTTGACCCATGCACACTTGTTTGTTATTTTGTTAAATCATAATTTATATTTTATTTTTGGTTTTGTGAAAAACTTTAGGACTGTAGGACTTAGACAATCTGCTGGGAAGGTTAAACTTTGTTGATTGTATATAACAAAGTGAGACAAAATGTCAAAAAGTAATATGAATTTGTTTTTCACTTTTCTTAAAAACAGTAAGTGATATCACCCGCCAGTGGCGCAGCTGTCATGATACCTATCGTTGTGAGAGGCAACAGAGGTCAAAAAGTGGCTTAGCGGCATCAAGAAAGATGCCATATATATATAAATATGGATTTCCTTAATCTTCTGTCCACTATTCTCGATCTCCGTCCATAAGTTTGATGTTTGAGCTTTTTTTAATCTTTTTTGCCCATATTTGCCAAAATTAAACCAATTATAAGAAAACGTAGATTAAATAGAGTATGTTTTTTTTGCAGAGTGGAGACCAACAGGGAGACACCATCAGAATCCAATGCTGTCATCTTGGAGCCCGTGGAAGATTCTGAAGAGGATGCAGGAGCAGCAGCAGGCCAGTCCTCTGATTCATCAGCCACAACAGCACCAGCACACTTCATATCCACAACAGCAACCAGTGGATAAGCAACACCTGCAACAAGCACAGAGGAAGTGGAAGTATGGCGGAGCATCAGCCCAACGCTTCCTCTGGATCATTCACCAGTTGCAGCCCCTATTCCCCGAAGACTTCGGCACAGGCAGGAGGTTCCCATCATCACAACCACATGCGAGATTGATAGTGGGGTTTTAGATTATCTCTCACGCATTGTAAGTGATGATGGTGAGGAGGCTTTCGCAAATAGTCTGGCATTATATGTGCGGGAAATTGATAGACCTCTACAACTCCATGTCTGCAAATCCATCTATATTATTTTGGATGCCTTCACCAGACCAAACAATCCTAAGGTCTTTAATTTACTTTATGACTGGTTTTGGTCACCTCGCAACTGTCTGTGAGCAGCAGATGAGGAGGAAGCCACCAAGTGACCATTAGGACTGCCACCTACACAGCATCCTCCCCGAAACCAACACTCATGCGTGGGGTCAACACAACAGCCCATTGTCTTGGACCAGATGCCTGGTCGTAGGCATGTGGATTGGGATGGTCCTAGAGGCCAAATGTCCACTTTTTATCTCTCAAATAGGACTCATCCTTTATCGGGGCTTGGCTTTACTGAGGGGGAGCATTTTGGTTCCATGCTGGAACTTAACAACCCCTTAAGGAACACCAAGCTTTGAGGCAAGGTTACACTTACCCTGCAGGGTCATTTCACACCCAGGTAATGGGTCCATCCATGTCAGCCTCACCAGCATCTGGCCATCTTCCTTCTTCACAGCCAAGATCTCCAACAAACCCCAGTTTATAAACATTGTGTTTGGATGCAATTATTGTGGTTTGTTGTAAGGGTGGCTAATGTATTTATGTTTTTTTTTCTTTTACATATGCATATGAAAAAATATGTTGATATGTTGTATAATATATATTTTTTGTTTATAAGGATTGTTATAACATTGCAGTCGGATTTTATAATTGACAAGAAATGAAAATCAAAATTGATCTTTTATTGCTTAAAAAAAAAAAGCATAACTTCTTGTTCTGCACATACAAGAACAAGGATCAGGACAAAAAAATATGAACATACATTAAAATTTCATGCAACAACAACTTGTGCATCTTGCCATGGAGTTTCTCCCTCCCTCCCTCTCCTGTCTCATGCCATGCATCATAACAACATTCATACATGTGGACACAGCAAGGTCATTATTTTGAAGCCAGTGACCCATAACCGAGGTGGTAAAATTTCTGGAGTCACCTGCTTCACCATAGGCCCCAATGTCAACTATATGAAACATGTAATCACTGTCCACTAAATCTAACAGTACAACTGTAAAATCCTTTTTTAGTTAAAATATTGGAACCCAGAGTTTGGTGGCATCTTGAGCCTGATGTGTTTGCCACATAAGGCCTCGTTGCAGTTGAGAATTTGTGTTTTGGCATAAAACCCCCCCGTTGGCCAGGAACCGGCATAAAATCAGACTGGAGTTTGAGTCATATCTGTGCACAGGTGTTCTTGACAATTGCTGATATCGTAGAATTGCCCTGGAGGAATTCCAAATTAGGTGCAGAAAACAAAACCCCAGTAGTTATAAACCTAATGCACATAATACAAACTACATAATGAAAATCTGCTACACAATACTCCACTCTACCCACAAAAATGATGCACAAACAGAACAAGATATAATTGTTATATTTTTACAAAGAATAAATAAAGAATATGCGCACATTTATAAACATAATTCAGAAAACATTAGATTAGGATTAGTGTTGAGCGATACTGCCCGATATCCCAAAATATCGGATCGGATTGGATCGGAACGATACTCAGAAAGTATCGGGTATCGCCGATCCGATACCGGAAACCCAATGCAAGTCAATGGGACAGAAATATCGTAATTAAAAAACCCTTTCTTTCCTTGTAAACACTAGACATACACACATAGAATACATATATATATATATATACATATATATATATATACATGTCATTGTGACATATATACATATATTTATCGTACTTACACTTCTACATAGTAAAATAGCCTCTGATTCAATTGCCGGGCAATGCCGGCTTTTGTGAAATTACAGAAGTACCCAACATGAAATGACACATGGTTTACATAGAGTTAACCATGTCTTTTCATGTAGTTTGATATATGGTTTTCACTAACAATTAAATGAGTGTATGTGTGCAAAATTTTACACATATAGGGGTTAATTAAAGATGTAAAAAACACATTTTTTGTTACGAATTTACACCTTAATTAACCCCTACATGTGTCAAATTTTGCACACCTACACTCATGTAATTGTTAGTGAAAAACATATATCAAACTACATAAAATGACATGGTTAACTCTATGTAAACCATGTGTCATTTCATGTCGGGTTCTGTAATTTCACAAAAGCCGGCAATTGAATTAGCGGCTATTATACTATGTAGAAATGTATGTACTATAAATATATATATATATATATATATATATATATATATATATATATATATTGTGTGTCACAAATTCAATGACATGTATATATATATATATATATATATATATATATGAGGTGTAAAATTGTTGAAAAAAAATGTGTGGGCTCCCGCCCTATTTTCTCAACCAGACAGACAAAGCCAGCGAGTGGGGGCAGATAATAATAGCCCAGAGAGGGACCATTATTTTTGCCCCCCCTCTGGCTACTAACATCTGCCCCCAGACACCCCAGAAAAAGCAAATCTATAATTAGATTCGCCCTTTCTGGCACTTTGCCCATCTATTCCCATTGCCCTGTAGCGATGGTGAATTGGTTAATAATGGGTTAAAGCCACCTTGCTATTGAAAGGTGACTTTAAGCCAGGTTAATAATTGAGAGCTGTCAATTAGACAACTATCAATTATTAATCCTATTGCATGAAATGAAAATAAAACATGCACACATTAATTAAAAATCATTTTCATGGAAAAAAAACACATTTTTGACCATATTTTATTTTACTGCCATTCCTTGCAAAGCCCTTGTTCACCTGTAATAAAAATAAAACAATAAAGCAACATTATTCTTATCTATCCGATGTTCAGTCAGGTCCCCCGATGTAATCCTTCTGAAAGGGTTAATGTTTACTGCAGGGACCGCAGCTAATGCTGACAGCCTCACAGTAAACCCCAGACTGAATCATCTCCTCTCCTGGCTGACAGGAGAGGAAGTGGTTAGCATAATTGATTGCTTCCCACTTTCACTTCAGGTCAGCCAGGGACACCGCACAGCATCAGTGATGTCAGAGGGAATCCCGGCTGACCTGAAGTGAACTGATTAACAAAAATAGGTGATCCCCTTGAAAAAAAATGGCGTGGGGTCCCCCCTATTTTTGTTAACCAGCCAGATGAAGCAGACTGCTGAGGCTTGGTTTTTCAGGCTGGTAAGGATCCAATATACATGAACCTTGCAAGCCTGATAATACCAGGCCTCAGCAGTCTGCTTAGCTTGGCTGGTAAACAAAAATAGGGGATCCCCTCGAAAAAAAAAAGGCATGGGGTCCCCCTATTTTTGTTAATCAGCCAAGTAAAAAGCAGACTGCTGCAGCCAGGTATTAAAAGACCGTCAAGGCCCATGGATTTTGGCCCTCAACAGCCTAAAAATACCAGGATGCAGCAGCCCCACAATTGGCGCATCCAAAGATGCGCCAATTGTGGCACATTACCTGGCTCTTCCCTCTTGCCCTGTATCGGTGGCAAGCGGGGTAATAAGGGGTTGAACAGTGACAATAAGCCCGGTTAATAATGGAGAGGTGTCAATAAGAACCGATCCATTATTAATCATAGTTTGTAAATTTTTTAAAAAATACACAGCCAGAAAAAAGTATTTTAATGAAATAAAGCACCACACAGTTTTCATTATTTTTATTGTACGCTCATCCTGCGACGCCATCGTTCTCCTGTAAAAAAACAAAAATAACAAACCAACACAAATACTCCCTGTCCGATGCAGTCCAAAATCACGAGTGTCCCACGACGAATCCAGCACTGCTACATCTGTATGCCAGGCTGAGCCTGACATCCACATAGAGCAGAGCTGCTTACCTGAGGAGGTTCCCCGGCGGTGACGTCATCGGACTGGTTTACAGCCAGCAGTCGCGAGAGTACAGCTGGCCGAGATTACCCAGTACCCGGCAGTCACTGCAGTTATCGCAAGAAGCTGCACGTGACCGCCAGGGAGAGGGTAATGGCCGGCCTGGATGGATGGATGGACGTGACCGCCGTGGATCTTCTGCCAGGTAAGTGCTGCTGACACCTGACAGACCCGACCGACACTGACAGTGACACTTTCAGGAAGTTCCTGTGTCACGTACTTCGTTCTGTGACACAGGAACTCCCCATAGATTTTAGAGGAAAATTCTGATTCCGGTATCCGATATGACAAAAATATCGGATCTCAGAATCGGAATTCCGATACAGCGAATATCCGCCGATACCTGATATTTGCAGTATCGGAATGCTCAACACAAATTAGGATATAACCCCCCAAAAAAAAGATTGAGAAACATATTTGGCATTGTATATAAAACATTCAATTATTACCTTAGCATCAGAAAAAGTCGATCCATAGCAGATATACATAATTGTATTATGGAAGTTTATGTATGGCCTGAGAATTTCCAAATGTAGCTATGCTCATCAGAGTGTATTCATAAAACTTTGAGGGTGCTTGCGTAGCTCATCATAGAGTTGATGGAAGTGTAGTTTTGTTGCCCAATTGGTCAGCAGTGGATGTATCCAGTATTGACGATGCCTCCTCGGAACACCAACAATTGGGTATTACCGAGATAACTCCAAGTGAAGTAAGTTCAGCTCAGTAGTGTTAAAGGTCAGGTTGAAGGACATTTTTGGCACAAAAAGTACAAGCAAACCAGCTGACAGGGTTATTAGGAGGGAATATCCAATAAAAATATATGTGCTCCCAGTGTCAAACAAGAGAAAGAGGTCTTTTATAGGTTTTGACCCAAGTATTAGTTAAGCTTTGTAGGAAAAACACATGAAAAAAATGTCATCACAATTGCATGAAAAATGTATGTAATTCGCATCACATACATTGAGACTAGGAAAAAAAAATCACGCAATCAGATTGCAATCACTGAGGAATATGAAGCAAAATCACATAACACTCATCTGACTCTGCAGCATCAAAATCAGACAGATTGTAAAAACTCTAATGTGTCTCCAGACTATGGCTGAGTTTTCCAGAATTATCATGATGACAACGACAGGAGTTTTCAGCAGGTTCATCAGCTTCCCGCAAATGTGTCGAGTGGAGACAACGGTAGCTGGTTTCATTGGAATGCTGCTGTCAGAGATTAACAGCGGCATTTAAATGGTTAACAGCTGTGTCCACAACTCGGCTCCAACTGTGGCTGGTACAGACAAATGCCAGCTATATAATATAGTCAGCATCTTCCACATTTGGAGGGGGCTCAGCTCTTGAGCCCCTTACACATATGATGACTTTTCCCAGGATGTTAAGTGACATCCAAATTTCAGAAGGGTTTCATCATATAAGTACACTTGGTTACTTATTTCTCAACTCCTTCACGAACTTGGGATTTTCCGTTTTTACATTTCAGGTTTTTTTTTGTTCCACAATTTCCGAAAGGCACAACTTTTTTATTTTTCCATCAATATGGCTGTATGTCTTATTTTTGAGGGACGAGTTGTACTTTTGAACAACACCATTGATTTTATCCTATAGTGTACTTGAAAATGGAAAAAAAATTCCAAGTGTGAAGAAATTGCTAAAAATTTCAATTCCACAATCGTTTTTTTTTTAACCATGTTCACTTAATGCTGAATCTGACTTGTCATTATGACTTTCCAGGATATTAAGGGTTCACAGATACCAAACATGTATAGGGTATTTTATATTTATGTGGTGAAAAAAAAGTCCCAAATTTGTAAAATAAAAAAGGTGCCATTTTCAAGGCCCGTAGTATCTATATTATTTGGGATTTGGGTCGAGGTGATGAATTATTTTTTGCACAGCAAGTTCATATTTTCCAAAATACCATTTTTGTGTAAATTCAATGTTTTTATCGCCTGTTATTGCATTTTATTGCAATGCTGCAGGGAACAAAAAACATAATTCTGTTGTTTTCATTTTTTCTTATGTAGAAAAGGGATATACAACACTTCTAATTGAGCGACTATGGTGCCTAAGTATGGTTCCAACCCTTAAACCAATAGTAGCAATAAACCTTGCACTCAGGATAGTTTGAATACATAAAAAATTTATTTGGCAAACCACAAATTAACGTTTCAGTCTGTTTAGATCTTCATCAGAACTGATTGCAGTGTGGGAACTGTCAAAGCATAGCGCTGACAAGGGCTATCTAAATTGCTGTAAATTTTTTTCAATATTTTTAAAAACTTTTTCCAACTTTTTCTTGCTTCAAGAGTTTCATTAAGAGACTTAAAGCTGCAATCATCAGATCACTCGTGCTACACATAGTAGGGCTGAAGACTTGCTCTGTGAAGCTGAAACCCTGCTATGTGTAGCAAAAATCATCTACTGTTAATACTGGCCAAGGATCAGCATTCATAGCACATCAGCAATGACAAGCATGGGTCTTCTGCAGACCCCCAGTTGATATGCCAACCTATCGGAGCTCGGCAATTATGTTACAAGGGTGTTAATGGGCAGGTCTTATGACGTGTTTCTGGTAAGGGCTAGTTAAATGCTGCTGTCAGAGACTGAAAGCGGCATTTAACTAGTTTACAGACCGATCCACTCATGGCTGTTAGGGGCACATGACAGCTGATAAAAATTGCTGTTATGTACTGGAAAACATATGGACTCAGCGCTGGAGCCCACATCAAAGGGCGATAAACAACCTATGACTTATAAACTTCATAAGTCATGAAGGGGTTAAAGAGCAGACAAATTCATTTAGTGAGGATTGACCAGAATCAAAATGTCCAGTACTGGATTTCATGTTCTCCACTCAGTAAGTGTTTGCAATCGCCAAAAACTGAAAGTTCTAGAATTGACCATTGAATAGCACTGGATTATAGAAGAGTTCATAAAAAAAGTTCATTGAGATGGCATACCACACAAAAGCCAATGCTTTTAACCGTTCATACATAGGCTCTATTACACTGACTCAGCAAAAAAAAAAACTGCTGAAATACATGCATTCTCACACGCCGTCCCAAGTGCTGCCGGCAGTGTCGGGTATTGAGGTGCGAAACTCGTGCAAGTTTCTCACAAGTGTGACCCCAGCATAAGACTGGCAATCTGGATTCTAGTATGGATGAAGAGTGCGCTGGACAGAGATGCACAAAAGTAATTCATAGACTGTAACCATTTAATGAATTTACACAAACTGTGAGTTGCTGTTTACTACCACAAGAAATGTACTTTAACCCCTTAAGGACAGAGCCATTTTGCAGCTTAATGACCGGGCCAATTTTTACAATTCTGACCACTGTCACTTTATGAGGTTATAACTCTGGAACGCTTTAACGAATCCCGCTGATTCTGAGATTGTTTTTTCGTGACATATTTTAATTCACGTTAGCGGTAAAATTTCTTTGATATGACTTGTGTTTATTTATGAAAAAAACGGAAATATGGCGAAAATTTTGAAAATTTAACAATTTTCAAACTTTAAATTTTTATGCCCTTAAATCAGAGAGATATGTCACACAAATTTCTTAATAAATAACATTTCCCACATGTCTACATTACATCAGCACAATTTTGGGACCAAAATTTTTTTTTGTTACGAAGTTATAAGGGTTAAAAGTTGACCAGCGATTTCTCATTTTTACAACACCAATTTTTTTTTAGGGACCACATCACATTTGAAGTCACTTTGAGGGGTCTATATGATAGAAAATACCCAAAAGTGACACCATTCTAAAAACTGCACCCCTCAAGGTGCTCAAAACCACATTCAAGAAGTTTATTAACCCTTCAAGTGCTTCACAGGAGCTGAAGCAATGTGGAAGGAAAAAATTGACATTTAACTTTTTTTGCAAAAGCTTTACTTCGGAACCAAGTTTTTTTATTTTCACAAGTGTTAAAAGAAAAAATGAACCACAAAATTTGTTGTGCAATTTCTTCTGAATACTTCGATACCCCATATGTGGGGGTAAACCACTTTTTGGGCGCGTGGCAGAGGTCGCAAGGGAAGGAGCGCCGTTTGACTTTTTCAACGCAGAATTGGCTGAATGCCATGTCACGTTTAGATAGCCCCTGATGTGCCTAAACAGTGGAAACACCCCACAAGTGACCCCATTTTGGATACAAGACCCCTTAAGGAACTTATCTAGATGTGTGGTGAGAACTTTGAACCTCCAAGTGCTTCACACAAGTTTATAACCTAGAGCCGTGAAAAAAAAAAAAAATTTTTTTCCACAAAAATGATCTTTTCACCCCAATTTTTAATTTCCCAAGGGTAATAAGACCGCAAAAGTTTTTGTGCAATTTGTCCTGAGCATGCTGATACCCCATATGTGGGGGTAAACCACTTTTTGGGCGCACGGCAGAGGTCGCAAGGGAAGGAGCGCTGTTTGACTTTTTCAACGCAGAATTGGCTGGATGCCATGTCGCGTTTAGAGAGCCCCTGATGTGCCTAAACAGTGGAAACCCCCAACAAGTGACCCCATTTTGGAAACTAGACCCCTAAGGAACTTATCTAGATGTGTGGTGAGCACTTTGAACCTCCATGTGATTCACACAAGTTTATAACGTAGAGCCGTGAAAATAAAAAATCATATTTTTTCCACAAAAATGATCTTTTCACCCCAATTTTTATTTTCCCAAGGGTAACAAGACCCCAAAAGTTTTTGTGCAATTTGTCCTGAGCATGCCGATACCCCATATGTTGGGGTAAACCACTTTTTGGGCGCATGGCAGAGGTCGCAAGGGAAGGAGCTCCGTTTGACTTTTTCAACTCGGAATTGGCTGGACGCCATGTCGCATTTGTAGAGGCCCTGATGTGTCTAAACAGTGGAAACCCCCCACAAGTGACCCCATTTTGGAAACTAGACCCCCTAAGGAACTTATCTAGATGTGTGGTGAGCACTTTGAAGCCCCAAGTGCTTCACAGAAGTTTATAACGCCCGGGCGTGAAAATAAAAAATCATATTTTTTCCACAAACCTGATCGTTTAGTCCCCAATTTTTTATTTTCACAAGGGTAACAGGAGAAATTGGACAACAAAAGTTGTTGTACAATTTGTCCTGAGTATGCTGATACCCCATATATGGGGGGGACCACCGTTTGGGCGCACGGGAGGGCTTGGAATGGAAGCAGCACCGTTTGACTTTTTTAAACCAAAATTGGCTGGAATTGAGATTGGACACCATGTCGCGTTTGGAGAGCCCCTGATGCGCCTAAACAGTGGAAACCCCCCACAAGTAACACCATTTTGGAAACTAGACCACCTATGGAACTTATCTAGATCCGCTGTGAGCACTTTGAACCCCAAGTGTTTCACAAAAGTTTATAATGCCTGGGTGTGAAAAAAAAAAAAAACAATTTTCCACAAAAATGATTTTTTAGTCACAAATTTTTGATTTTTCACAAGGAAATTGGACCCCAAAAGTTGTTGTCCAATTTGTCCTGAGTACGCTGATACCAAATATGTGGGGGGGGGGAAACTGTTTTGGCGCACAGCAGGGCTTGGAAAGGAAGTAATAACGTTTTGGAATGCAGACGTTGGTGGGGGTCATGTTCCGTTTGCAGTGCCCCAGATGAGCCTAAACAGTGGAAAACCCCACAAGTGACCCCATTTTGGAAACTAGACCCCATAAGGAACTTATCTAGATCTGTGGTGAGCACTTTGAACCTCCAAGTGTTTCACAAAAGTTTATAATGCCTGGGTGTGAAAAAAAAAAATCAATTTTCCACAAAAATGATTTTTTTAGTCCCAAATTTTTGATTTTTCACAAGGAAATTGGACCCCAAAAGTTGTTGTCCAATTTGTCCTGAGTACGCTGATACCAAATATGTGGGGGGGAACTGTTTTGGCGCAGAGCAGGGCTTGGAAAGGAAGTAATAACGTTTTGGAATGCAGACGTTGGTGGGGGTCATGTTCCGTTTGCAGTGCCCCAGATGAGCCTAAACAGTGGAAACCCCCCAAAGTGACCTCATTTTGGAAACTAGACCCCTTAAGGAGCTTATCTAGATGTGTGGTGAGCACTTTGAACCCCCTAGTGCTTCACAGAAATTTATAAACGCAGAGCCGTGAAAATGAAAAATCATTTTTTTCTCAAAAATGATTTTTTTAGCCAGCTATTTTTTATTTTCCCAATGGTAATCGGAGAAATTAGAACCCAAAAATTGGTGTGCAATTTGTCCTGAGTACGCTGATACCCCATATGTTGGGGTAAACCACTGTTTGGGCGCACGGCAGGGCTCAGAAGGGAGGGAGCGCCATTTGACTTTTTGAACGCCACATCGTGTTTGGAGACCCCTGATGTGCCTAAATAGTGGAAATCCCTCAATTCTAGCTCCAACCCTAATCCCAACACACCCCTAACCCTAATCCCAACCCTAATCCTAACCTAAATCCCAACCCTAATTCCAACCCTAATTGTAACCCTAACCTTAATTATAACCTTAATTATAACCCTAACCCTAATTGTAACCCTAAACCTAATTCTAACCCTAATTATAACCCTAACCCTAAGGCTAGGTTCATTTTGCGTTTTACCAGCCCGTTCAACACATAGCGTTGACGGGCTGGTAATGGTATAGCATAACGCGATCGCATTATGCTATACCCGCTAGCGCAGAGGAATCAGCAGATGATTCATCTGCGCTAGCGGTGACGGAGCCCAAACGCTGCAGCCCGCGTCCGAGGCTCCGTCACTGAATGATGGCACGTCGCTTTACGGCATGCGTCGCGATGCGCCCTCAAATGGGGGTGAATGGCAGCGTTAACGGACTGCGTTACACCGCGTTATACCGCGGTGTAACGCAGTCCGTCTAACGGACTGCCATAACGCAGTATGAACACAGCCTAACCCTAACGCTAATTATAACCCTTACCCTAAGGCTGCTTTAACACTTCCGGTGGGCACCTGTCGGCGCCCCCGGCATTTTGCCGCAGCGCCGCATCAGAAAACCTGATGCACCGCATGCGTTTTTTTGCCGGTCGGTTTCTGATGCCCGGAGACATCAGAAACCATCCGGCAAAAACAAAAAACGTTACATGCAGCGTTTTGTCCGGCCGCCGCAATGTACATTTGCGCCGCATCCGGACAAAACTGCATGCAACGCATTGACATGCGGCGCCATCCGGCGCTAATGCAAGTCAATGCAAAAAAAAACGCATGCGGCGCATCAGATTTTCTGATGCGGCGCTGCGGCTAAATGCCGGGGGCGCCGTCAGGCGCACACCGGATGTGTGAAACCAGCTTAATGCTAACCCTAACCCTAATTATAACCTTAACCCTAATGCTAACCCTAACCCTAATTATAACCCTAACCCTAACAGAAAAATGAAAATAAATATAATTTCTACTTTTTATTATATGTCCCTAACTAAGGGGGTGATAAATGGGGGGGTTATGTACTGTTTTTTTTATTTTGATCACTGTGATAGTTTAGTTTATCACAGTGATCAAAATGTACTTTTATGAGAATGAATGAAAAAAAATTTGAATCTGCCGCCAAAGCAGATCGGCGGGCGCACTGCGCATGCGCCCGCCATTTTTTTTTTTTGCAGGGAGAAGAAGCCGGGATCCTGGGGCCTGCGGGAGGACGGAGGACACCGGTAAGTATATGGGGGGGCGATCGGGGGACCCTCATTTTCTCCCCTCTGATGTGCAATCACATCAGAGGGGAGAGAAATCATTTTTTTTTTTTTTTTGCGATCGCGGCTATGCTTGCATAGCCGCGATCGCAACACCGGGATCGGTGAATACCGACCCGGATCATGTTCTCTGGGGTCTCGGCTACCCCCGGCAGCTGAGACCCCAGAGAATATTTGCCCATCCCCCACCAGCACAGCGGCACATAGCGGCGGGCGCACTGGGCATGCGCCCGCCATTGTCTTAACGGCGCCGGCACCGGGGGACACCGGAGGGCCCGGGGGCCACATGGATCTTATTGGCGGCCACATGGGGGTCCTGGGGACCCTTTTTCTCTGTCCTCTGATGTCCGATGACATCAGAGGACAGAGAAATTAAATGGCACAACTTTTTTTTTTTTTTTTGTTGCGGTCGCCGTTATAGGGTTAATAACGGCGATCGCAACATCGGTGTCGGTAAAAACCGACCCGATTCATGTTCTCTGGGGTCTCGGCTACCCTCGGTAGCCGAGACCCCGGAGAAAATGCGCCTCTGGGGGGCGCTATTCACTTTTTCCACAGCGCCGTTAATTAACGGCGCTGTGGTTTAAGTACCCTTAATGACCGCCGTTAAAAGGCGTATCGGCGGTCGTTAAGGGGTTAATCAGACATGTGCTGCACAAATTCCACACACTTTTCAAAATGTTTGTAGAGCTGGCCAAGACCAAAATGCTAAAAGTCACAACATTTTTGAATAATTATGAGTTTCTATAACAATAATTTGGTAAGTACTTTATGTTTCCCCACATTTGGTACATGCATGTGTCTTAACTCAAAATTTTCCAATATCATAAAAAAGTTCAAGAACCTTTAACAATTCTGCTGTCAGCAAATTGTCAGTGTGTGTAATCTGTAAAGTATATTATCACTTTATATTTAGTCTTAGTAAACTTGCATTACATTTTGATTAAGACTAGAGTTTTAAAGGCTATGATACAGCAATGTTCTAAGAGATGATCTAACTAAAAATCAATGTCTAAGAGAATATTTTCTCCTTCCTTGGTTACAGGTAATTCTACACTGTGTCTATTCAATCTTTGTGTATGACAGGGTTGAATTACTAGTTGGTAAGTCAACACCTGTTGGACGTTAATACCTTATTGACCCTGAAACTGTCATATGTTAGAATTTGAGCTGTGCATTCATTAAACCAGTGCTATATTCTGTTTCCACAACAACATAGTACTTGAAGGATCTTCAAATGATTCACAGTGAACTTCTATTCCTGCCCCTATTAACCTGGAAAACCACAAATCTAAACATTGCCAAATTCCAATATATTTCATGTGACAGAGAACAAAATAGCCATGTGGATGCTCTAACAGTTTTCTTAAAAAATGTGAATGTGACCATTACTTACCTACACAAATAGCTATTACAGTGCACAGTATAAATTAAAAACATTTCATTAAATAATGAATGCATTGAGTATGAAGATAATATCCTTCACTAGTAAACAACATTAATTGTTACATTATCTAAACCAGGTACTATTCAATAAAGTGTATAGTATCAACAGCAAAAACAGCAAATACAAAGGCAAAGCGTAATTTATCAGCAGTAGTAATTATAGATAAACTATGATATTTATCAATGTTCTGCATATTCATAGCTTTTTTGTGATTTCCTTAATTAAATCTCTAGCATTTCAGGCTATTACATTTATGAACGTGCCTTTAGAAAGCTGAAGCATCTCTGCAAGATTCTGAATGATTGATACAATATGTGTTGTAAAAAAAGTTCAGCCAGGAACAAAATAATGTCATATGTCACAAGTTTTAATGTGGTATAAATAGTTGTAGCATACAGTTTTTAGACTTGCACAAATTTTTGATTTCACAGTTTTCTGCTTTAGTGTTTTTAGACCTTTTAGTCACAATTAGATGTCTCTATGGTATACCGAACAATGATTATAAGCATTTAACACATTTTTAAATGTTTATTTAAAAATACAATACATTTATTCAAAGTCTCGATATTTACAGTGATGACTCTCATTTTTCAAAACTTCTGCAATTTGCACTAGAATGCTGGATATCAGTGTGTGGGCCAAATCCTGAGCAACCCAATTTGACCTATTCAGTGCTTAGTATAGATGAAGCAAATCATTTTGCACATCTCATTTAATCTATCAGAAAAAAACAAAATTTGCTCCAGTCCTCTGTAGTCCAAAATCTGAACTCATTTCAGAATAAGAGTTTGTCCTTATTTTTTTTTGAGAGAAGTGACTTCTGTAATGCTCATCTTAAATTGTGTTCAGATGCACTTATATCTGCATGCTGACGTTTATCAGTAAATTCTGCACTGGTGTTGAACATATCCTGTATCAAAATCCTCTTTAGAAGATGGTCGTAGCATAGATGAACTTTTTTGGGTGCCTTCAAGACTAGAGATTGGCGGACCTCTGGATGTTCAAGTCTGGCGGGTTCGGCTGAACAGTTAAAAAAAGTTTAGATTCGGGTACCAGAAGAGTACCTGGATCCGAACCCAATCCCGGACCCATTTACTTGAATTTACTTGAATGAGGGACCCGAACATCCAGTGTTGACACACTGTCATGTGCATGACAGCACAGTAAAAAACTGCTTCTGTTCAGCGGTAAAATGACAAATGACTGCATGTACCCGCAGCTGTGATCGGAGGTAAATAGTTTACCTCCGGGCACTGGTGCCGGCTGATGAGACTGCTGCTCATAATTATCGAGTTGATGTCACCTTTGTATTGTTAGATGACATCAAGCCATGAATTAGTAATGGAGAGGCATCTATTAGACATCTAACCATTACTAATCCTATAGTTATATTGTAACTATGACAGAGCGACAAATACCCGGTGTTCAGGGCGCCGAACCGGAACAGTAATACAGGCTTCCTGGTGAAGTCCATGTTCAGTGTCTGTGCCGGAATAGTACAGGGTGGGCCATTTATATGGATACAGCTAAATATAATGGAAATGGTTGGTGCTATCAAATTCCTGCTTGTGGCACATTAGTATGTGGGAGGGGAAAAATTTTCAAGATGGGTGGTGACCATGGCAGTCATTTTGAAGTCGGCTATTTTGGATCCAACTTTATTTATTCCAATGGGAGGAGGGTCATGTGACTCATCAAACATATTGAGAATTTCACAAGAAAAACAATGGTGTGCTTGGTTTTAATGTAACTTTATTCTTTCATGAGTTATTTACAAGTTTATGACCACTTATAAAATGTGCTCAAAGTGCTGCCCTGTATGTTGGATTGTCAATGCAACCCTCTTCTCCCATTCTTGACAAACTGATAGCAACACCGCAGAAGAAATGCTAGCACAGGCTTCCTGTTTCCATTGTTTCAGATGCTTTACATTTCGCATCTGAAGGCACACACTGTGCTTGGTACGGACCCTGTGCTTGGTACGGACTCCGACCTTTTACTGGTCGGGTTCACCCATCTCTATTTAAGACTTCTTCACAGAAATTTAACTTCTCTCTTTAAAGTTCTTGAAGAGCCAATAAATGGTTGATTTATTGGCAAACTTACAGCAGCAATGTTCTTGCCTTTGAAATCCTTTTAATGCAAAGCAGATGACTGCATATATTTCCTTGGAGGTAATCATGGTTAATAGAAGAAACCAGGGGAGATGTTTAAACTGCATACCACTGGTTCTAGTACAGACTACGCAAATCCCTAACTTGACCCTGATTTGTCCTTACCTGTCCTCAGTGGTTGACACACTAAAATGGTGCCCCCAATCAACATTTTCTGACCCTGAGGGTTCATAACTACACCCCCAACTATGCACAGAGTGTAAACCAAAACAACAACAGAATGTGGTGCACACAAAGAGTGAGGCACAGGGGTAAGAATGTGTTCACACAGACAAACATGAAAGACAAAAGAAAAAGAAAGGAACCCAAAAAGTCCTTCATTATACGTGCAAAACTCCAGACCCTAAATTTAACACAAAATGAGAAGGTGCTGGGAATGGGAACCTGCAAACAACCTCAGGAGAAGCAATGGAGAAAATGTCAGCAAAACAGTCCTTATCTGGAGGGGCTGGGACTGCAAAGATCCATCTAACTTGGAATATAGCTTGCAAAGACTGCATATGCCAGAAGTGTATAAATAGTCCCTCCCAAGATGTGATGGGACAGACCAAATGAGAAATTGAAAACACCTGAAAAGAAGCAAAATATCAAAGTAAAGCAAAAGAAAGACAAGAGCATTATCAACAGTTGGACAGAGACAATATAGACTGTGGTCTAATATTGAGAGAAACCGACCACACGGCCAGAAGTCACCTAATCAAGCATATTTCAAACACCAGACCCTTTTAAAGCAAATCAGTCTACTTTTAGAATTCAATAAACATGACAGAATGATACTAGCTACATGTCATCATTAGCACTGTCTCCTGAGTTAATACGAAGAACACTGAAATAATGTAAGCAGTCCATTTTGTGGCAAGGCTCAAATTCAGATAAAATTTTATTCTTTCAAAAAAGCTACATTTCATAGCAATGAAAGACTTGAAATCAGTAACAGACATAGACTGAAGAGGACCCCTGCACAAGAATGGTTATGAATAGTAATGAGTGAACGTGCTCGCCACTGCTCGTTACTCGCCCGAGTATCACTGTACTCGGTTGTACTCAGCGAGCACCGAGCATTTCCGGTATTATTCAGTGGGAACTCGGGTCTTTGCTCGGAAATTTTGGCATTTTTTAGAGTGCCAATGAACATGCAGGGATTGTCTGCCACGCACTGTAATGCCGCAGCAATCTTTGTTGTTGTATTACAGGGATTGGCTGGCCGCACAGTGTCATCAGGTCTATAAGAGACTGGACGCCGCCCTGCTAGGCACATTCCGCTCCGGAATCAGATAGTGTAGGAATAGCTGCTGCTGAGATAGGGTCAGATTTGTACTTTTATTAGTTAGTGTGAGTCTACCATTGTTTAATCCATAAATCCAGCTAAACCAACAGTCCTTTTAAGGGCTAATTAGGGGGTATATAGATTTCAGTGCTAGGTAGTCAGGGGAGTCTATGTGCACATATCCACATCAGTGCAAGGCATGCAGGCACTGTATGTGAGTATATAGATCTCACTGCATACTTCAAATGAGTCCATTACTGTCTGGTGCTGCCTATTATATATATACCTAGCTGCAGGTATCCGTGGCTAGGATTAATTTTTTTTTGCACCTGAATCCTGCTAATTTTATTACAAAGCAATCCAGAGCCCCTTTTTTCTACGTTTATTTGCTTTGTCACACTGCAGACTACAGCCAGGTCATTTTAATACAACAGTGTGAAAATCTGGCAATTTAAAACGGCTTTTTATGTTCCAGGCATCAGATTTCAGTGCACAGAAGATTCTGGCCTTTTTTTGGTACTGTAGTATTTTTTGGAGTGTCTTACAACATTTTTGGACACTATTTAGCTGACCAAAAAATCTTTAGGTGGCCAAAAAATATTTAGCTACAGTTGTTATATTTATCACTATGTTTTGTACTCCACATGTATCAAATATCATTGCATTAAATATTTTACAATTTTAGTACTCCAACAATTTTTTTTAGTATCATAGCCTAGTTATTGACACAATTTTGTGGGGCCAAAAAAAGTCCAGCCCACATATTTAACAGTGTTCTATCTCCGTCAGAAGCCAGTTCTATCTGTGCTCTACAAATTGTGGCATTTCCGGCCTATATTCCACTGTTTTTGCTGTCTGTTACACTAGTTGTATACAGCATTTTGGGGTAAAAAAAAACTCTAGGGCACATATTGCACAGTCTGTTATCTCCGACAGACGCCTGGTGTATCTGTGTTCACCAAATAGTTCTCTGTGACATGCCTCATCTATCTGAGGGCTAGAAAGTGTGCTTTTTAGGCTTCCATTCACCTTAATTTGCTGTGTGTGTTACCATAGCTCTAAACATTATTTTGGGGTAAAAATTAAAAAAATACAGGCCACATATTGAACAGTCTGATATCGCTGTCAGATGGCTGAGCTATTTGTGGCCTACAAATTGCGGCAATTCAGGCCTACATTCCACTGTATTTGCTGTCTGTTACCCTAGGTCTATACACTATTTTTGGGGAAAAAATAAAAACACTGGCCACATATTGAACAGTGTGGTATCTCTGTAAAAATACTTCTGCTTCAATTTGTTATGGCTGCTTCAGTACTGAGTCTTAAATGCACCAACTACTACCAGCATCATCATTTTCTGCCTAGAGGCAGTCACTGCTCAGATAGAAAGTCTGAGGAGCAGAGGGTGAATGCTTAGGCGGTGTTGTACTCTGACTCTGGATTACGAATGTGAAAACTTCTAGATTAAATCATGACTGGAAGAGCCAGTGTAAGAGCATGTGGAAGAGCACGGGGCCAGGACTCACAACTACTGAAGACTTGTGTTCCTGGGCCGGATACTTACAATCCATCACCTAGTAATTCTGAACTTGTTGCATGAGGACATAAAAAGGAGCTCCTGTAGTTTCTAGAACAGAAGCTAGAGATTTTCACATTTTGGCTGTATTTCAAGAGGCGTCAATTGGAGAGCATGGTGGTCGTAGATGTAACTTCTACTATATGGGTGTTTCCACTAGACAATCCATACAACATGTTATTGAATCAAAATCTTTTTTTTCTAGCAAATCAGTTCAGCTGTGCACAAACTATTTCAAATTGGTAGCTAGACCCAATTGGGTCTTGTCACAGTGTCATGTTGACTACAGTCCACTGATGTTATGGAAATCCCTAATCTCACCTCTACTTTACCAGAGTGATGAATTGATTGGAAAAGCATGTATTATTGATGGAGCTTTTGTTTTCTTGCAAAGAAACAAAATAAGATCAATGAGGTGGTTAGCCACACAAGCAATGAAGAAATAGTAAACATGACAATTACTTTCACATTTCAGTTAACACACACCTCACCAACTTGAATTTCACTTTTACAACATTATATTCTGAAACCTTGAAGATGATGAATATATTGTGAAGCAAATAAAACTGAATAATTATCACCCAAATGATGCTACAAAAGTCTGAACATACACAACCTATCTGTAGGGAAATGATTTAACACCGAAATTTTAAAGTAGAGACTAGTGTCATGTTGTGGATTGATATGAGCCACAAAGTCCTTCAAAGTGAAACTGTTCTGGATGTAATGCATAATTTGCTCTTGAAAATTAGAACATGACTTCAATGATGCTTGCATTAAAGAACTGATTGGCCAGATATGTACAGACTCAGGATGACGGGGCTGCGGGTACCTTGCTGCGCCGGGTCTGGAAATGTCAAGGCTGCGTCCCCTGTTTCCAGGGGGAAGGAATAGGGGAACGGACAGGGGGCATGTAAAAAACACGCAAAGCAGGAGTAAGTCCCCAGTTGTCAGCGTGTGAGCAGCAAGGGGGGCAGTGCACTACGCACCCAAAGCGCAGACGCTGCGACGAACTGCAGCAGACATGCCCCGTGACTTATAGGCAGGGGAGCCGGCTTAAGAGAAAGTTGGCACGACAGCAGACATATTTGGCATGGACAAGCAGCGCATAGAAGGCTGAGCAGCGTGCTCCTTCCTTAGAGCTCTGGCGCCGCAAAGGACTCTTCCCATTGGCTCCTCTCACTAAAAGCAGTACTGCCAGAGAGCGAGGCGCTGTGTGCCAGTGACCACCAGAGAGCGAGGCTCTGTGCTCTCCATGACGTGAGTACAGCACATGTGCGCAGTAGAGAAATCCAGTTCATGCCACGTGTTCAGCTTTGCTAAGAAAAAATGATAAGGGACAGATGAATGACAGAGGACATTGGTACGGTCAGCAACCTACTCCCCTACTTTCCAAAATTTGCACTCTTTGTGAGAGTCCCCCGTGCCTCAGGGCCAGGGTGATGGGAGGGTCTGAGAAAACTCTCCCAGAACTTTGCCAGTGTTCCACTGCCTCTGCTGGACTGAAATTGTGTCTCTCTCACCCATACTCCTTGCTTTGCGAACAAACTTTGTCTGTGACCTCTGCTGCCAACGTTTTAAGATGGGAATTTTTTTTAATAATTCAGCAAGAGGGGCACTCTGGTCCTCCAACATTTTAGCACACCTGTCTGCCTCCGGAATAAGAGATATAAAGTTCTCCTTGTAGCGTGTGTCAAAAAGTGTCACCAATCAGTACTGCCTGTCACCCTAAATTTTGAGAATGTAAGGGTGACGGGAAAGGCAGCGTAACATAAACGTAGCTATGCGTGCAAGACTGGAAACAGTTAGTGATGAGCAAGCACTAGAGATGAGCGAAATAGGTCGGTCAGATTCATAAGTCACCGACTTTCACTAAAGTCGGGTTTCGTTGACCGAAACCCTACCATAGCGTGCAGTCGGCCATGCGGTCGGCAAAATGAGAGCCAAAGTCGGTTTTCCCAGAATGCTTTCAGGTGCCTTTTTTCAGCCAAAGAGCAAGGACGTACACTGTGGGCAACGAGATGACATGTGCAGCATACACCACCATCTTAGAGAAGGGCATTGCAGTGATTGGCTTGCTTTGGGGGGCGTCATAGTGTCTATAAAAGCTTTGACAGCCAACCTACATGTTACTTCTGCTGATCTTAACAGTAGGGAGAGGTTGCTGACGCTGTTTATCAATAGGGAGAGAGTTAGGGCTGGAAAGAGAAAATCTTCTGTGATTATGCTGATAGCAATTGTGCTGTACAGTTAGTGTGCAGTGACGGGGCGGATTTTCTTGTGTGCAGCAGCGCTGGTTATTAGGCTGCCTGATAGCAGTATTGATGTGTGTACTGTTAGAACCCTCTTGTTAGATTTTGTTTCAGTTTGCTGGTCACATGACCTTTTTACCCTATTTAGTCTGGCTCCGCCCTTCTGGCTTTGCTGGACTTCATTGTATTATCTACTCTTAAGCTAGCCGGGTGCTTAGGTGCCTTACTCTGTCAGTTTTGCTTGATCTTAGGATCTCTTAGTATTTGTTTTCTGTTTTATATTCCCTGCTACACTTTCTGTTAGGAGGTGTCCACCTTTTCACCCAGTCCCTAGATCTTGTAGGGATTCCTCCCTCGCAACTATAGGTCTTCGTTCAGACTAGCTGAGGACTTTAGCGGGTCTGGTCGCAGGATCAGGTTCCCCGTTACATCGTAGGGATCCAGCTCAGTCCTATTGTAGGGACAGAATTCCCACCTTTCCTTAGTGCTTGTAGCAGATCATAACAGTAAGTCCAGCCCAAAGAAAAAAAAAAAAATCTCTAAGGAAAGATTTTCAGTTTCTATTATGGTGTCGGTTCAGGATTTGGCTCAACGCCTGCAGCGACTCTCTCTGGAGGTGGCTGAGATCCAGCAACACGTGAGTAGTGGTTCTGGAGCATATTTCGTGGAGCCAAAGTTACGTTTGCCTGAGTTATTTTTTGGTGAACAACAAGATTTTTTTTCTTTTAAAATGCTTGCTTGTTGTATTTCCGTTTGAGACCCAGATCCTCTGGTGATGAATCACAGCGCATAGGGTTCATAATGTCATTTTTGCGCAAAGAACCTCAGGACTGGGCCTTTTCTCTGCAGACTAGTGATCCATGCTTTAGATCAGTGGATAATTTTTTTTCTGCTTTGGGGTTATTGTATGACGATCCGGATCGTGTTTCATCAGCTGAGACAGAATTGAGACGTTTTAGACAGGGATCAGGTAATCTGGAAAAATATTGTACTCACTTCCGAAGGTGGTCCACTCAGGTGGGTTGGAACGATTCAGCTTTGAAAAGTTTATTTCTTGCAGGGTTAAGTGAAAGGGTTAAAGATTTGCTGATTGCTTATCCCATACCTGGTAACTTGCAAGAGGCTATGCAATTAGCCATACGGGTGGATAGGAGACTGCGTGCAAGGGCTAATGAGAGTAAATCTGCCTTGTCAGCTCCAAGTTTGGAGAAGGAATGTACTGACATTGGAGAGCTGATGGAAATTGGAGCAATGACACCTCACTCTCGAGAAAAAGAACGCAGATTTGCTAAGGGCTTGTGTTTCTATTGTGGTAAATCTGAGCATTTTATTAAGAACTGTGCGCTTCGAATGAATAAAGAGAGAAAAAAAATGAGGTCAGTTTTGCCCGCATAGCTTGTTTAAACAATAAAGGTGTCTTTCTTTCTGCTACCACTGCTGTTGAGGAGGAATTAATGGAGTTTCGGGTATTTGTGGATTGTGGTTCAACTCTCAATGTGATTGATCGGAAATTTTTGGAAAAACTAAAATTAAAACCCAAACTTCTGTCTTCCCCTATTAATGTGGTGTCTGTGGATGGTTCTCACTTGAAAAATGTTACTCACCATATCTGTGAATTTCCTCTTACTATTAATGGTGTTCATCAAGAGAATTTGGATTTGGTAGTTTTGAATAATTTGCCCTCACCGGTGATTTTGGGGTTACCCTGGTTAAAATTGCACAATCCGGTACTGGATTGGTCTACCAATGAAATTAAGTCCTGGAGTCCCAATTGTTATGACAAGTGTTGTAATGGGCGTATTGCTGCTGTAGTTAAGGGGGAGTTACCTGTACCTATTCAGGATTTTTGGAAAGTTTTTTCTGATAAGGAATCGCAGGTATTGCCTGCTCATAGAGATTATGATTGTGCAATTGAATTTGTCCCTGGAGCGACTCTTCCTAAAAGTCGTCTATTTAATTTGACTGTTCCTGAGAGAAAGGCTTTGGAGGAACACATACAGACAAGCTTGGCCGCCGGTCACATTAGGCCTTCCAAATCTCCTGTGGCGGTTGGATTTTTTTTTGTTAAAAAAAGGACGGCGGTTTACGGCCTTGTCTAGACTTTCGTGAGATTAATAAGATTACTGTACGCAATCCTTACCCACTGCCATTGATTCCTAATTTGTTTAATCAGTTAGTGGGGGCCAAGTGGTTCTCGAAAATTGATCTTCGAGGGGCATACAATTTGTTGCGCATGAAGGAGGGGGATGAATGGAAGACTGCGTTTAACACTCCACTGGGTCATTTTGAGAATCTGGTTATGCCTTTTGGGCTTTCCAGTGCTCCGGCATTTTTTCAGAATCTTATTAATGACATCCTTAGACCTTTGATCGGCAGAAGTGTGGTTGTGTATTTGGATGACATTTTGATTTATTCACCGGATTTGGAGTCTCATTGGAGGAGTGTGCGTGAAGTATTACAGTTACTGAGTGATAATTCACTTTTTGCCAAATTAGAAAAATGTGAGTTTGCTGTACAGAGACTTAGTTTTTTGGGCTACATTGTCTCCAGTGAAGGTTTTGAGATGGACCCGGTGAAAGTGCAAGCTGTGCAGGATTGGCCTAGACCTATTGGTGTGAAATCAATACAGAGGTTTTTGGGGTTCGCCAATTATTATAGAAAATTCATAAAAAATTTTCTGTGATTGCCAAACCTCTGACCGATCTCACCAGGAAAGGTGCTGATGCGGTTCAGTGGACTACTGAGGCCATTGAGGCTTTTGTGTTGCTAAAGGAGAGGTTCAGCTCTGCTCCCATCCTTACGCAGCCTGATGTGACTAAACCATTTTTGGTTGAGGTTGATGCTTCTTCTGTGGGGGTCAGCGCGGTGTTGTCTCAGGAAAAGACGGATGGAGTACATCCCTGTGCTTTTTTTTCAAAGAAATTTTCTGAGTCTGAACTAAATTATGATATCGGTAATCGGGAATTGTTGGCAATTAAACTCGCATTTGAACACTGGCGTCATTTTTTGGAGGGAGCGGAATTTCCCGTTCAAGTCTTCAGCGATCATAAAAATCTGATCTACCTTGATTCTGCCAAACGCTTGAATGCCCGTCAGGCTAGGTGGGCACTGTTTTTCTCACGGTTTAATTTTACCGTTACTTTCATCCCAGGTACTAAAAATGTTAAAGCTGATGCTTTGTCTCGCAGCTTTTCTCCTATGGTGGGTACTGAGGAGGAGGAGGAAAACATCTTGCAAGAGGGGGTTGTTATTGCTGTTTTGGACTCCGTGTTGGAAGATGAGATTCTTAAAGCACAGGAGAATGCCCCATCTAACACGCCGCATGGGAGGTTGTTTGTGCCTGGTACCCTGAGGAGAGATTTGTTTGTTGAATGTCATGACTCTCGGTTGGCAGGTCATCCTGGAATCTCTGAGACCAAGAGACTTGTGGGTCGCAGTTTTTGGTGGCCAGGATGGCAGAAGGAAGTCATTAAGTGGGTGCGTCAATGCACTGTGTGTGCTAGATCTAAGTCTTCTCATACTCCTGCTGCGGGGTTGCTTTGCCCTCTGGAGGTTCCTAGTGCACCTTGGACACATTTGGCTATGGACTTTATTACTGACCTTCCCCCTCTGAGGGTTTCACTGTCATCTGGGTGGTCGTGGACCGTTTTAGCAAGATGTGTCACTTGGTTCCTTTCATCAAACTGCCCTGCGCTAAAACTCTCGCTAAGGCCTTTGTCAAGGAAATAGTCAGACTACATGGTGTTCCTACTGACATTGTTTCCGATAGGGGACCTCAGTTTGTGGCTCGTTTTTGGCGCGCTTTTTGTGACAGGTTGGGAGTTCATTTGTCGTTTTCATCCGGATATCATCTTGAGTCTAATGGCCAGACAGAAAGGAAAAACCAGGATGTTGAGCAGTTCTTGCGTTGTTTTGTGACTGATAATCAAGAGGGGTGGTCTGAGTTTCTGCCACTTGCTGAGTTTGCTCTTAACAATCATACATCCGCTTCTGCTGGTTGTTCGCCTTTTTTTTGTTGTACTGGGAGACATCCGTCTTTTGGGTCATTTTCCAAGTTGGAATCGGCTGTACCTGAAGAGGAGAATTTTTCTGGTGTTTTGGAGAGAGTTTGGACTGATGTGCGTGGTAATCTTCAGGAGGCTAACAAAAGATCCAAAGTGTATTTTAATAGAAAACGACAAGAGGTTTTGTTTGCTATTGGTGACATGGTTTGGTTGTCCTCTAAGAATCTGCGCTTGAGGATTCCGTCTAAGAAATTAGGTCCCAAGTTTGTAGGGTCCTTTAAGGTGCTTCAGGTTATTAACCAATCTGCTGTTAAGTTGGAGCTTCCTACCTCCTGGAAGATTAATCTGATGTTTCATGTTTCTCTCTTGAAAAAGCTGAGGTCTCAGATGGAGACGTCTCGGCCACTGTTCCCTGGTGGTGGAGGACGGGCAATATGAGATTTCCCGCATCCTAAATTCTAGACGGTATAGAGGGAGTTTGCAGTACCTCGTCGCTTGGAAGGGTTATGGACCCGAGGATAACTCATGGGTGAGGGCGGATGATGTTTCTGCATCTAGACTTGTTAGAGCGTTTCACAAGAGGTTTCCGGATAAGCCTAAGTCCTAGGGGATCCGGAGGATCCTCTTAGAAGGGAGGGTACTGTTAGAACCCTCTTGTTAGATTTTGTTTCAGTTTGCTGGTCACATGACCTTTTTACCCTATTTAGTCTGGCTCTGCCCTTCTGGCTTTGCTGGACTTCATTGTATTATCTACTTCTAAGCTAGCCGGGTGCTTAGGTGCCTTACTCTGTCAGTTTTGCTAGATCTTAGGATCTCTTAGTATTTGTTTTCTGTTTTATATTCCCTGCTACACTTTCTGTTAGGAGGTGTCCACCTTTTCACCCAGTCCATAGATCTTGTAGGGATTCCTCCCTCGCAACTATAGGTCTTCGTTCAGACTAGCTGAGGACTTTAGCGGGTCTGGTCGCAGGATCAGGTTCCCTGTTACATCGTAAGGATCCAGCTCAGTCCTATTGTAGGGACAGAATTCCCACCTTTCCTTAGTGCTTGTAGCAGATCATAACATGTACACTGCTGTGCAGACTTCTTTTACACAGCACGAATACTTTTATTCTTTTTTCTACACAGGTACTGAGTGTTCATTTATTCCCACACCGTATAGAGCTGTACGCTCTTCACACACTACCGTGTACCGGCTGGTATCACGGACAAATACATGCTGACTATCTGTGTGTGACTCTGGAAATATATACGGAGATTGAAATTTTCCCCTACACCGTATACAGCTGTCCGCTTCTGATAGAGTACCGTATATCTGCTCTTTGTATTACGGTCAAATCCATACTGAGTGAGCGTCTGTGTGTGACTCCAGAAATATATACGGAGATTTAAGTTTTCCCCTACACCATATACAGCTGTCTGCTTCTGATACAGTACCATATATCTGCTCTTTGTAGTACGGTCAAATCCAAACTGAGTGAGCGTCTGTGTGTGACTCGGGAAATATATACGGAGATTTAAATTTTCCCCTACACTGTATACAGCTGTACGCTCCTCATACAGTACCATATATCTGCTGGTACTTTTGGCTCCATTTTCCCAAACATGAGGAAGTATGGTGGAAGAGGCCGCGGACCTGGGCGGGGGGGCAGTTTGTACTGATGGTGGTGGTGGAGCATCTGCTGGTAGTGCCAAAAGCACAATAGCACCTAAGGCAGGAGGTATTGAGCCTGCGTCACCGTCTGGCTCCAGAAGGCCTGGAAGGCTACCTTTTCAGGGAGTAGGTAAAGCGCTTTTAAAGCCGGAGCACCAGGAACAGGTTTTGGCTTACATTCCCGAAACAGCCTCCAGCTCTATTGCCTCCTCTTCTCAAGTTTAAAAAAATGCAAGCACTGAGTCGTCAGTGCAGGCTCCTGGTCAGGAACAACACCTTTGCTTGTATCCTTCACCCCAACAAAAGTGAAGGATGCAGCAGGCCACACTTCAGATTACTCCATGGAGCTCTTTTCACATACCATGCCTAGGTTATCAAGTGAAATCCTGAATTCCCAAGTCCAAGATGAATATGACATGGAGTGCACTGATGCACAGCCACTGCTATATGATTCTGCTGGTACATTCACCCAGAGCACTGCATTGCCCTTGCAGTTTACTGAGCCAGATTCTGACCCTGATGAAACTCAGGTTCCCCTTCCCACATACTATACCACCTTGCACGGTGACAAAAAGGAAGGTGCAGATGAAATTGAAGAGGAGGTGAGGAATGATCCAGTTGTTGACCCGGATTGGCATCCATTGGAGGAAGAGGGTGCCGCTGGCAATAGCTCAGAAGAGGAGGAGGATCCGCAGCAGGCAACGACATCGCAGCTGCGGTTATCTGGCAGGCCCATAGCAGTCCAAAAACCTGTAAAAAAAACAAAAAGAGTTGCAGGACAGCTTGGCCAGTCGGTCAAATTAGCACAGCGTGCAAGCCCTGAAAAGTTTTCCCATAGTAGGAAGAGTGCAGTGTGGCACTTTTTTGACCAAAATCCTATTGATGAGGCAAAGGTTATCTGTAAGAAGTGCGGAAGGATCATTAGCGGAGGGAAAAATCTCCGAAATTTGAATACCAGTTGCATGCTTAGACATGTAAACACCATGCACTTGCAAGCGTGGACTGACTACAAAACCTCACTGGCTTTGAACGCCTACATTGCCAAACTGATCTCATTAGAGATGATGCCCTTCCGTTTGGTTGAAAGAGCAGCGTTCCAAGAGCCCATGGCCTATGCTGTCCCACGCAATGACCTACCCAGTGGGCACTTCTTTTCTAGAAAAGCCATCCCTGCCCTTCACCTGCATGTGAAAGACCGCATTGTCCATGCAAACAATCAGTGAGTGGAAAGGTACACCACACAAAAGATGCATGGGCCAGTAGGCATGGCCAGGGTATTTACATGTCCATCACTGAGCACTGGGTTAATGTGGTGGATGTGTGTGGCCCAGCTGCGCTTGGTGACACATGTTCCCTGGAGGATGCACAGAATGGTAATGCACAAACTCCTGATATTCATTCACATCTCACACTTCCCTAAATTGCCACCAGAGGGAGCCTTAGACTATATAAGGGTGTGGAGAGACGCAGCAGTAGCCATTCCAGCAGTAGACATTCAAGAGATTGGGGTCTTTCTAGTCAGAGCTTGGTCTGAGCTAGTGCGAGTTCAGTCTTCTGGAGTTCAGTGATTCTGACATTCCAGTCAGAGCCAGTCTTGGAGTGGATTTCCTGTCAGAGACATTCTAGTCAGACGGACGGAGATTTTACCTCAGAACAGGCTGACTGTTGGTTCCCTATGAACGTGGAAAGTGACTCTCGGAGTGAGCGTGAAATCAGTTTGACAGAAGGTCCTGATAGCTACTCTGGACAGAGCCTATGAAGGAGCAGAAGGAAGGGAACTACAGTTATTTGTAACAACGAGTCGACTGAGAAACGGTCAGTGAGCTGTGGACAGAAGGAAGCTGACGACTACACCTACTGTTGCCTGTGCTTATGTTAAGGGTGTGAGTAGGGCGACAGGCGAGTGGTAAAAGGAAGAAAGAGTGACTGAGGTGATATAGCAACGTTAGCTTAACCTCCACTCTGCACTACCGGACGACGGGTCCGAAGCTTGCTAGTTCCTTCACGGCTAGTGGGAGAAAACCGGTGACCCTGCTGGACTAAAGGTCGCAGAGGGGCCCTTTTGTGCTGATACGTAACCGGGGTCAGGAAGAACAGGAGTCTAGCAGGATGCTGCAGACATAGACTTAGTTCTGTCCACAAGAAGGCTTTACCACAATGTCGGCCGGGCGTAGCTGTTCTATTCAGAGTTAAACTTCGCTTCATGCAAGTAGGAACTCATACACATTGGAAGTAAGGAGGCCTCAACCCTACTCAGTGATTACCGTATGTGCATCCTCCACCCTGAGCAGCTTCCCGGGACATACCTGCAAATACCACCAGTAAAGGTATGGAAAGAGACTGACTTGTGTGTGTCTACCTTATTGCCTGCACCCTGCACCGCCATATACCCTGAGGGATCCAGTCTTACCTGTGGAAGACTTAACACCTTGCTGCCCAATAACAACCCCTCAGAGGATTCACCCTGCAGCGCTGGTCACCCTGATCAGAAACCACAGGTGGCGTCACGAACAATTACTATTATCCCCTGTAAACATCCCCCTTTGAATGAGCGCCCAGGGCAACAGACCGAGCTGTGCTACCCATGACCTCTCCCCCATTGAAGTGGACGGGCTCGGTGCCGAGTACCCCATAAGCCCTGGTACCTTGTGCGACTCATATTTGGCGTCACGAACAGGATACGAAGCTTACTCAATGTGAGTCCTGTGTGCTTAGAATTGGACTGTTTTTGTGCAAAAAGACTGTGTTGCTGTTGTTTGATTTTTGGCGTCATTTTCCGCCATTTTGCCGCCATATTCACGCCCTGAGGCGCTGGTGAAGAAGGTGGGCGTGTCTTCGTGGGCGTACCCCCCCTGTGGCGCGAAAGTGATGGGCGCCCTGTCTAAATGCTATTACAATGTGAGAGCCTGCCCCACTGCAAGAGAGATCCGCCTTCTCTTCATCCTCTATGCCAGAAAGAGAAAGCGAAAGTCCCGCCTCCACGGAAAGGACCAGATTGTTCCAGATGGGAAACACAGTCTGGCCTGGAGTGAGATGGCGGAAGGACAGGAGATGCTGTGTGGAGGAATGGCGGTGCGCAGACCCCATTCCCCTGAAGAGCTGCTGCCTGTGCCTGAGCCGGCCCCAGGTCGGGTGGACGACCGAAGAACGCAAAAAGTGGAGGAGGTGGATGCTGTGCTAAGGGACATGGCCCGACACTGTGCAGAGATGGAAGCGATGGAACAGAGCTGGCGTGCCCTGAAACAGCGGCTGCTGTGGGACGCGATGCTCTACCCCCTGGATGCGCAACCGTCACCTGCGCCACCACTGGACCCAGCGGCTGATGAACCACCGGAGGCAGGCCCGAAAGAGCTGATCCTGACTCCGCCGAGGACGCGGCGGGAGGGAAGGAGGCCGAGGAGGCCCTGCCAGCACCGGAATGCCAGCCCGGCCTGGAGCCAGAGGCCGCAGCGGAATGCAGTCCCCCGGTATGGACAACGGAGGAGACCCAGCCATCCGTGATGGAGATCGACTGTGAGGAGATGGAGTACCTGGACGACGTGGAATACGCCGCCCAGATGGAGAACGAGTGGCGACGCCGTGAGCAGGAGCAGCGGCAGCAGCAGGAGCAGAGAGAGGCGCAGCAGCTTCGCCAGAGGTACCGGGAAAAGGATCTCGCCGACAAAGATAACGTCAGGCAAGACAAAGGTACGCTCCGGGAACCGCGGCGCCAGGGGGCCATTAGAGACTTCAAACTCCTGGGGGACTGGGGGTTCATCCATGAACCAGGCCTGTACCAGGAGGTATTTGTCAACCGCAGGGATGTGGAGTCTCACCTGCCAGAGGGGCACCCGGGAAGGGATCTCATGATAGGGGATGTTGTCACCTACACGCGACACTGGGGTCTTAAGGGGTGGTATGCCCTGAATGTCTCCCGAGTCAGCGACCCCATCCTGAAGCCGGCAATGTACCCCGTGTCTCAGCGTCCCAGGCCACAGCCCCATCAGCACCTGGCCTCGTACCTGCATCCTGTCCTGCATCACTGTGCGCACCTGCATCCTACTCTGCAACGCAGCAGGCTAGTGCGACCCTCATGGAGCCAGATCTGTATTCAGAAGAGGCACCTGTAAGGCCTCGAGCAAGTCGCAAAATTGAGAAAAGGACTGTGGCTACCCAGACACAGGTAGCAGGACATGATCTTTAAGTGATGTGTTCCAGAGCGCACCGCATACTTCCAGCCCCAGGTATGGAAGGTGTCACTGCTATTTGCAAAGAAGAACAGTAGGACCCAGACAGGGTTTACTGCAACTGTAAAAAGTTAAGAAGATTTGCACTTATTGAATGTTGAAAATATGTGATGATGTTTGCATAATTTGAAGTAGTATACCCCAGTTGGGTAATGTGAAATATTGTGTGAAATGTGAAATGTTCTTATGCCAAGGACTGCGTGCTGAGGACTCTTGCAGCACAGAACTTTAGTTGTAAATAGTTAGCACTTCGGTGCCCCATCTTGGTTTTACGTAAAGCCATTCTACCTCTGAAGGAAAACCCGTACGGTGTGGCCTTGAGTGACGTTTGCAGCAGAGAAGTCCTGCAGCCCACGCATGACCACCGTGGGAGGTTTGGTACGGGTCCTCCACAAGAATATTGTATTTATTTGTACTGTGAAAGTATTTTGATATTTTTCTAATTGCAATTTGTACACAATGTAACGTTAAAGTGTCATTACCTCCCGCAAGGGATGAGTTATGTTGTTGATGTTATTATAAAAATTGTTTTCCTTTTTCCGGCCGGGAGTGCTGAATATAACTAGGGGGGGATGTGTGGCCCAGCTGCGCTTGGTGACACATGTTCCCTGGAGGATGCACAGAAAGGTAATGCACAAACACCTGATATTCATTCACATCTCACACTTCCCTAAATTGCCACCAGAGGGAGCCTTAGACTATATAAGGGTGTGGAGAGACGCAGCAGTAGCCATTCCAGCAGTAGACATTCAAGAGATTGGGGTCTTTCTAGTCAGAGCTTGGTCTGAGCTAGTGCGAGTTCAGTCTTCTGGAGTTCAGTGATTCTGACATTCCAGTCAGAGCCAGTCTTGGAGTGGATTTCCTGTGAGAGACATTCTAGTCAGACGGACGGAGATTTTACCTCAGAACAGGCTGACTGTTGGTTCCCTATGAACGTGGAAAGTGACTCTCGGAGTGAGCGTGAAATCAGTTTGACGGAAGGTCCTGATAGCTACTCTGGACAGAGCCTATGAAGGAGCAGAAGGAAGGGAACTACAGTTATTTGTAACAACGAGTCGACTGAGAAACGGTCAGTGAGCTGTGGACAGAAGGAAGCTAACGACTACACCTACTGTTGCCTGTGCTTATGTTAAGGGTGTGAGTAGGGCGACAGGCGAGTGGTAAAAGGAAGAAAGAGTGACTGAGGTGATATAGCAACGTTAGCTTAACCTCCACTCTGCACTACCGGACGCCGGGTCCTAAGCTTGCTAGTTCCTTCACGGCTAGTGGGAGAAAACCGGTGACCCTGCTGGACTAAAGGTCGCAGAGGGGCCCTTTTGTGCTGATACGTAACCGGGGTCAGGAAGAACAGGAGTCTAGCAGGACGCTGCAGACATAGACTTAGTTCTGTCCACAAGAAGGCTCCACCACAATGTCAGCCGGGCGTAGCTGTTCTATTCAGAGTTAAACTTCGCTTCATGCAAGTAGGAACTCATACACATTGGAAGTAAGGAGGCCTCAAACCTACTCAGTGATTACCGTATGTGCATCCTCCACCCTGAGCAGATTCCCGGGACATACCTGCAAATACCACCAGTAAAGGTATGGAAAGAGACTGACTTGTGTGTGTCTACCTTATTGCCTGCACCCTGCACCGCCATATATCTTGAGGGATCCAGTCTTACCTGTGGAAGACTTAACACATTGCTGCCCAATAACAACCCCTCAGAGGATTCACCCTGCAGCGCTGGTCACCCTGATCAGAAACCACAGGTGGCGTCACGAACAATTACTATTATCCCCTGTAAATATCCCCCTTTGAATGAGTGCCCAGGGCAACGGACCGAGCTGTGCTACCCGTGACCTCTCCCACATTGAAGTGGACGGGCTCGGTGCCGAGTACACCATAAGCCCTGGTACCTTGTGCGACTCAGATGCAGGGTCCACAAGGGACAGAGGTGGTGGGACAGTGCTGCCTAGCCCACAGTATAGGCAACAGTTGGCTGTAAGTGTTGAACCCTCCTCCTCCAGAAGCAAAAGCTCGTCGACAGAGCGCAGTCACACGAGCACTCCATCCGCTGCTGCCAGTGTTGCACACGAGGTGTCCCACTATCGAACAGATAGTGGTAAGCATCAGCAGGCTGTTTTAAAGATGATGTTTTTGGGCGACAACAGACACACCGCGGAGGTACTGGCCGAATACTTTCAGCGAGAAACTGAGTCATGGCTGGGCAGTCTACATCTTGAGCCAGGCAAGGTAGTCAGCGATAACGGACATAATTTTTTGGCGGCCATAGCCCTGGCAAAACTCAGACACATACATTGCCTGGCTCACACATTGAACCTGGTGGTGACATTGCAACAAGGTGGAACTCCGCCATGCACATGGTTGAGAGGCTGTGTGAACAGAGGCAGGCTGTAATGTATTTGTGGGAGGATGCACGGGCTGGTAATTTGAGGGTAGACATCAAGTTGTCAGGTGTGCAGTGGTCAAAGCTGAAAGACCTCTGTAAAGTCCTTCATTGTTTTAAGGAATGCACGCGGCTGGTAAGCGCAGAAGATGCCATCATGAGCATGAGCATCTCACTTATGCATCTGCTCATGCAAACTTTGATGCACATTAAGGATCAGGCGTCTGCAGTGGAGGAGTAAGAGGAGGAGGAGGGAAGCCTTGATGACAGTCAGGCATTGTCTGCTCAGGGAACAGTCCTGGACGAGGTGGAGGAAGAAGTAGAGGAGGGGGAGGAGGAGGGGGATGATTATTTTGGGTTGGAGGATGCTTCTCGGGGCAAGAGAAAATGTTGGCTTGCCAAGGTCAGGTACAGTGTTTGTGCGTGACAGGAGGGATGTGGATTTGGCAGAAAGTGCTCCTCCAACCACCACTGGCAGTGCATCATTGACACCTGGAACATTGGCCCACATGTGTGATAATGTCTTGCGGATCCTAAAACGGGACCCACGCATTGCCAAAATTATGAAAGATGATGACTACTGGTTGGCCAGCATCCTCGATCCACGCTATAAAGGCAAATTAGAGAACATCATGCCACAGGAGAACCTAGAGCTAATATTGGTGAACAAACAAGCAACTCTGGTAAACCGTTTGTTAGAGACATTCCCAGCACACAGCAGCAGTGCAGGTTCTACCACGAGCCGTACTGGGCCAAATGGAAGAGGTGTTCGTGGTGCACACAGCCGACGTGGCGTTGGAGACAGGGGTTTCATGACTAAGTTGTGGTCTGATTTCTCGAGTAACGCTCACACGACTGGTAATACTGAATCAATTGCAACAGACAGGAGACAGCAGTTGTCAACTATGTTTCAAAATTACCTCTCCTCCCCTGTCGATGTTCTCCCTCACAGTTCATTCCCCTTTGACTACTGGGCCTGTAAACGGGACACCTGGCCAGAATTGGCACAATATGCCATACAGGAGCTAGCTTGCCCTGCTGGTAGTGTGCTATCAGAAAGAGTCTTCAGTGCTGCTGGATCAATCCTGACAGAAAGAAGGAACCGGCTGTTGACCCAAAATGTAGGTGATCTCACCTTCATTAAAATGAACCATGCCTGGGCTTCAAAGGGTTTTGAACCACCTTCCCCTGATGACACATAGGTTGCCATCAAAATGGCTCGCCTTGTCCTTCTCTTCCTCCGACTTCTCAAATTCCTCTATTTGCAGCTGCTGAATGTCCAGCCTACACCGCAACATAAGCCAGATTTTCCACCTCCCTAACTGGGCTGTTCCCCCCCAAGGCCGGCGTAAGCACCTGGGGCACCAGGGCGCCGAGCGGGTGGGGGTGCTCACTCGCCATCAGAGACACCGGCGTACTCTGAGGTGCCCTGTGCCAGTGCCGGCACCCACGAGTGGGCCCTCCCTGCTTGCTCAGGGCCCCAGCACTTGCAAAACTTACCTCTAGCCTGCTCCACCGCTGTGATTTCTTCCGCGTTTCCTGACAGTGACATTCAGGTCAGAGAGCGCGATGACGTCAAGTCTGTGCACCCTCTGCCTGAACAGTCACAGTGCAGAGAGCTGGAAGATGGCGACGCTGAGGAGTCCAGAGTAGAGCAGTGCCCAGCAAGGAGAGGTATTTCATTTTTTTTAATGTTTGGAGCAATATATGGGCAGTATTATACACTTTAGAATTATATATGGGGCCCATCAAACACTTGAGCATCATAGATAGGGCCCATTATACACTGGAGCATTATATATGGGGCCAATCATACACTGGAGCATTATAAATGGGGCCCATCATACACTGGAGCATCTTATACGTGGTCCATTATGTAACGCTGGTATTGTCTGTACTTTGTTTTCCAGCGTTACTTTGCATGTTTTTTGCATTAACCCTTTTGCTCCTTTCTCCCTAACCAGCTGGGATACTGTTGTCTGTTACCTATATGGATGCTGCTCAGTTCCCGGCTCTGCTGCGTACCCGTACTTGCGTGAGTGGCTCCGCTGCTTTGCAAAGTCCTCTGCAGTGGTGCATGACTTACTGCGTGGTTGGCAGCAGCCATTGTTGGGTTCCCTCTGTGTTGTGCTGTCTGGCTCTGCATAGGGGGCGCGGCCCACACCTGTCCTGCTTTTATGTGGATTGGGTGTTTACTAGAATTACTGCTCCAGCCTATCGCTGTGAAGCAGCTCATATATAAAGTTCCCCAGCCCTAGTGGGCGTTGCCAGAGCTTCGCATTGAATCCACACTGAATCCCTGAACCTAGCCGTATGTGGTTGTGTGTTCAGCTCCTGCTCTGAAGTTGATCAGCTCTGGAGAGCTGATTCCCTGTTCCTGCTGTGTCTTGTTCCCTGATCCTGGATCAAACCCGGTACCTGAATGTCTGAATTGTGTCTTGTGTTTCCGCCTATGCTGGGGGCTGATTACCCAGATCGCCGTTCCTGGAGGCTGTATATCCAGGCCTGTTCCTGCTGTGTCTAATTACCTGAACCCCTGATCTTAGATCGCATCCTGTACCTGACTTTCTGAACTGTGTCCTCTGTGTTATGTTCCTGAAATCCTGCTGTGTCCAGAACCCTGTGCCAGTGACTGTGAATCCTTGCTATATAACCTGAGTTCATCTTGGAAGGAGGAGTCCGGTGTGTGCTGAGTTTCTGTTACTCTGTGCTCAGCCTCTGTGCAATCCCGGCCAGCTCCCGTTGAGCCTGGCGGGGCTTGCACCAGACCGCTGGGGTTCCTTTTCAGGTCGCTGCCAGATGTCCGGATCCTATGCCTGATGACCATGGCCTGATGTCCGATGTCCGACGACCACTTCCAGATGTCCGGATCCTATCCTTCTTGCCTGATGTCCGGATCCTGCCGATCATTGCCAGATGTCCGGAGCCTGCTGATCGGTGCCAGATGTCCGGAGTCCGAGGCCTGTGTTCCAGTCCGTGTTCCTGTGATTCAATCCATGTTCCTGTCCGTGTTCCTGACTCCCTGAGACCCAGTCCGTGTTCCTGTCTGTGTTCCTGACTCTCTGAGATCCAATCCGTGTTCCTGTGCAGTCTAACTCTGTTTCAGCCATCAGCTCCTGATTCCAGTTACCTGTCTGTTACCTGTCGGCTTGCCTGTCTGCCATCCGTCTGCAGTTCCTTCCAGAGGTTCGGACGTCATCTGCAGAGATCCCCGGCTCTTGCCTGCTCACCTAGGAGCGATCATCTGCCATCCGACTGCAGCTCCATCCGGAAGTTCGGACATCATCTGCAGAGATCCCCGGCTCTTGCCTGCTCACCTGGGAGCGATCATCTGCCATCCGACTGCAGCCTACCTGGAGGCTCCACCATATCAGGTCGTATATACCTGCCTGTCTAGAGACTGCCTGGTCACTTACTGTGACAACCTGTCTAGAGACTGCCTGGTCACTTGCCGTGACAACCTGCCTGTCCCAGAGACTGCCTGGTCACTTGCCGTGACAACCTGCCTGTCCCAAGGACTGCCCTGGTCACTTTCCGTGACAACCTGCCTGTCCCAGAGACTGCCTGGTCACTTGCCGTGACAACCTGCCTGCCTGGTCACTTGCCGTGACAAACTGCCTGCCCTGGTCACTTGCCGTGACAACCTGCCTGCCTGGTCACTTGCCGTGACAACCTGCCTGCCTGGTCACTTGCCGTGACAACCTGCCTGCCCTGGTCACTTGCCGTGACAACCTGCCTGTCCCAGAGATTGCCCTGGTCACTAGCCGTGACAACCTGCCTGTCCCAGAGACTGCCTGGTCACTTGCTGTGACAACCTGCCTGTCCCAGAGACTGCCTTGGTCACTTGCCGTGACAACCTGCCTGTCCTGCCGGTTCCTCCTTAGGTCTACCCTGGTGATGACGTCTGTCCTGGGTCGGTGTCTGATGTTCTCCTGCTGAGCCTGTGCTACGCCTGAGGCCTGAGAGTGAGGCCATACTAGTATGCCCGTGCCAGATGATCCTGGACTTCATCAACCCGTGATGACCCCGCCATCGTCTGAAGTCTGTCTGAGGTCGGTGTCTGATGTTCTCCTGCTGAGCCTGTGCTACGCCTAAGGCCTGAGAGAGAGGCCGTCCAAGTATGCCCGTGCCAGATAACCCTGGACTGCATCTACCCGTGATGTCCTCCAGCACTCGTCTGTGATCCTGAGTCGTGTACCCTTCTCTGATGTGCGGAATCGGGAGCCCGGTCTTATGTTCTGTTTTATGTACTGTGTTTCTTTAAGTAAACTTTATGTTTCTTCTTACCTGAAGTTGTGCGGTGTTGTCTAGTCCTGCAGGTCGCCACCTTGCCCACATGCTCAGCTGCCACGGATCCCGGTCGCTGCCCTTCCCTAGTCCGGGCAGGCCCGGGTCTCCCTCCGTGGTCCAGTGGGTCCACATTCTCATCATCTGGGACCCATGCCTCACGTCGTCGTGGACTGGCGGCGTGGGAGCATTGGCTAGCTAGGCAAGCTATGCCATGTCCCGGCGCCCCACAGCCGTGGGAAGCGCTTCACATTATACGCTGGAGCATCTTATATGGTGCCCATTATACACTGGGACATCATATATGGTGCACATTATAAACTGGAACATCACATGGTGCCCATTATATATAGAGCATTATATATGGGGATCATTATATTAGGAGCATTATATGGGGCTCATCATACTCTGGAGCATCAGATATGGGGCCTATCATATACTAGAGCATCATATGGGGTTCATTATTTATGGGGTATCATATAGGGTCCTTTATATATGGAACATCATATGGAGCACATATGGGGCCTATTCTGTATGGAGCATTATATGGAGCCCATTCTGTATGGAGCAATATATGGGGCTCATTATTCTGTATAGAGCAATATATGGGGCTCATTATTCTGTATAGAGCAATATATGGGGCTCATTATTCTGTATGGTGTCCATAATACTGTATGGAGGACTATACTGTCCGGTTTTTGAGCTTTTTGTAGAATTTACAATAGATATCACTCAAGTAATGTAAGAAGTGAAGTATTTGGCATTGTACTATATCTATATTTCTCTGCCTTATCGGAGCATCATGAATTGCAGTATGTGTTAAAGGGGCCCACTGAGACTCTTTCGGTCGGGGCCCACGAAAACCTGGATCCAGCCGTGCTCCCCCACAACTTTAGCCAAATAACCCCCAGTTTTCAATGCGGTCATCACGGTTTGACGCAGTCCAGGGTCGTCTGGCATGGGCATACAAGTATGGCTTCTCTCTCAGGCCTCAGGCGTAGCACAGGCTCATCAGGAGAACATCAGACATCGTCCTCAGGCAGATTTCAGATGATGGCTAGGGTCATCACAGGTTGATGCAGTCCAAGGTCATCTGGCATGGGCATACTAGGATGACCTCTCTCAGGCCTCAGGCCAACACTGGCACTGCAGGAGAACATCAGACACTGACCTCAAGCAGCCTCCAGGCTATGGCAGGAGCCATCACGGGTAAGACCCCAGGGAACCGGCAGGACATCAGAACATAAGCAAGACACGGATAGCACAGGTCCCGGAATGTTGGCACTACAGCATCGGGCATCGGCTGGTCAGGTCCAGGACTCACTGGCAGGACCGTCACCGGGGAACAGAGTTGGAGACTCCCGGAAACCACAGAATCCATCCAGGAACACAAGCGGGACCTTCTCAAGAGCACAACTTGGACCACCAGAACCTGTGACTGGACATCTGGACACAGGCTGGACATCATAACACGGGCTGGACATCGAAACACAGACTGGACATCAGGAACACGGACTGAACATCAGGAACAAGGACTGGACATGAGGAACACAGACTGGATATCAGGACCATGGACTGGTCATCAGGAACATGAACTGGACATCAGGAACACGAACTGGACATCAGGAACAAGGACTGGACATCATGAATACAGACTGGACATCAGGAACACGGACTGGACATCAGGAACACGGACTGGACATCAGGGCACAAGCCGGACATCAGGTAGGACATAAGGACATTGGGACATCAGGACTCAAATCTCAGGTAGAACATCAGCACACTGGCATCGGACTATGGACATCTGGCAACGAACGACAGGTTCTGGACATCGGGCTGCAGACATCAGGCTCCGGACATGAGGCCACAGTCATCAGGCTCAGGACATTTGGCAATGATTGGCAGGCTTCGGGCATCGGGTAGGGAAGGATACGATCCGGATATCTGGAAGTGGTCATCAGACACCGGACATCAGGCAGCAGTCATCAGGCTCCAGACAAGAGGCCATGTTCATTGGACTCCGGACATCTGGCAGTGACCTAAAAAGGAACCCAATTGGTCTGGTGCAAGCCCCGTCGGGGTGAGCTGGAGCCAGCCAGGATTTCCTAGTAACTGCATTGTTGCAGGCACGGGTAATGTTGTGGGACACGTGCTTGTGTAATGGCGGGATGGCACAGCAGGAGATATAATTGCGGCTGAGGACCGAGGACCTTGGGACGGCCACCGCCATCAGGTTGCTGATAGCTTATGTCTCCATGAGCAATATGAGAATTTAGTACTGTGGCCTGTGGGCTTTGGCTGCGTATTTCCGCTTACGTTCCAATGAATGGGGTATGGACAACTGAAGGCTGCGCTGGGACAAGGACGTGCTTGATGATGGTGCTATTTGACAGTGGGCAACAGCAGGTGCAGGGCAGAAGGCATCTTCACATGCACCGTGGACAGGGGATTGGCTTGCAAGCAGAACAGTGGAAGAAGCAGTGGTGTCACCCGCAGACACTGTTCCTGGAGCCTGGGGTTGGGCCCACAAAGTCGGGTGCTTTGCTGCCATATGCCTGATCATGCTGGTGGTGGTAAGGCTCGTAGTTTTGCTACCCCTGCTGATGCTGGCATGACAGGTGTTGCAAATGGCCTGTTTGGGGTTATCGGTGGAGTCTATAAAAAATAACCAGTTGGACTGGCAGCTTCCGTCATGATGGTGTTACTGGGAACGGTTGAACGCCTTCTGTCTGCAGCCATCACACTTCTTCTTCCTGCCTGTTGTGGTGCTATGCCTCCCTCCCCCTGTGTGCTGCTGTCCTCGCTCTGCATGTCCTCCTGCCAGGTGGGGTCAGTTACTATATCATAGACCACTTCATCTTCAGCTTCCGCACCCTGGCCTTCCTTCTGACTTTCTGGCAATTGAGCCTCATCATCATCCACCTCTTGTGACGGTGGCTGCTCAACTATTAGTGCATCGCGCCTCACTTCAAGTGGACCAGGTGACAGTCAACAATCTACAAATGGAAAACTGAACAGCTCTTCGGAGTGTCCGAGTGTGGGATCTGTTGTCTCAGGACACTCAGCATGGTGGGAGGAAGGAGAATCAGGGTGAGGAATATGCAGTCCAGATTCACAGCTATTCTGACTTGACCGTGTGGATGACAAGGTGCTCGTGGTGGATAAGTAACTGTAAGTATTATCTGCTATCCAACCAACAACCTTTTCACACTGCTCGGGCTTCAATAGTGCTGTCTTTCTGCGATCCCATAGGACTTCAGACACTAAGGTCCAGCGAGAAGATGTGGGTGTTTTTTTTTGTGGCACATTTTCAGTTTGCCTACGGCCTCGGTATGCACCATCACATCCACTTCCCCGTCACTTGCCACGCGCCTTGCCCATTGTAAATGGACTAGAATACTGTATTTTACACGTTCACTACAAATGGCTGAATTGGGAACGAACTTGTATATGACACGACTGTGGGAAAAGCACACTTTTATCTATCTGGACTGTAGGTAAAAATGTTTTTTGGCTTACCAAATTTGTGTCAATAAGTATGGTAACAGACTGCAAAAACACTAGAATATGTAGTCCTAAAGTGTCCAATTTTTTTGCACAAATAAATGATGCCTGTTACGGAGATACGACTATGACAAATATGTGGCCGGTATTTTTTCTTTTTTATGCTAAATAGTGCTGTATATAACTACAGTGACACACAGGAAAAAAATTGAATATCGGCCTAAAATGGTCAAACTTGGAGCACGCAGATATATAAGCAGGCACGGAGATACCACACTGACAAATATGTGGCCTGTATTACTGGCCTTTTCTCCTAAATAGTGCTGTATATAACTACAGTGACACACAGGAAAACACTGGAATACTGGCCTAAAATAGGCAAACTTGGAGCACGCAGTTACAGTATATGAGCTGGTAAGGAGATACCACACTAACAAATATGTGGTCTGTATTTTTTTCTTTTTTATGCTAAATAGTGCTGTATATAACTACAGTGACACACAGGAAAAAAAATGGAATACCAGTCTAAAATGGACAAACTTGGAGCACGCAGATATATGAGCTGGCACGGAGATCCCACACTGCCAAATATGTGGCCTGTTTTTTTGAAAAAGGCAAAATAGTACTATATATAACTAGAGTGACTGACAGCAAAAAAATTTGAATTTAGGACTAAAATGCCCAAATTTTTAGCAGACGGATGTATTAGGCGTGTCACAGATATACCACACTGTAAAATATGTGGCCTGTATGTATTTTTTTGGGGGATTCAGCAAAATGGTGTCAAGAGATTGTGTAAGGCTGGTTTCACATTTGCAGATGGAGGTGTTGGGGAGGGCTGCGTACTTCCTCCGTGAAGCTCCACCCACAACCGCACCTCCTCCGGTCAGCTCCGCTGTAATGTATGTAGTACAGTTCATATAGCGTCTTGTGCTTGGGTGCGATGAAAATACATGAGACACAGGTTTGATATAGAAAGTCTTGTATTACTTCATACAAGTTGGCAAAAATAGTCACACAGTTTGCAGACACAGAAGCAGGAGACACAGCAGGCCAGAGTAATCTAAGCTCAGCAATCACTCTCCAAAACAGGTTCAGGATCTTCTTCTCTGTTACCGTAAGTCCATGCAAACGTGGGTCTTTCAAAGAGCAGGGTTCAGAGTCCACAAGTGCTTCAGAGTTCCTCAGTAGGAATAGCTGGAGTACAAGGTCCAAGGCTTTAGGAGTCAGGTCACAGGTTCACTGCAGGCTAGATTCTGAAGCACTGATTGCTCAGCTGTGGCTGCTTAAGAAGCAAAAGGAGAGAATCAGGGTGGGAACATGCAAGCTGGAAACTCCATTTTGACTGAGGGCAAGATAGCTGCAGCAAGACAGAAAGTAAAATGGCTGACGAACAAACTGAGTTTCAGGAACATGTACACAGAACCTTACATTACTCCCCCTTAGGGACAACCTCCGGATGACCTCAGGCCAGGCTTGTGTGGGTACCTCTGATGAAACTGACGGAGCAAGCGAGGAGCATTAACGTTATTGACTGGTTCCCATGAGTTGTCCTCCACTGGGTAGCCCTGCCATTTAATCAGATATTGTAACTGATTTCTATACAACCTGGAATCTAAAATCCTTTCCACCACAAATTCTTCCTGACCATCGACTAGCACTGGGTCAGGGCAAGGAGAAGAACGTCCAGGAAACGTATTGGGTGTCGCAGCCTTTAGTAGGGATACATGAAAGACAGGGTGAATTCTCATAGTTCTGGGCAGTTGAAGACGACAAGCAACGGCACTTATAATTTTACTGATTTTATAGGGTCCAATGTACTTATGTCCCAACTTAGACGATGGAATCCTTAACTTAAGATTTCTGGTTGACAGCCAGACCAAGTCTCCTACCTTGAAAGCTGGTGCAGGTTTACGAAATTTATCTGCTGCTTTCTTGTACCTTTCCTGAGCCGATTCCAGATTCTCCTTTAGAAGATCCATATTCTTCTGTAAAGACGTGATTCTTTCAGCCACTGCTGGTAAAGGCGTTTCTATGGGAAATCGTGGTAGAATGTTAGGATGATAACCTAGATTAGAGTAAAAAGGAGACTGCTTAGTGGAGGCACTCTGAGAGTTGTTATACGAGAACTCAGCTAATAGAAGTAAATCCATCCAATCATCCTGTAGGTGGCAGATAAAGCAGCGGAGATACTGCTCCAGGGTTTGATTGGTTCGTTCGGTCTGTCCATTAGTCTGGGGACGAAAAGCAGAAAAAAGGTTTACTTTAATGTCCAATGCTGCACAGAAATTTTGCCAAAACCTAGAAGTGAATTGCACCCCTCGATCCGAAATAACCTCATCCGGTACTCCATGTAAGCGAAACACATCTTTAATCATCAAATCTGATGTCTGTTTTGCAGTGGGTAAGCCGACACACGGGATAAAATGAGCTGCCTTTGTTAGACGGTCAACCACCACTAGAATGGTGTTCTTCCCTTGAGAGGTTGGTAACTCCACAATGAAGTCCATAGAAATGGATCCCCACGGGCGGGACGGGGTGGGAAGAGGCTGTAACAGACCAGTTGGTGAGGAGCGAGGTGTTTTGCATCTTGCACAGACTTCACATGAAGTGACATAGTTTAAAACATCCTTCCTGCAAGTGGGCCACCAAAAGAAACGAGAGAGAAATTCCTGTGTCTTTAGAATTCCTCTATGCCCAGCTATCTTGGAATCGTGAATGAGTTGCAATACTCTCAATCTGACTGTTTCAGGAATATACAGGCGTTGTCCCTGAATCCACACACCATTCTTAAAGACAAGACTTACGTCCCTTGGGGGTTGTGCCAAAAAGGAATCCGCATGGTATGCTTCCTTGATGTCCTTAAGTAGGTCTTGATTATGAATTACTCCTAGGAATCTATAGTCAGGAAGAATAGTCTTAGGAGGAGTAATTGGACGTGTCTCTGCTGAGTAAATCCTAGAGAGTGCATCAGCCTTTCCATTGCGCGATCCTGGTCTATAAGAAATGATAAAATTAAATTGGTTTAAGAAAAGATTCCAGCGAGCCTGGCGAGGAGTCAGGCACTTAGCCGACCTGATAAACTCAAGGTTACGATGGTCTGTCAGGACGACTATTTGCTGTGCAGCTCCCTGAAGGCGGCAATAATGGCCAACAACTCTCTATTGCCCACATCGTAGTTCCTCTCAGCCGAAGACAACTGCTGGGAAAAGAAGGCACAGGGATGCAAGACATTCTTCTCACCTGTTCTCTGAGAGAGTATAGCTCCAACGGCACAGTCTGAAGCATCCACCTCTATTATGAAGGCAAGCTCGGGGTTGGGATGTACTAAGATAGGTGCGGTGGTAAATTTATCTTTTAGATGGGAAAATGCTTCCTGGGCTTGGGGAGTCCAGGAGAACCTAGACTCTTTCCGGGTAAGTTGGGTGATAGGTGACACTACCTCAGAGAAATTTCTAATGAAACGTCTATAGAAGTTGGCAAACCCGATGAAGCGCTGTACCTCCTTCACATTTCTAGGACTTGGCCAATCCTTGATGGCTTGGGTTTTGCTTCCATCCATACTAAATTCCTTGTGTAGACAGTACATACCCCAGAAATTGAATTTCGGTCCTATGGAATTCACACTTTTCAAGTTTGATGTAAAGATGATTTTGTCTTAGACGTTCCAAGACCATTCTCACATGTCCATGATGTTCCTCTGTGGAGTTAGAAAAAATTAGAATATCATCCAAATAAATTACCACAAATGTATCTAGGAGATCCCTGAAGATGTCATTCACCAAGTGTTGGAAAGTGGCTGGGGCGGTACTCAGACCAAAAGGCATAACTAGATATTCAAAGTGTCCATAGCGTGACCTGAATGCAGTCTTCCATTCATCCCCAGGTCTAATACGGACTAAGTTATAGGCCCCACGAAGATCTAGTTTAGAGAAAATTTTGGCATGTCGCACTCTCTCCAATAACTCAGGGATTAAAGGCAATGGATAACGGTTTCTAATAGTAACCTTATTGAGTTCCCTATAGTCTACGCATGGTCTCAGAGATCCATCTTTCTTCTTTACAAAGAAGATGGGTGCACCTGCAGGAGATGAAGAGGGGCGTATGAAGCCCTTGGCTAGATTTTCGTCTATGTAATCCTTTAAAGCCTTTAGCTCGGGCCCCGCCAGGGGGTAGATCTTACCAAAAGGTATCTCTGCTCCAGGCAATAATTCAATTGGACAATCATATGGACGGTGAGGAGGAAGCTGGTCAGCGTTCTTCTTGTCACATAAATCCACATAGTCCTGGTATACAGCTGGTAGTTCAGGGACTGACATGGTTCCTTTAGGAACAGAGCAAGCTGAAACTTTTGGACTCATCTGTTTCTCTGGAAAGTGTAATTCCTTGGTCTCCCAGTTAATGGTAGGATTCTGAGCCTGCAGCCATGGTAGCCCTAGAATAATGGGAAAGTGGGGAGAAGAGATAAGCATAAAGGACAGTTTCTCTTGATGATCTTTACCCACAAGAACCCTCAAAGGCTCTGTTTCCTGATCCACTGGTCCAGAGGTCAGCAGGGAGCCATCCACAGTTTCCATCTGTACTGGCGTAGCCTTCTTCACTGAACGTATCCCCTGTTTCAGAGCAAAGGAGACATCCATAAAATTTCCACTTGCCCCTGAGTCGATCATAGCAGAGCTAGACACCCAAGCTGAGTCAACCCAGAGTTTGATGGAAAGAAAGCAATGAGAATTGTTTTTCTTACAACTCAGCTGGGACACCGCTGAGGAAACTTGAAAAATGGCAGCGTTTACACAGTCAACGTCCTCAGAGGTAACGGAGTTTAAGTCCGAGAAATCAAGATCTGTTGCTGCAGATCTCTCTGGAGCCTGAGGCTCGGACCTGACAGATCCCCTCTCGCAACACTCACAATGAATGAGTGCTGCAGTAGTCTTACGAGAACGGCTGGGGCAGTTTATAATGAAGTGCCCTGACTTACCACAATAGAAACATAGATTCTCCTTAAAACGATGTTCCTTGCGTGCATCACTAACCCGTCGTTGTAAAGAGTCTACCTGCATGGGTTCAGGTTCAGGTTCCCGTGTAATCCTACTCAAAGGTTCCTTAGCTGGAGAGGAAGGTAGGAAAAGGTTAGTGCGATTGCTTTCGAACCATCTCTCTTGCCTGCGTTCAGTCAGACGAGTATCAATACGGATGCAGTAGTTAATAAAGTCACCTAACGCAGTGGGAGGGTCGGCACGAGCAAGTTCATCCTTAATCAGTGGAGATAACCCCTTTTCGAAAAATAGATTTTTTGGCGGAACTGTCCCAGGTGGTATCAAGGGCCCATCTCCTGAAATCCAAGGCATATTCAGCTACCGAGTGCTTACCTTGGCGCAAAGCTAACATGGCTGCTTCAGCTGTTGCACCTCGATTGGGGTCATCAAACACCTGCCCCATGGCTGAAATAAAAGCATCAAGGTGATTCAAACAATCATCCTCAGTCTCAATCAGAGGGTTTGCCCACATCAAAGCCTTGTTGGTAAGCAACATAATTATAGTAAGCACCTTAGATCGTTCAGTGGGAAATTGTGAAGCATGTGCAGAAAAAAAAAGATTGCATTGATTAATAAATCCCCTGAATTTCTCACGTTCACCGCCAAAACGAAAAGGGGGCAACTTGGGAATCCCAGTACTCGGGGCTACGGCAGGAGCCTGGACTCGCTCTTCTAGAACCTCAATCCTGGCTCGCAAATCCTGGGCAGTCTGTCCAAACACTTGCAAATTGTGATTAGTGAGGTCCTGTAGGCTTGAAAAACGGGTCTTTATATTCTGCAAATCTGCAAGGATATTATCAGTCACTCCGCAAAGTTCCTTTATGCGGGCCTCCATTTTCCAGATCTTTTAAGACAGGAGTACTGGAAGAAGAGGAGAGGAGAAAAAAAAAAACAATAGTGTTTACCTGTGGTAACACTGCAGAGAGAAAAAAAAAATTAAGGGAACTGCTCACCTGGAATGGTTGTGAGAAGTCACAACCACTATCATCACAGAAAGTTCACCCGGACATCTGATATCCACAGTTACAGCAGACAAAAAAGAGAAAAGAAAAAAAAAAACAATAGTGTTTACCTGTGGTAACACTGCAGAAAAAAAAAACACTTAAGGGAATTGCTCACCTGGAATGGTTGTGAGAAGTCACAACCACTGTCATCACAGAAAGTACAACCGGACATCCGATATCCACAGTTACAGCAGACACAGCCTTTCCAGACCCAGCAGACACTAACGTTTTGGCTTCAGAATCTTGTAATGTATGTAGTACAGTTCATATAGCGTCTTGTGCTTGGGTGCGATGAAAATACATGAGACACAGGTTTGATATAGAAAGTCTTGTATTACTTCATACAAGTTGGCAAAAATAGTCACACAGTTTGCAGACACAGAAGCAGGAGACACAGCAGGCCAGAGTAATCTAAGCTCAGCAATCACTCTCCAAAACAGGTTCAGGATCTTCTTCTCTGTTACCGTAAGTCCATGCAAACGTGGGTCTTTCAAAGAGCAGGGTTCAGAGTCCACAAGTGCTTCAGAGTTCCTCAGTAGGAATAGCTGGAGTACAAGGTCCAAGGCTTTAGGAGTCAGGTCACAGGTTCACTGCAGGCTAGATTCTGAAGCACTGATTGCTCAGCTGTGGCTGCTTAAGAAGCAAAGGAGAGAATCAGGGCGGGAACATGCAAGCTGGAAACTCCATTTTGACTGAGGGCAAGATAGCTGCAGCAAGACAGAAAGTAAAATGGCTGACGAACAAACTGAGTTTCAGGAACATGTACACAGAACCTTCCATCCGCCTATGTCTACATGCGGCCTGAATGCAGCCTGCGTACCTATATTTAACCTGCACCGAACATAACATGTTGCATTTTGTTGTGGTTGCCGCACCGTCAAAACGATGCATGCGGAGGCATCCGAATACATCTGTACGGCCTGTGTACCTAATGTTAAATATAGGTAAGCAGGCCACATGCAGAAATAGGCAGAGCTGACCGGAGGAAGTGTGGCAGTGGGCGGAGCTTCACGGAGAAAGTATGCGGCACTCCAAAGCACCTCTATCCGCAAATGTGAAACCGGCCTAAGACACTCAAAAAAATTCTACTCTACATTACCACATACAAATGAAAGATTTCTCTGCGCACTCAAAAGTGATTTTTGGAACACCTTTAAAATTGCTTCATTTCCACGCTGTGCCTGGAAAAGATATGACTGTATTGTGCAGTGTGAAAAAGCAAATAGATAAAAAAAGGGCTCTGCTTAGCAATAAAATAAACTCTATTAACCTGGCCAAAAAATTTTTCCTAGCCAATTAGACCTGGGGCTAGGTACATGCGGTCAACATATCCTATAGGTGGTAGTAGCAGCAGCAGACAGGAAGGGAATGGACCCTCTTGATGTATGCAATGATATCTATATACACACATACAGTGCCTGCAGGCTTTGCACTGATATGTATAGAGCAATGTAAAATCCCCTGCCTACTTAACTCTGCAACATTGTTCATTACGCTAGAACAAATGATTTTCGTCTGTAACATTTGGATATTATTGGTAATGTATGGGTGAAGATAAGAACCTTGTACAATGGGTGTGTTGATAGTTATGGACGTTGCAGTCCTCTTTAAACTTAGTGTTTCACGAGCATACATCAGTTTGTTTGGTTTTCCTCCAACACTGATCTGCTTTCTCTAATTCAGCATCTCACAAACATGTTGCACTTTGCCGTTTATATGGACACGTGCATCTTTGGCAACATATTTTCTATGGCCATTTTTCATACAGAGCTTCACACGCGCATCTGTTACACCGATCTTCTGAGGGGCATGAAACACATTCTGCTAATTGGTGGTGGGCCGGCTAAACAAATAATAATTGTAGGCTTTATACTGGCTCTCATACCTCCCATCGCCACCGCTGTTATTAATCCTGTACTTTATCATTCCTGTCATCACCATGCCCCTTTTATTGATCACTTCATCCAAAGATTCTTCTGCAATATTTTTACTAAAAACCTACACCTTCCAAGCAGCAACTGTGTAGGAAACCACATTACTGTTTTCCAAGGTGTTTATAATGCCCCTAAAAAAAAAAATAATTACACACTATGTTGATATGTAACCCACAGGGGAAAATGTCTTCCGCCTATGCACTTAGTGTATGTGCTTTACAAGTAGAGGAGACCCGCTCCTTTCAACTGGGAAGACCATTTTCGCAGGCCATACTCCACGTCTCTTCCTACACCACCCCTAGATCACCAGAGAGAACGTGTTCCTTGATGATACAGCCACTACATTGTTTTGCAAGGGTGTTTTTTAGGATGTCTGTAACTACAAATATTTACACAGTAGGTTGATGTGCCCCACCCCAGGGGAAAATGTTTTTCAGCCCATGCACTTAGTGTATGGCCATTCCAAGTATAGTGGACCTGCTCCTTTAAACTAGGAAGACCTTTTCCGCAGGCCATACTCCACGTCTCTTCCTACACCACCCTAGATCACCAGGGTGACTGTGTTCCGTAATGAAATAGCTACTATATGATTTTGCCAAGGTGTTTAGGATGTCCGTAACTACAAACATTTACACAGTGGGTTGATGTGCCCCACCCCAGGGGAAAGTGTTTTTAAACCTATGCACTTAGTGAATGGCCATTACAAGTATAGGAGACCGGCTCCTTTTTAATGGAAACTGATTTTTAGGAGGACTTCATACACTTATCTTCAAAGTGTTATTTTCGTTTGACCAAATTTGGGCCAGGCCTTCCATTCAATGCATATAAAAATAGTATGAGAGACCCACTTAATAATAATGTGAACTTTGTTGGTTCTTAATATTCTTCAACAATGCAATTTTTCTATGCCAGTTCTTCAGCCTCAATACTGCAATGATAAAGTGCAGGGTTTTCAGACTCATCACAACAATTGATCAATGCAGGTTCTGAAACCTCAACAGTGCAATTATCCACTGATGATTCTTGAGGCTCAACACTGAAATGCTCAATTGCAGGGTCTTTAGCGTCAACATTGCAATGGTCCACCGCTGGGTCTTCAGTGTCAACACTGCAATTGTCCACCGCTGGGTCTTTAGCATCAGTACTGTATTGTTCACTGCTGGTTATTCATCCTCAACACTGCAATGTCCACCGCTGGGTTTTTAGCATAAACACTGCAATTGTCCACTGCCGATTCGTCGACAATGCACTTTTAAACTGCAGAGTCTTTAGCGCCAACACTGCAATGGTCCACCGCTAGGTCTTCAGTGTCAACACTGCAATTGTCCACCGCTGGGTTTTTAGCATCGACACTGCAATTATCCACTGCAGGGTCTTCAGGCTCAACTATTCACTGTGTAGCCAAACAATATGGGAGTAACAAATTAATAGGAAAAATGCTTTCAGGAGGCTATCAAGTACGTGGTTTCAAAGCCTTTTTGTGGTGCGTTTGAATTTGATGCATGACCTTTTATTCAATGCTTAAACTAACAGTATGGCAGTGTCAAAAGAGTAATGTGAATGTGGTTTTCCTGTCTACATCCACTAGGTCGCTTCTAAACCTTTTTTGGGGTGCGTTTGAATTTGATGCAGGCAGGGCCTTGTATGCAATGCATAATCTAACAGTATGGCAGTGGCAAAAGAGTAATGTGAATGTGGTTTTCCTGTGTACATCCACTAGGTCACTTCTAAGCCTTTTTGGGGTGCATTTCAATTTGATGCAGGCAGGACCTTGTATTCAATGCATAAGCTAACAGTATGTTCACATACAGGTCCTTCTCAAAAAATTAGCATATAGTGCAAAATTTCATTATTTTCCATAATGTAATGATTACAATTAAACTTTCATATATTTTAGATTCATTACACACCAACTGAAATTTGTCAGGTCTTTTATTGTTTTAATACTGATGATTTTGGCATACAACTCCTGATAACCCAAAAAACCTGTCTCAAAAAATTAACATTTCAACCGTCCAATAAAATAAAAGTGTTTTTTAAAAACAAAAAAAAAAACATCAAATAATAAAGTTCAGTTATGCACTCAATACTTGGTCGGGAATCCTTTTGCAGAAATGACTGCTTCAATGCGGCGTGGCATGGAGGCAATCAGCCTGTGACACTGCTGAGTTGTTATGGAGGCCCAGGATGCTTCGATAGCGGCCTTAAGCTCATCCAGAGTGTTGGGTCTTGCGTCTCTCAACTTTCTCTTCACAATATCCAACAGATTCTCTATGGGGTTCAGGTCAGGAGAGTTGGCAGGCCAATTGAGCACAGTAATACCATGGACAGTAAACCATTTACCAGTGGTTTTGGCACTGTGAGCAGGTGCCAGGTCGTGCTGAAAAATGAAATATTCATCTCCATAAAGCATTTCAGCCGATGGAAGCATGAAGTGCTCCAAAATCTCCTGATAGCTAGCTGCATTGACCCTGCCCTTGATGAAACACAGTGGACCAACACCAGCAGCTGACATGGCACCCCACACCATCACTGACTGTGGGTACTTGACACTGGACTTCAGGCATTTTGGCATTTCCTTCTCCCCAGTCTTCCTCCAGACTCTGGCACCTTGATTTCCAAATGACATGCAAAATTTGCTTTCATCAGAAAAAAGTACTTGGGACCATTTAGCAACAGTCC
>JARQOD010000005.1:164523177-164581379 GCA_033576555.1 Oophaga sylvatica | reverse complement strand
GCCAATGGGAGGTGTGCAAGATCAAACTGGAAGCAGCCAGCAACCACATATTTAGACAAAGAAAAACCTGATCAGCACCTCCTGGTGTGAACACGTGCAAGCTGCGACGACTGCACAATATAGACAAAAAAATTTCACAGCAGCACATGTGTATAAATATGGACCATGTGAAAACAAGAAAAACATTAAAAACCCTCAATAAGACCAAATTCATCAAAATTTTCAAATTTTTTTTTACTTACAGTGATAGATGAAAAATGAAGGTTCTTAGCGCATAAATTGGCTGATTCATGTATGCCCATCAACCGCGGCAAGGTGACCTCCCTCTGATGGGTCCCTGCTCTACACTACAAGCCACTTCTGGGCCACCAACCTGCAGCTTTGGACAAACATGTCTCTACTGGGCTAAGCCTACAATTTATGGGCAGGTAGAACTTATTGCGGCACCTAGACGGCCAATGGGAGGTGTGCAAGATCAAACTGGAAGCAGCCAGCAACCATATAGTTAGACAAAGAAAAACCTGATCAGCACCTCCTGGTGTGAACACGTGCAAGCTGCGACGACTGCACAATTTTTTAAAAAATTTTGAGGAATTTGGTCTTATTGAGGGTTTTTAATGTTTTCCTTGTTTTCACATGGTCCATATTCATACACATGTGCTGCTGTGAATTTTTTTGTCTATATTGTGCAGTCATCGCAGCTTGCACGTGTTCACACCAGGAGGTGCTGATCAGGATTTTCTTTGACCTGTAAATATTGTAGATGAAAAACCCAATATTCATCACTGACCACTGGCTCCAAAAGGTCTACAATCCTGGCTTTGATTGGAGGAAGCCTGAGCCTGAGAGGAGTACTTCCTTGCCTCTGTTTAAACAAATCTCGATCTTGCTAGCTTTTCTCAGAGCATTTCTCTGTTTAATTACATGCACACTGCGGGGGCCCTACTTCAATGGAGATGGATGTGTCAGCTCTCTCATCTCCACTGTTTTAATTAGTTTTTTCATTGACAATTAACCCCATATTTTCAATGTGAAGGTTATATGTCTCCTTTCTGGAGATGCTTTTATGGATTTTTTATTTTTCTCTATGACATTGTAATTCTCTGTAGCGCCCGCATCTCTCCCTGTATCCGCCTGCAGTCCCTCTATCTCCACAGAGAAACCAGCCTACTCACCACTGAGTCTCCCGTATTGCTCTTTCTGTGTCTGCTGCTGCCCAGGGTGCGTGCACTCCTGGCAGGTCTCCAGCCACTGTGCTAAGAGCGCAAGCACACTTCCTCTTTCTTGAAGTGGCCAAGCGTGTTCTTCTAAAGTATCCCCAGCCAATATCTGGAGGTCACTTACTATTTAAACTACCTCCTCCAACATGGAGGAGCCTGTGCAATGTTGTGAGTTTGTTCCTAACACGCTTGTCAGTTCTCAGGTCCCAGCACTTGCATCTCAGCCTGCTGCACCGCCAGTGCTTCCTTCAACAGTAGCCTTGTCCGCTGAACCCACCAGTGCTTTCCTCAAAAGCATCTGAGTCCGCTGCACCCACCAATGCTTCCTTCAATGGTAGCCAAGTCCGTTGCACCTGCCAGTGCTTTCCTCAATGGTAACCGAGCTCATTGCACTCACCAGTGCTTTCCTCAATGGCAGCCAAGCCAGCTGCACCCTACAGTGTCACATCAATGGCAGCCGAGCCAGCTGCACCCGCCACTGCTCATATCTCCATTAGACTCTCCAGTCTGCACCTGGGGTTCCTGTCATCTTCTCCGCCTGCCTACATCTGTTGGACACTTCCCCGGGTCATCCCAGCTACCTGTTTCTAGGGGTCAGCCACCTTCTATAGAAAGGTCAGTCCTGGGGTAGCAACTGGAACACCTCCCTAGTCTCTTCATTGACCACGTGTCATTAGTTGTTGCATGTCCGTGGTCAGATTTGGTAAGGCTCCTAGTCACGCCTCTCCAGGTCTTCCTTGGGCTTAGTACAGTGGTTCCACCACCCAGCCCATTACATTCTCTATTGTTTTGCTATGATCTTTCTAGTCTTCCCCTTATCTAATGACCCCTGAAATAACAGATATGTCATAATCCCCAACTATCCTGAAGACACACACTTTTCATACATGCATTATGAGGTGCCTCGTGGCCCTGACCAACCCCTATTACACGCTCACTCTAACGTGTATTATGGATCCAATTCATTCCCATTACATACACATTGCATATCATCATAAACACCCACTATGGAAGGCACCATAACTCTTGACCCATTCTAATGACATGCACATCGTGCATCATTGTACACGCCCACTATGACGAGATTTGCGTCATCATTAACCGGACATAGCCGCTATGCAATTTCCAATTAAGCAACCCTGTGGCTGCTGGAAATATCCACCATATTTAAACCTTCCCGGTACCTACTGCCTTACCTCTGTAATAGCGCTGGTAGCACTTGCCATACAGACACAACAGGCATCTTGGATTCAGGTACAACTTATAATGGGATCCTTACTTGTCATTTACTATATACAGTCAGGGCCAGAAATATTTGGACAGTGACACAATTTTCGCGAGTTGGGCTCTGCATGCCACCACATTGGATTTGAAATGAAACCTCTACAACAGAATTCAAGTGCAGATTGTAACGTTTAATTTGAAGGGTTGAACAAAAATATGTGTTAGAAAATGTAGGAATTGTACACATTTCTTTACAAACACTCCACATTTTAGGAGGTCAAAAGTAATTGGACAAATAAACATAACCCAAACAAAATATTTTTATTTTCAAAATTTTGTGGCGAATCCTTTGGAGGCAATCACTGCCTTAAGTCTGGAACCCATGGACATCACCAAACGCTGGGTTTCCTCCTTCTTAATGCTTTGCCAGGCCTTTACAGCCGCAGCCTTAAGGTCTTGCTTGTTTGTGGGTCTTTCCCTCTTAAGTCTGGATTTCAGCAAGTGAAATGCATGCTCAATTGGGTTAAGATCTGGTGATTGACTTGGCCATTGAAGAATGTTCCACTTTTTTGCACTCATGAACTCCTGTGTAGCTTTGGCTGTATGATTGGGGTCATTATGCATCTGTACTATGAAGCGCCGTCCAATCAAGTTTGCAGCATTTGGCTGAATCTGGGCTGAAAGTATATCCCGGTAAACTTCAGAATTCATCCGGCTACTCTTGTCTGCTGTTATGTCATCAATAAACACAAGTGACCCAGTGCCATTGAAAGCCATGCATGGCCATGCCATCACGTTGCCTCCACCATGTTTTACAGAGGATGTGGTGTGCCTTGGATCATGTGCCGTTCCCTTTCTTCTCCAAACTTTTGGCTTCCCATCATTCTGGTACAGGTTGAGCTTTGTCTCATCTGTCCATAGAATACTTTTCCAGAACTGAGCTGGCTTCTGGAGGTGTTTTTCAGCAAATTTAACTCTGGCCTGTCTATTTTTGGAATTGATGAATGGTTTGCATCTAGATGTGAACCCTTTGTATTTACTTTCATGGAGTCTTCTCTTTACTGTTGACTTAGAGACAGATACACCTACTTCACTGAGAGTGTTCTGGACTTCAGTTGATGTTGTGAACGGGTTCTTCTTCACCAAAGAAAGTATGCGGCGATCATCCACCACTGTTGTCTTCCGTGGGCTCTCAGGTCTTTTTGGATTGATGAGTTCACCAGTGCTTTCTTTCTCAGGATGTACCAAATTGTAGATTTTGCCACTTCTAATGTTGTAGCAATTTCTTGGATGGTTTTTTTTCTGTTCTTGCAGCTTAAGGATGGTGTAATGTATGTAGTACAGTTCATATAGCGTCTTGTGCTTGGGTGCGATGAAAATACATGAGACACAGGTTTGATATAGAAAGTCTTGTATTACTTCATACAAGTTGGCAAAAATAGTCACACAGTTTGCAGACACAGAAGCAGGAGACACAGCAGGCCAGAGTAATCTAAGCTCAGCAATCACTCTCCAAAACAGGTTCAGGATCTTCTTCTCTGTTACCGTAAGTCCATGCAAACGTGGGTCTTTCAAAGAGCAGGGTTCAGAGTCCACAAGTGCTTCAGAGTTCCTCAGTAGGAATAGCTGGAGTACAAGGTCCAAGGCTTTAGGAGTCAGGTCACAGGTTCACTGCAGGCTAGGTTCTGAAGCACTGATTGCTCAGCTGTGGCTGCTTAAGAAGCAAAAGGAGAGAATCAGGGCGGGAACATGCAAGCTGGAAACTCCATTTTGACTGAGGGCAAGATAGCTGCAGCAAGACAGAAAGTAAAATGGCTGACGAACAAACTGAGTTTCAGGAACATGTACACAGAACCTTACATTACTCCCCCCTTAGGGACAACCTCCGGATGACCTCAGGCCAGGCTTGTGTGGGTACCTCTGATGAAACTGACGGAGCAAGCGAGGAGCATTAACGTTATTGACTGGTTCCCATGAGTTGTCCTCCACTGGGTAGCCCTGCCATTTAATCAGATATTGTAACTGATTTCTATACAACCTGGAATCTAAAATCCTTTCCACCACAAATTCTTCCTGACCATCGACTAGCACTGGGTCAGGGCAAGGAGAAGAATGTCCAGGAAACGTATTGGGTGTCGCAGCCTTTAGTAGGGATACATGAAAGACAGGGTGAATTCTCATAGTTCTGGGCAGTTGAAGACGACAAGCAACGGCACTTATAATTTTACTGATTTTATAGGGTCCAATGTACTTATGTCCCAACTTAGACGATGGAATCCTTAACTTAAGATTTCTGGTTGACAGCCAGACCAAGTCTCCTACCTTGAAAGCTGGTGCAGGTTTACGAAATTTATCTGCTGCTTTCTTGTACCTTTCCTGAGCCGATTCCAGATTCTCCTTTAGAAGATCCATATTCTTCTGTAAAGACGTGATTCTTTCAGCCACTGCTGGTAAAGGCGTTTCTATGGGAAATCGTGGTAGAATGTTAGGATGATAACCTAGATTAGAGTAAAAAGGAGACTGCTTAGTGGAGGCACTCTGAGAGTTGTTATACGAGAACTCAGCTAATGGAAGTAGATCCACCCAATCATCCTGTAGGTGGCAGATAAAGCAGCGGAGATACTGCTCCAGGGTTTGATTGGTTCGTTCGGTCTGTCCATTAGTCTGGGGATGAAAAGCAGAAGAAAGGTTTACTTTAATGTCCAATGCTGCACAGAAATTTTGCCAAAACCTAGAAGTGAATTGCACCCCTCGATCCGAAATAACCTCATCCGGTACTCCATGTAAGCGAAACACATCTTTAATCATCAAATCTGATGTCTGTTTTGCAGTGGGTAAGCCGACACAAGGGATAAAATGAGCTGCCTTTGTTAGACGGTCAACCACCACTAGAATGGTGTTCTTCCCTTGAGAGGTTGGTAACTCCACAATGAAGTCCATAGAAATGGATCCCCACGGGCGGGACGGGGTGGGAAGAGGCTGTAACAGACCAGTTGGTGAGGAGCGAGGTGTTTTGCATCTTGCACAGACTTCACATGAAGTGACATAGTTTAAAACATCCTTCCTGCAAGTGGGCCACCAAAAGAAACGAGAGAGAAATTCCTGTGTCTTTAGAATTCCTCTATGCCCAGCTATCTTGGAATCGTGAATGAGTTGCAATACTCTCAATCTGACTGTTTCAGGAATATACAGGCGTTGTCCCTGAATCCACACACCATTCTTAAAGGCAAGACTTACGTCCCTTGGGGGTTGTGCCAAAAAGGAATCCGCATGGTATGCTTCCTTGATGTCCTTAAGTAGGTCTTGATTATGAATTACTCCTAGGAATCTAGAGTCAGGAAGAAAAGTCTTAGGAGGAGTAATTGGACGTGTCTCTGCTGAGTAAATCCTAGAGAGTGCATCAGCCTTTCCATTGCGCGATCCTGGTCTATAAGAAATGATAAAATTAAATTGGTTTAAGAAAAGATTCCAGCGAGCCTGGCGAGGAGTCAGGCACTTAGCCGACCTGATAAACTCAAGGTTACGATGATCTGTCAGGACGACTATTTGCTGTGCAGCTCCCTGAAGAAGGTGTCTCCATTCTTTGAAGGCGGCAATAATGGCCAACAACTCTCTATTGCCCACATCGTAGTTCCTCTCAGCCGAAGACAACTGCTGGGAAAAGAAGGCACAGGGATGCAAGACATTCTTCTCACCTGTTCTCTGAGAGAGTATAGCTCCAACGGCACAGTCTGAAGCATCCACCTCTATTATGAAGGCAAGCTCGGGGTTGGGATGTACTAGGATAGGTGCAGTGGTAAATTTATCTTTTAGACGGGAAAATGCTTCCTGGGCTTGGGGAGTCCAGGAGAACCTAGACTCTTTCCGGGTAAGTTGGGTGATAGGTGACACTACCTCAGAGAAATTTCTAATGAAACGTCTATAGAAGTTGGCAAACCCGATGAAGCGCTGTACCTCCTTCACATTTCTAGGACTTGGCCAATCCTTGATGGCTTGGGTTTTGCTTCCATCCATACTAATTCCTTGTGTAGACAGTACATACCCCAGAAATTGAATTTCGGTCCTATGGAATTCACACTTTTCAAGTTTGATGTAAAGATGATTTTGTCTTAGACGTTCCAAGACCATTCTCACATGTCCATGATGTTCCTCTGTGGAGTTAGAAAAAATTAGAATATCATCCAAATAAATTACCACAAATGTATCTAGGAGATCCCTGAAGATGTCATTCACCAAGTGTTGGAAAGTGGCTGGGGCGGTACTCAGACCAAAAGGCATAACTAGATATTCAAAGTGTCCATAGCGTGACCTGAATGCAGTCTTCCATTCATCCCCAGGTCTAATACGGACTAAGTTATAGGCCCCACGAAGATCTAGTTTAGAGAAAATTTTGGCATGTCGCACTCTCTCCAATAACTCAGGGATTAAAGGCAATGGATAACGGTTTCTAATAGTAACCTTATTGAGTTCCCTATAGTCTACGCATGGTCTCAGAGATCCATCTTTCTTCTTTACAAAGAAGATGGGTGCACCTGCAGGAGATGAAGAGGGGCGTATGAAGCCCTTGGCTAGATTTTTGTCTATGTAATCCTTTAAAGCCTTTAGCTCGGGCCCCGCCATGGGGTAGATCTTACCAAAAGGTATCTCTGCTCCAGGCAATAATTCAATTGGACAATCATATGGACGGTGAGGAGGAAGCTGGTCAGCGTTCTTCTTGTCACATAAATCCACATAGTCCTGGTATACAGCTGGTAGTTCAGGGACTGACATGGTTCCTTTAGGAACAGAGCAAGCTGAAACTTTTGGACTCATCTGTTTCTCTGGAAAGTGTAATTCCTTGGTCTCCCAGTTAATGGTAGGATTCTGAGCCTGCAGCCATGGTAGCCCTAGAGTAATGGGAAAGTGGGGAGAAGAGATAAGCATAAAGGACAGTTTCTCTTGATGATCTTTACCCATAAGAACCCTCAAAGGCTCTTTTTCCTGATCCACTGGTCCAGAGGTCAGCAGGGAGCCATCCACAGTTTCCATCTGTACTGGAGTAGCTTTCTTCACTGAACGTATCCCCTGTTTCAGAGCAAAGGAGACATCCATAAAATTTCCACTTGCCCCTGAGTCGATTATAGCAGAGCTAGACACCCAAGCTGAGTCAACCCAGAGTTTGATGGAAAGAAAGCAATGAGAATTGTTTTTCTTACAACTCAGCTGGGACACCGCTGAGGAAACTTGAAAAATGGCAGCGTTTACACAGTCAACGTCCTCAGAGGTAACGGAGTTTAAGTCCGAGAAATCAAGATCTGTTGCTGCAGATCTCTCTGGAGCCTGAGGCTCGGACCTGACAGATCCCCTCTCGCAACACTCACAATGAATGAGTGCTGCAGTAGTCTTACGAGAACGGCTGGGGCAGTTTATAATGAAGTGCCCTGACTTACCACAATAGAAACATAGATTTTCCTTAAAACGATGTTCCTTGCGTGCATCACTAACCCGTCGTTGTAAAGAGTCTACCTGCATGGGTTCAGGTTCAGGTTCCCGTGTAATCCTACTCAAAGGTTCCTTAGCTGGAGAGGAAGGTAGGAAAAGGTTAGTGCGATTGCTTTCAAACCATCTCTCTTGCCTGCGTTCAGTCAGACGAGTATCAATACGGATGCAGTAGTTAATAAAGTCACCTAACGCAGTGGGAGGGTCGGCACGAGCAAGTTCATCCTTAATCAGTGGAGATAACCCCTTTCGAAAAATAGATTTTTTGGCGGAACTGTCCCAGGTGGTATCAAGGGCCCATCTCCTGAAATCCAAGGCATATTCAGCTACCGAGTGCTTACCTTGGCGCAAAGCTAACATGGCTGCTTCAGCTGTTGCACCTCGATTGGGGTCATCAAACACCTGCCCCATGGCTGAAATAAAAGCATCAAGGTGATTCAAACAATCATCCTCAGTCTCAATCAGAGGGTTTGCCCACATCAAAGCCTTGTTGGTAAGCAACATAATTATAGTAAGCACCTTAGATCGTTCAGTGGGAAATTGTGAAGCATGTGCAGAAAAAAAAAGATTGCATTGATTAATAAATCCCCTGAATTTCTCACGTTCACCGCCAAAATGAAAAGGGGGCAACTTGGGAATCCCAGAACTCGGGGCTATGGCAGGAGCCTGGACTCGCGCTTCTAGAACCTCAATCCTGGCTCGCAAATCCTGGGCAGTCTGTCCAAACTCTTGCAAATTGTGATTAGTGAGGTCCTGTAGGCTTGAAAAACGGGTCTTTATATTCTGCAAATCTGCAAGGATATTATCAGTCACTCCGCAAAGTTCCTTTATGCGGGCCTCCATTTTCCAGATCTTTTAAGACAGGAGTACTGGAAGAAGAGGAGAGGAGAAAAAAAAAACAATAGTGTTTACCTGTGGTAACACTGCAGAGAGAAAAAAAATTAAGGGAACTGCTCACCTGGAATGGTTGTGAGAAGTCACAACCACTATCATCACAGAAAGTTCACCCGGACATCTGATATCCACAGTTACAGCAGGCAAAAAAGAGAAAAGAGAAAAAAAAAACAATAGTGTTTACCTGTGGTAACACTGCAGAAAAAAAAACACTTAAGGGAATTGCTCACCTGGAATGGTTGTGAGAAGTCACAACCACTGTCATCACAGAAAGTACAACCGGACATCCGATATCCACAGTTACAGCAGACACAGCCTTTCCAGACCCAGCAGACACTAACGTTTTGGCTTCAGAATCTTGTAATGTATGTAGTACAGTTCATATAGCGTCTTGTGCTTGGGTGCGATGAAAATACATGAGACACAGGTTTGATATAGAAAGTCTTGTATTACTTCATACAAGTTGGCAAAAATAGTCACACAGTTTGCAGACACAGAAGCAGGAGACACAGCAGGCCAGAGTAATCTAAGCTCAGCAATCACTCTCCACAACAGGTTCAGGATCTTCTTCTCTGTTACTGTAAGTCCATGCAAACGTGGGTCTTTCAAAGAGCAGGGTTCAGAGTCCACAAGTGCTTCAGAGTTCCTCAGTAGGAATAGCTGGAGTACAAGGTCCAAGGCTTTAGGAGTCAGGTCACAGGTTCACTGCAGGCTAGGTTCTGAAGCACTGATTGCTCAGCTGTGGCTGCTTAAGAAGCAAAAGTAGAGAATCAGGGAGGGAACATGCAAGCTGGAAACTCCATTTTGACTGAGGGCAAGATAGCTGCAGCAAGACAGAAAGTAAAATGGCTGACGAACAAACTGAGTTTCAGGAACATGTACACAGAACCTTACAGATGGCTTGTTTCACCTGCATGGAGAGCTCCTGTGACCACATGTTTCCTTCACAGCAAAACCTTCCAAATGCAAACACCACACCTCAAATCAACTCCAGCCCTTTCATCTGCTTAATTGAGAATGACATAACAAAGGGATTGCCCACACCTGTCCATGAAATAGCCTTGGAGTCATTTGTCCAATTACTTTTGGTCCCTTTAAAAACAGGGTGGCACATGTTAAGGAGCTGAAACTCCTAAACCCTTCATCCAATTTTAATGTGGATACCCTCAAATGAAAGCTGAAAGTCTGAACTTCAACTGCATCTGATTTGTTTTGTTTCAAATTCATTGTGGTAATGTCTAGAACCAAAATTAGATAAATGTTGTCTCTGTCCAAATATTTATGGACCTAACTGTACTACTCATACATTACCATTGCCTGATTTTATTCCCACATTAGTTTTCTTGACTGCAGTGCAATATGGTGCATACTTCACCCTGAATACCTTATTCTTCCTACTCTGGCATTTGAATTAAGTTAGATTATTTCCACTTAACATTATAAATTCACCTTAAATCTATGTTTTAGTCTATTTACTATCTCTAATAAATCTCTTCATTTATTTTACTTACCTAGTCACCCTGCCACCAGAATTCTATGTAATTCTGCCACTTGCTTGACATTATATTGTTACCAGCCTATTCGCCATTGCAATACAAAAGAAAATATTTTATTGGGTATTGTCAAATTCTAGTTAATATAATTAATACTTGCATTATTTTTGTGTTTAAACACATTTACCCTCCCAATATTAATTCATGGTCTTTTTACTCTTTTTTAATGTTTCTAGAAGATTAGTACAAAGATTAGACCTGAAATAGGTTGAAACATCAAAAAAATTTGTCGCTTGTTCAACCTTTATCGCCGTGTGTTTTCACCATGAAATAAAAACACTTGGAATGTAATTTTTTTTTGAGAGTGTGGTGGATTTCTGTACTCAAATGTTCTGTTGATGTGACACCACACTGCAGGAGTAGAGGGGAAGACTGGATCAGCAGTGTGCAAGTAAAGATGATTTTATTATTTTCAAGCAAGCTTTAAAAAAACATAGAACTTAAAATATAGTCCACAAACATTGTAAGAATACTGCCTTAGATCTGCTTACATGCTGCTTTATGAAGGTCCTTTTACAAATACATAACTATGTATATGTGGCCATAGGTTATAATACTAGCGTTTGGGCAATTTTGTCAAGATATTAAGTCAAAGCGATCATCTTATATTTTGATGTCACTACATATATAGTATTTTAAGGCTACAAATGGTCAATTTAATTACTGCACTATAGATTGAAATCAGTGGCTTTCTTTGCCATCGTTATTCACATTTTATTTAGTTTCTAAATGACTGAAATGTGGCTAATGCATTGACTGATATTTTAATGGATCCAGCATTTATCTATAATTATACGAAACAAAACGGTACATTCTGCTTTCAGAAACCAAACATTTATCTGTTTTAACCAGAGGTCAAAAAGAAAGCATAAAATGATTTCATTGGTAAGTAAGAGAAAGTGACAAATAAGCTTACAATGTTATAGTTAAATAAAAAAAATTAGAAAAAAAAATCCAATGTTGCACTTTGGAAATTCTGCTATTTTAGCTTTTGTCTTTAGTAATTCGTAATGTGGAGTTATTAGGTGCCTTTTATTTTGTGCTTTTGTTTGCTACAAATGGCTTAATTATTTTATTAGATACTGAATTATGTTGAAAACATGTTACACAAATGAATTGTAATTAAAGTATTAAAATGATATAATGCCTTAATTTCAATTACCTGCAATTTACATTGTCTTGTCTTGTTTTGTTATATTAAAGAAGAAACCTTGATATATATGATTATAAAAATCACATTGTCATCATGGTGAGAAAAAGTTTCCCCTTTTATTGAAATAAAACAATTTAGAGTTTTGCAATTCCTCCAGCTGGTCAGTTTAATCGTTAATTAATCACTGTAACTTTTTTGCTGATACTTTTCTTAAACCTGAATGTTTTCTGTGTAATAGATCTGTTTGTAAGCTACTGAACAGACCTCTTCATTAATCAAGAACTAGTAAGGTAAAGTCTGTCTACAAACATTGTTTAAATTTGTATAGTTTTATTCTAGGCTATCCCATTAATTTTAAATCTTGAGCTACACGGCAACTTTGGGTACTCAAATTTAAAGAGTAACCTTTCTTTTAATTTAATGTCATAAATCAATAGTACTGTACACATGAAAATAAGCAACTTTGTAATATATCTGATCAGAGAAATCTTCTGTCTCAACCAAAAAATGATTAGTCATTATCAAAATTGACGATTCTGTGTTCAGTGAAGACAGACTTTCCCACTACTGAGATAGGAGATGCTGCAGATACAATTCTTTGTAGATGGGTGGAAGGCCGACCTAGAGACAGATCTCCTTAAGGTACTGTCACACTAAGCGAGATCACTAACGAGATCACTAAAGAGTCACCGATTTTATGACGCAGTAGCGATCTCGTTAGCGACGCAGCTGTGTGTGACATGTGGCAGCGATGTGGCCCCTGCTGAGATGTCGCTGATCGCTTATGAACGTTCTGAGCCGTTTTTTGGTCGTTGGTGTCCCGCTGGTGAGCCTGAATCGCTGAGTGTGACACCCTTTATGAACGACTTTACCAGCGTCGCAGGTGGGACTAGGTTTTCCCAACGACCGCAGAGGTCGTTATACAGATCGCTGATCTCTGATGAGATCTTTGTGTTTGGTAGATAACTAGCGATCACATAGCGATCGCACCAACAATCTCGCCTGGTCGTGTCGTTGTCGTCATTGCTAGTGCGATCGCTAAGTGTTACAGTGCCTTTTCTCCTCCTCTCCCTCCTATCTACATAGAATCTTTTCAGTAGTGGCTGTCATCTCCTAACTCAGTAATGAGAAAGTCTTCTCTGAATACAGATTTTACCTCAAAATTGAGAATTTTTTTTTTATTATTATTATTATACATTTATATAGCGCCATTTATTCCATGGCGCTTTACATATGAAAAGGGAAAAATATAGACAGATACAATAAACATGTGCTAGACAAGGGACACACAAGTACAGAAGGAGAGAGGACCCTGCCCGCGAGGGCTCACAGTCTACAGGGATGGGTGAGAATACACTAGGAGAGGGTAGAGCTGGTCGTGCGATGGTTCAGTAGACTGAGGATCATTGCAGGTTGTAGGCTTGTCGGAACAGGTGGGTCTTCAGGTTTTTCTTGAAGGTCTCCGTTGTTGGTGAAAGTCTGATGTTTTGCGGCAGGGAGTTCCAGAGTATGGGGGAAGCCCGGGAGAAGTCTTGTATGCGGTTGTGGGAAGAAGAGATGAGGGGGGAGTCGAGAAGGAGATCTTGAGAGGATCGAAGGTTGCGTGTAGGTAGGTAGCGGGAGACCATGTCACAGATGTATGGAGGAGAAAGGTTGTGGATGGCTTTGTATGCCATGGTTAAGGTTTTGAACTGGAGCCTCTGGGCAATAGGAAGCCAGTGAAGGGCCTGGCATAGTGGGGAGGCTGGGGAATAGCGGGAAGACAGGTGGATTAGTCGTGCAGCAGAGTGTAGGATGGACTGGAGTGGTGCCAGAGTGCTAGAGGGGAGGCCAGACAGTAGGAGGTTGCAGTAATCGAGGCGGGAGATGATAAGGGCGTGCACTAGTGTTTTTGTGGTTTCATGGTTGAGGAATGAGCGTATCCGGGAAATATTTTTGAGTTTGAGGCGGCAGGAGGTGGCGAGGGCTTGGATATGTGGTTTGAAAGAGAGGGCAGAGTCGATGATCACCCCAAGGCACCGAGCATGTGGGACTGGGGAAAGCGAGCAGCCATTGACATTGATGGATAGGCCTGGTGGAGGGGTAGAATGAGGTGGGGGAAAGATGATGAATTCTGTTTTGTCCATGTTCAGTTTGAGAAAGCGAGCAGAAAAGAAGGCTGAGATAGCAGACAGACACTGTGGGATTTTGGTCAGTAGGGAGGTGAGGTCAGGTCCAGATAGGTAGATCTGCGTGTCATCGGCATAGAGGTGATACTGCAAGCCATGGGATTGTATGAGCTGTCCCAGGCCGAAGGTGTAGATGGAGAAGAGTAGGGGTCCTAGGACTGAGCCTTGGGGAACACCGACAGACAGGGGGCGAGGTGAGGAGGTGGTGTGTGAGAGGGAGACACTAAAAGTTCGGTCTGTTAGGTATGATGAGATCCAGGATAGGGCCAAGTCTGTGATGCCAAGAGATGAGAGAATCTGTAGGAGGAGGGAATGGTCTACGGTGTCAAAGGCAGAAGATAGGTCCAGAAGAAGGAGGACAGAGTAGTGTCGCTTGCTCTTGGCGGTTAGTAGGTCGTTGGTGACTTTAGTTAGGGCAGTTTCAGTTGAGTGATGCGGTCGAAAGCCTGATTGTAACCGGTCAAAGAGGGAGCAGGAGGAAAGGTGGGAGGACAGTTCAAGATATACATGCTGTTCCAGTAGTTTTGAGGCGAAGGGGAGAAGAGATATCGGGCGATAGCTAGACGCTGAGGATGGGTCGAGGGAGGGCTTTTTGAGGATCGGGGTGATTGAGGCATGTTTGAAGGATGAAGGAAAGACACCATTTGTAAGTGAAAGGTTGAAGAGGTGTGTGAGAGTAGGGATGAAGACTGTGGCAAGGTTAGGGATGAGGTGGGACGGGAGTGGGTCAAGCGCGCAAGTGGTGAGGTGTGATCTTGACAGGAGAGTGGAGAGCTGATCTTCTGTCATGGTGGTGAAGCTGGTTTTGGAAGAACAGGGCTGAGTGGCTAAGAGGGCATTGGGGGCTGCGGGCCAAAGCCTTCTCTGATAGTATCAATCTTTTGCTTAAAGAAGGAGGCAAAGTCTTCGGCAGAAATGAGAGGAGAGGGAGGAGGTGCTGTGGGATGGAGTAGAGAATTGAAAGTGTTGAAGAGCTGTTTAGGGTTGTGAGACAGGGAGGATATGAGAGATGCAAAGTAAGTTTGTTTTGCGGCAGAGAGCGTGGACTTGAAGTGGCAAGGGACTGCTTGTATGCGTTGAAGTGCTCGATGGAGTGGGTTCTCTTCCATCTCCGCTCGGTAACCCTGGAAGCCCGTCTCAGTTCTTTGGTCAGGCTGGTCAGCCATGGCTGCCTGTTGATTGTACGAGTTTTGCTCTGCATGAGGGGGGCGGCCGAATCAAGTGTGGTTTTTAATGTGGTGTTATAAAATGTGGCAGCAGCATCTGTGTCATTAAGTGAGGCTATGTCTGTGAGAGGGAGGAGGGACTCAGAGAGCGATTGTAAATTGAGGTGTTTGAGATTTCTGCGAGGGTGGGTGAGTTTGTGGAGTGGGGGATGCGTACTAACAGAGGAGAGGGAAGAGAATGTCAGTAGGTTGTGGTCAGACAGGGGGAGTGGGGAGTTAGTGAGATTAGTGAGGGAACAGAGACGGGTGAAGATAAGGTCCAGCGTGTGACCGCCTTTGTGAGTGGCCACAGAGGACCATTGAGTGAGGCCAAGGGAAGCTGTGAGCGAAAGAAGTTTAGAGGTTGCCGGGGTGGAAGTGTCAATGGGGATGTTGAAGTCGCCCATAATGATGGTGGGATGTCAGCAGAGAGGAAATGGAGTAGCCAGGTGGTGAAGTGGTCGAGAAAGGTGGAGATGGCTAGTTCCGGGGGCGGTAGATGACAGCCAGCTGGAGGTTGGAGGGGGAATAGATGCGGACGGAGTGCACTTCGAACGAGGGAATAGCAGCGGAGGGTGGAATTTGAATAGGGGTAAAGGAGCAGGTATCAGACAGGAGTAAGCCAACTCCTCCACCACGTTTGTTGCTGGGGCGAGGGGTGTGAGAAAGATGAAGTCCGCCATAGGAGAGCGCAGCTGGAGAGGCTGTGTCAGAGGGGGTGAGCCAGGTTTCAGTGATGGCAAGGAAGGAGAGTTTGTTGGTGATAAAGAGGTCGTGGACAAATGACAGTTTATTGCAGACGGAGCGTGCGTTCCATAGTGCTCCGGGTAGGGGGACTGGGGGAGGGGGGTGTGGATGGATAGGTATGAGGTTGACAGGGTTGCAAAAACGTGTGGAAGATCGTGGCAGGGTGTTAGAAATGAGTGTGGGGATGTGATGAGGAGGGCCAGGATTTGGGGATACATCGCCAGCGATGAGGAGTAGCAGACAGAGCGTTAGAAGGTGGGAGCAGGATAAGCCATGGTGTGGCCGTGTGTGTCTTGGTGAAAAGGATTGTATGTGGAGGAACAGTTCTGTGGGAAAGGTGAGATGGCTGGAGAGAATGGAGGGGAAATGACTAATTCCTAATTTTGATGTTAACTGATCAATTTTTGCAGAGAAAGAAAATATTTCTGATAAGATATAATACAAAGTTGTCTATTTTTATGTGCACTATTGAGTTATAAAGATAAAATAAAATTATGATTACTCTTTAAAACTGCATGTAAAATCGCAGCGAAATATAGTCAATTGAAATGTTTGGATTTTAGGCAACCTGTAGTTAGTCATAGTTGCTGATTGAACAAAATTTGCTATCATTAGCTGTCGTTGAGCAGCATGATATTGTGATTGTAATGTCACTTGCTGAAAGTTGCCCTTTAACACTTACTTGAAGAGGTTCAACCTTTTTTTTCATTAATGACATATTGGATATTGTAAAGGTGAGATACTCATACTGATGTACTGTTATCAGCTTCAGTGTCAAAATGCAAACTTTTTCCTGTACCACTGTTATTTGACAGAAAATAGCTAAAAGTGATTTACTTTAATAGCCGCACCCTAAAAATGCTCATAAACACATTCAAGACACATTTAATTAACGCTTTAAATGCTTCACAAGTGTTAAAGCAATGCGGTAGGAAAATATTTTAATTTAAATTTTTCCAACAAAAATGTTGCTTTAGACCCAATTTTATCATTTTCCAAAGTGTAACAGGAGAAAAAAGGACAATAACATTTGTGGTACAAATTTCCTGAGTACACTCTCCAAATGTGGTGGAAAACTTCTGCTTGGGTGCACGGCAGGACTCAGAAGGGAAGGAATACCATTTGCCTGTTGAAGTTTAAACTTGGCTGGAACTTACATAGAGGTGTGATGTGAGCAACTTGCAGCTGCAGGCGCTTCACTGAATTTTATAATGTTGAGAGGTGAAAATAAAAAAATGTATTTTTCCAGCAAAAATATTGCTTTAGACCCAAATTTTTCATTTTCACAAGAGCAACAGGAAGAAATGGACAAAAAAAATTGTTGTGCAATTTTTCCTGAGTACACTGATACCCCATATGTGGTGGAAAACTACTGTGAGGGCTTGGAAAAGTAGAATTGCCAAGTGAATTCAGGAGGAGCTAATTTTTTTTCTGGATTAACCCCTTCATGACCTTGCCATTTTTTGCAATTATGACCAGTGTCCTTTTATGAGGTAATAACTCAGGAACGCTTCAACGGATCCTAGCGATTCTGAGACTGTTTTTTCGTGACATATCGGGCTTCATGTTAGTGGGAAATTAAGGTCGATAATTTTTGCATTTATTTGTGAAAAAAAATTGAAATTTGGCGAAAATTTAGAAAATTTTGCAATTTTCAAATTTTGAACTTTTATTCTGTTAAACCAGAGAGTTATGTGACACAAAATAGTTAATAAATAACATTTCTCACATGTCTACTTTACATCAGCACAATTTTGGAAACAACATTTTTTTTTCTTAGGAAGTTATAAGTGTTAAAAGTTGACCAGCGATTTCTCATTTTTACAGCAAAATTTACAAAACCATTTTTTTTTGGGACCACCTCACATTTGAAGTCACTTTGAGGGGTCTATATGGTAGAAAATACCAAAAAGTGACACTATTATAAAAGCTGCACCCCTCAAGCTACTCAAAACCACATTCAAGAAGATTATTAACCCTTCAGGTGCTTCACAGGAACTAAAGCAACGTGGAAGGAAAAAATGGACATTTTAATTTTTCCAACAAAAAATTTATTTTAGCATCAATTTTTTCATTTTTGCATGGGCAACAGGATAAAATGGATCCTAAAATTTGTTGGACAATTTCTCCTGAGTACACAGATACCTCATATATGGTCATAAACCACTGTTTGGGCGCACGGCAGGGCTCTGAAGGGAAGGAGCGCCATTTTGGAATGCAGACTTGATGGAATGTTCTGCGGGCGTCATGTTGCAGTTTGCAGAGCCCCTGCTGTGCCTAAACAGTAGAAACCCCCCACAAGTGACCACATTTTGGAAACTAGACCCCCCAAGGAGCTTATCTAGATGTGTAGTGAGCACTTTGAATACCCAAGTGCTTCACAGAAGTTTATAAACGCAGAGCAGTGAAAATAAAAAAATCATTTTTGTTTCTCAAAAATCATTTTTTAGCCCGCTATTTTTTATTTTCCCAAGGGTAAGAGGAGAAATTGGACACCAAAAGTTGTTGTCCAGTTTGTCCTGAGTACACTGGTACCCCATATGTGGGGGGCGAACCACTGTTCGGGCACACGTTGGGGCTCGGAAGGGAAGTAGTGACATTTTGAAATGCTGACTTTGATGGAATGGTCTGCGGGCATCATGTTACGTTTGCAGAGCCCCTGATGTGCCTAACTAGTAGAAACTCCCAACAAGTGACCCCGTTATGGAAACTAGACACCGCACGGAACTTATCTAGATGTGCGGTGAGCACTTTGAACCCCCAAGCGCTACACAGAAGTTTATAACGCCTGGGCATGAAAAAAAAAATCATATTTTTTACACAAACATGATCTTTTAGTCCCCAATTTTTTTATTTTCCCAAGGGTAACAGGAGAAATTAGACCCCAAAGATGTTATCCAATTTGTCCTGAGTACGCTGATTTCCCATATGTGGGAGAAAACTACTGTATGGGCAAACGTCGGGGCTCGGAAGGGAAGTAGTGACGTTTTGAAATGCCGACTTGATGGAATGGTCTGCGGGCGTCATGTTACGTTTGCAGAACCCATGATGTGCCTAAACAGTAGAAACCCCCCCAAGTGACCCCATTTTGGAAACTAGATCCCCCAAGGAACTCCTCTAGATGTGTGGTGAGCACTTTGAATCTCCAAGTTCTTCACAGAAGTTTATAACGCAGAGCTGTGAAAACAAAAAAATCTTTTTTTTTCCACAAAAATAATTTTTTTAGTCCCCAATTTTTTTTTCCCAAGGGAAATTAGACCCCCAAAGTTGTTGTGCAATTTTTCCTGAGTACGCTGATACCCCATATGTGGGGGTAAACCACTGTTTGGGCACACGTCGGGGCTCGGAATAAAGGGAGCACTGTTTCACTTTTAACAGCCAATCAGAGCGATCGTAGCCACGTGGGGGTTAAGCCAACCCTCCTGTGGTGAAGCACGAAGGGTCTTGTGCCTGCGGGTCGGGTGACCTTTCAGTGACCCCGGTCACCCGACCCACAGGAACGCGATCCTTTCATGACACATACGCTGTGTCACAGGTCAGGATTGTAGATGCCATGTCACATTTCAAGAGAGGCAAGCATAATTTTTCCTCATTGCGGCTAAAAGAGTAGCATGCTGCATTATAAGTACATCTCCTTCTTTGTTTGAATTCTTAATAAAGTTAATTCCCTAATGAACTCTGTGAATACTGGAAGAATCACATTGGGACATGGGATTCTAAATATTTGTAACCAAAGAAGTATTCCATCAAGCTAAGTATGGTGCTTAATAAGCATTTTTTCCTTGGATCTGATTTTTCTTATCTGACCTATTGGGCTCCTTGGTTTGTACTTACAGGACCATTGTATTTTCCTCTTGCATATTGTCTACCTCAGGTGTAATTCCTAGATTTGTGTGTGTTCACTATCTGTGCTGCACTGTATATATATTTTGCAGAATGGGTGTGTAATATATTGTATTATAGTGTTGAAGTGTCCAGACTAGAGATGAGCGACTTTCCCTTTTTTCCGGTCGAGTCGGGTTTCACGGAACCCGACTTTCGCAAAAGTCGGGTCGAGTGAAATCGGCCGACTATCGCGAAAAATCGGCGGGTCGACCAAAATGCGAAACCCAATGCAAGTCAATGGGGAAGCAAAGTCGGTAGGGAGTGGAGGACAGTAAACACACGTACAGTACCCATTTCAATGGCAACAACATCAATCATTATTACTTAAGCTTGGCAATCTTAATTAACTTTATAATAATGGTTACTAGAGTTGAGCGATACTTTCCGATATGCTAAAGTATCGGAATCGGAATGGTATCGCCGATATCACTAAAATATCGGCGATACCCGATACCGATACCGGAAGTCCCATGTAAGTCTATGGGAACAAAATATCGCAACTAAAAAAACCCCATTCTTTCCTTGTAAACACTAAATATACACACATAGAATACATATATATATATATACATGTCATTGTGACATATATATATACATATATGTATAGTTTATACACTTCTACATAGTAAAATATCCTTTGATTCAATTGCCGGGTAAAGCCGGCTTCAGTGAAAAGACAGAAGCACCCGACATGAAATGACACTTGGTGTACATAGGGTTAAACATTTCTTTTCATGTCCTTTGCTATCTAATTTGCACAAACAATTAAATCAGAATATGTGTGCAAAATTTCACACCTGTAGGGGTTAATTAAAGGTGTAAATTCGTTGTAAAAAAAACGGACTTTTTTGCTACGAATTTACACCTTTAATTAACCCCTAGAGGTGTGAAATTTTGCACACATAGTCTGATTTAATTGTTTGTGCAAATTAGATAGCAAAGACATGAAAAGACATGGTTAACCTATGTACACCAAGTGTCATTCATGTCGGTCACCGACATGAAATGACACTTGTGTACATAGGGTAACATTTCTTTTCATGTCCTTGCTATCTAATTTGCACAAACAATTAAATCAGACTATGTGTGCAAATTTCACACCTTAGGGTTAATTAAGGTGTAAATTCGTTGTAAAAAACGGATTTTTGTACGAATTTACACTTAATAACCCTAGAGGTGTGAAATTGCACAATAGTCTGATTTAATTGTTTGTGCAAATTAGATAGCAAAGGACATGAAAAGACATGTTAACCCTATGTACACCAGTGTCATTTCATGTGGTTCTGCATTTTCACAAAAGCGCAATTGAATTAGCGGTATTATATATGTAGAAGTGTATAACTACAAATATAAATATATATATATTTGTGTCACAAATTCAATGACATGTATATATATATATGAGGTGTAAAATTGCTGAAAAAAAATGCGTGGGCTCCCGCCCTATTTTCGCAACCAGACAGACAAAGCCAGTGAGTGGGGGCAGATAATAATAGCCCAGAGAGGGACCATTATTTTTGCCCCCCCGGCTAATAACATCTGCCCCCAGACACCCCAGGAAAGACAAATCTATAATTAGATTCACCCTTTCTGGCACTTTGCCCGTCTATTCCCATTGCCCTGTAGCGGTGGCGAATGGGTTAATATGGGGTTAAAGCCACCTTGCTATTGAAAGGTGACCTTAAGCCAGGTTAATAATTGAGAGCTGTCAATTAGACAACTATCAATTATTAATCCTATTGCATGAAATAAAAATAAAACACACACACTTTAATTAAAAATCATTTTAATGAAATAAAGACACATGTTTTTGACCATCTTTTATTTTACTGCAAAAACCATTTCCTGTAATAAAAATAAAATAAAAAAGCAAAATTATTCTTACCTATCCCATGCACAGTCAGGTCCCACGGTGTAATCCTTCAGAAAGGGTTAATGTTTACTGCAGGGACCGCAGCTAATGCTGCAGCCTCACAGTAAACCCCAAATGAATGAGTTCCTCTCCTGCCTGACAGGAGAGTAAAGGCTGGGTGTCACATAACGATACACCAGCGATCCCGACAACGATATGCACTTGTCAGGATCGCTGGTGTATCGCTACATGATCGCTGCTGAGCTGCCAAACAGGCAGCTCAGGCAGCGATCTGGGACAGCGACACTGCGGGTAACATCGCTTAAGGGCCCGTCTCACATAGCGATATCGCTACCGAAATCGCTGCTGAGTCACTAGTTTTGTGACGCAGCAGCGAGCTCACCAGCGATATCGCTGTGTGTGACATTCAGCGACGATCAGCCCCCCTGCCGGGTATCGCTGATCGTCGCAGAAATGTCAGGACCTTTTTTTGATCGCTGGTTTCCCTCTGACAGGCACGCATCGCTGCGTGTGACAGGCGGGAAACCAGCGATCAAAGGTCCTGACATTTCAGCGACGATCAGCGATACCCGGCAGGGGGGCTGATCGTCGCTGAATGTCACACACAGCGATATCGCTGGTGAGCTCGCTGCTGCGTCACAAAACTAGTGACTCAGCAGCGATCTCGGTAGCGATATCGCTATGTGAGACGGGCCCTTAAGTGGAAAGCTTAATTGATTGCTTTCCACTTTCACTTCAGGTCAGCCAGGGACACAATCAGTGACGTCAGAGGGAACTGATTAACAAAAATAGGGGTTCCCTTCGAAAAAAAAATGGCGTGGGGTCCCCCCTATTTTTGTTAACCAGCCAGATGAAGCAGACCGCTGAGGCCTGGATTTTCAGGCTGTTAAGGAGCCAAGATCCATGGACCTTGCCAGCCTGATAATACCAGGCCACAGCAGTCTGCATATCTTGGCTGATTAACAAAAATAGGGGATCCCCTCGAAAAAAATTGGCGTGGGGTCCCCCCTATTTTTGTTAACCAGCCAGATGAAGCAGACCGCTGAGGCCTGGATTTTCAGGCTGTTAAGGAGCCAAGATCCATGGACCTTGCCAGCCTGATAATACCAGGCCACAGCAGTCTGCATATCTTGGCTGATTAACAAAATAGGGGATCCCCTCGAAAAAAATTGGCGTGGGGTCCCCCCTATTTTTGTTAACCAGCCAGATGAAGCAGACCGCTGAGGCCTGGATTTTCAGGCTGTTAAGGAGCCAAGATCCATGGACCTTGCCAGCCTGATAATACCAGGCCACAGCAGTCTGCATATCTTGGCTGATTAACAAAAATAGGGGATCCCCTCGAAAAAAATTAGCATGGGGTCCCCCCTATTTTTGTTAACCAGCCAGATGAAGCAGACTGCTGAGGCCTGGTTTTTCAGGCTGGTAAGGATCCAATATCCATGGACCTTGCAAGCCTGATAATACCAGGCCACAGCAGTCTGCTTAGCTTGGCTGGTTAACAAAAATAGGGGATCCCCTCGAAAAAAAAACGGCGTGGGGATCCCCCCTATTTTTGTTAACCAGCCAAGTAAAATGCAGACTGCTGTGGCCTGGTATTAAAAGACTGTCAAGGCCCATGGATTTTGGCCCTCAACAGCCTGATAATACCAGGCTACAGCAGCCCCACATTTGGCGCATCAAAAGATGTGCCAATTGTGGCACTTTACCCGGCTCTTCCCACTTGCCCTGTAGCGGTGGCAAGCGGGGTAATAAGGGGTTATTGTCACCGTTGATTGCACGGTGACAATAAGCCCGGTTAATAATGGAGAGGTGTCAATAAGACACCGATCCATTATTAATCCCAAAGTTATTAAATGTGTAAAAAAAAGACAAAGCAAGAAAAAAGTATTTTAATGAAATAAAAGAGACAACACAGTTTTCATTTCTTTTATTATACACTCATTCCTGCGACGCCATCGATCTCCTGTAAAAAAAGAAAAAAAACAAACCAACAGTATACCACCTGTCCGACGCAGTCCATAGTAACGATTGTCCCACGACGATCCAACTCTGCTACATCGCAATGACAGGCAGAGCCTGTCATCGCGACGCAGCACAGCTGATTACCTGCTTCCCCGGCGGTGACGTCATCGGACTGACTGCTTTACGGCCGGGATTACCCAGCAGTCACTGCAGTTATCGCGAGAAACTGCATGTGACCGCCGGGGAGAAGAGGATGGCGGCCATGAAGCAGTCCAGGACGTGACCGCCGGAGATCTTCTGCCAGGTAAGTGCCGCTGACTCCTGACAGACCCGACAGACGGACACTGACAGTGACAGTGACAATCCCGATTCCGGTATCCGATAAGACGAAAATATCGGAACTCGGAATCGGAATTCCGATACAGCTAATATCGGCCGATACCCGATATTTGCAGTATCGGAATGCTCAACACTAATGGTTACGCGTTGAAAAATGGGGGTTATTTGTCTCAACTTGTGGGGGGTAGGGATGACTTTTCGTGGGCCCCGGCCCAAAGAGTGTCAGTCGGCCTCTTTAACACATACCACAATTCATGATGCTCCGTTACGGCACAGAAATATCGGTATAGAACAATGAAAAATACTTCACTTCTTACATGACATGACTGATATATATGTTAAAATCTACAATAGCTCAAAAAACGGACACTATATTCCTCCATACAGTATTATGGCCACCACATAGTGCGCTATACAGAATAATGAGCCCCATATGATGCTCCATACCCTATATGATGCCCCATTAATAATGAACCCCATATGATTATCCAGTATATGATGGTCCACATGGCTGCTGCTCCAGTGTTATGGGCCAAAATCATGCTCCATATATAATGGGCTCAATTATTCATGATCCAGTGTACAATGGGCCCCATAAATGCTGCTATAGTGTCTGCTGTCTACCATGTACAATGCTTTTGTATCTGATGGGCCCCATGGATGCTGCTCCAGTGTGTTATGGACCAAAATCATGGTCCATATATAATGGGCCCAATTATTCATGATCCAGTGTACAATGGGCCACTTAAATGCTGCTCCAGTGTCTGATCTGACCTATTTACAATCCTCCAATACATGATGGGCCCCATGGATGATGCTCCAGTGTGTTATGGGCCAAAAGAAAGTTCCATATATGATGGTCCACATTATTAATGATCCAGTGTGAAATGCTACGCATATATTCCTGAAAACATTAAAAAATATTTAATAACTCTCCTCGCTGTGCACTGCTCTACTCTGCCCTCCTCAGCGTCGCCATCTTACAGGTCTCAGCACTTGGACTGTTTAGGCAGAGGGAGTACAGACGTGAGGTAATTTCCCTCTGTAACCTGAATTTTACTGTCAGGCAATGCGGAAGACGTCACAGCGGGGGAGCATGGAGAGGTAAGTATTGCAAGTGCTGTGGCCCTTAGCAAGCAGGGGTGGCCGACTAGTGGGCGACGGAACTGACACGGGGCCCCTCATAGTACGCCAGTGCGTCTGACGTCGAGAGGGCCCATCCCACCGTCAGAGACAAATGTTTGTACTATGAGGGCCCTGTGCCAGTGCCGTTGCCCACGAGTCGGCCCCCCCCACCTGCTCAATGAACCTGCACTTGCCCGTGTTCACCAAGTGCTGACGCCGGACCTGTTAGGGGCTATTTTTATGTTTTGTAGTCCGGCCACGCTTGCAAGTGTGTGGCACACCAGGATTTTGGTTGCCACATTGACCTTGACTCCCTCCAGGGGGAGTGATGTCATGCCTGAAATCAAGGTAGGATCCCTTTAACAGGTTACACAGCATTTTCCTTTCATACTCTGGACCAGAAGGGGGAGATCCAACACCTTATTTCAGGAGAGCTCCTCAAGAACATTATGGCTGGGTGAGGAGTTAGTGAGTGTGGCTGGAGGGACACGAGAGGAGAGACGTGTGGATACAAATTGGTGAAAAGAGGGGCTATAGAAAGCTCACCCCAAGGTTGGAGCGCTGAAACCGGACCCCCCGAGTCCGAGGCTGAGTGGGTAAACTAAAGTCTTAGCTGCAGAATCCGGAGGACAGTAGACAGCAGATTCTCTGCCCAAACTAAAACTCTACTACACAGCAGCAGCACATGTGAGCCGGAGACACCATAAGTGAGTGATTCCTGAAGCAGGTTACACCTGTCTGCTATGAGAGTGAATTTATACCTACACAACAGACAGAGAGAGGAACTTGGATGGAGCTTCTAGCAGGCAGTGCTTCAGAAAATAGCGCTACAAAGGAAAAATCACATCCCACCTCAAGTAAGGGGATTCCAAATTGCTTTCAGGCCGACCAACTCCAGCAGCATCTGTACTCAGTGCCCTGGACAATTTGTCAGCAAAAAATGTGAGTAAGGCTTTGGAAACTGCATCTGACTGTGTCTCCTCAAGTCCTTCCAGCCAAACATACTCCACTGTGCCCAATCTTTCAGCACCATTACTTTCTATACCATCTCTCTGCCCTGGGACAAGCTTCACTTGTGGGAAGCTATTCCAACTGTAATGCATCACACCATCAGTTTTAGAGGATCTGCACTGCAGAGCTGGTCATCTGTGACCAGCTACCACAAGTGGCATTACGAACACCTTATTACAAACTCTATCATCCCTATACGTATTCCCCTTTTATTCGCCCAACCAGGGCCAGGAACAGGGTCACTGCTGCTGTGACACATCCCCTGTAACACACTGGCCCTGTACCGAGTATCACACTGCCCTGGCTGCCTATCCAAGTGAACTGCATTCGTGTTCTCTACTATTGTATCCTCAGTGTGGTGGTTTGTTTATGGATCTTTTCGTTTGGCCTATAATAAAGGTCTTGGGATTGTTCGGAATTCTCTTGCTCTGTTGATTGTGTGATACCGGAGACGGTTCTCCCGTGACAACAGGCATGTTTAATTTTTATGAAGGTGAGATCAACAACATTTTACGTATATATATCAGGAGTCAGACACAGACACTTCCAGTCTCAGTATGGATTAGACAATAAGATAAAAAGCATTTAAAGGGTAATGTATGGGAAGCGTACAGTTTTATACAGTGTAGTTTTAATTTAATTTAATAACAGACAGACGCTCACAGGCTCAGTATCGATTAGTTAAAAATTAGAAAAAGTGTACTGTATTACAACTCAACAGCTGTATACAGTGTCTGGGTAATTGTAAATCTCCGTATATATTTTAGGAGGCACACAGAGACGCTCAATGTCTCAGTATGGATAAGACAATAATATAATAAGAAAAAAGAGGTACTGTTGCAGAATATCCAAGGAATATATGGAGTATAATGAAAAAATGTTTAAAACTCCATATATATTTAATGAGGCCCACAGACACGCTCACAGGCTGAGTATGGATAACATAAGAATCTAATAATAAAAAAGGGAACTGTAGCAGCATATTAAAGGCATATATGTGGTATAATGAAAAAATAAAACATCACCGTATATATTTAAGGAGGCAGATAATGATGCTCAAAGGCTCAGTATCCATTACACAAGAATTGATAAAGCTGAACAAGGGCACTGTATCATTCATAAACCAGGAGGACTTTTGGCTAAGATCAAGTGTATTCTCTTTCAAAAAGCTGGCCTGCTCCTACCACTCGAGTACATTCCTACACAATGCACAACCTTACCCCCTAGACCTTAGTCCAGAGCCTCTCATCTAGCCAAATCAGATCTCTCCTACTTTGCACTGACGAGGACCAATAGTCCGAAACACAGTGTCTGCAAATGGAGATTCTGATTTGGCTTTTATCCTAAGTCATATTACAAGACTCGTTAAAGGGTTGATTGTGACTTGTAGGATCGCTACTTCCAATAGGTGGCCTATAGAGTACAAGTCCTCTTTGTTTGAAGAGGCAATTTGCATATTAAAATTTCCCAGAGTAGCATTGCACGGCGAATAAGCCTCCTTACCTTGACACGCCAGAGCTGGTATGTCACTCTCCACAAGAAGAAACATTACCCCCTAGACCTTAGTCCACAGCCTCTCATCTAGCCAAATCAGATCTCTCCTACTTTGCACTGATGTGGACCAATAGTCCGAAACACCGTGTCTGCAAATGGAGATTCTGATTTGGCTTTTATCCTAAGTCATATTACAAGACTCGTTAAAGGGTTGATTGTGACTTGTAGGATCGCTACTTCCAATAGGTGGCACTATAGAGTACAAGTCCTCTTTGTTTGAAGAGGCAATTTGCATATTAAAATTTCCCAGAGTAGCATTGCACGGCGAATAAGCCTCCTTACCTTGACACGCCAGAGCTGGTATGTCACTCTCCACAAGAAGAAACATTACCCCCTAGACCTTAGTCCACAGCCTCTCATCTAGCCAAATCAGATCTCTCCTACTTTGCACTGACGAGGACCAATAGTCCAAAACACCGTGTCTGCAAATGGAGATTCTGATTTGGCTTTTATCCTAAGTCATATTACAAGACTCGTTAAAGGGTTGATTGTGACTTGTAGGATCGCTACTTCCAATAGGTGGCGCTATAGAGTACAAGTCCTCTTTGTTTGAAGAGGCAATTTGCATATTAAAATTTCCCAGAGGAGCATTGCACGGCGAATAAGCCTCCTTAACTTGACACGCCAGAGCTGGTATGTCACTCTCCACAAGGAGAAACCTTACCCCCTAGACCTTACACAATGCACAGTGTGTTGTTGCACTTGTTAGTACGCCAAGTGGCTCATATATCTATCTGTTGGAAAGCATGGCCCCACAGGATCAAAGTAACTAGGCTGTGTAAGTATGAGGGGTTAGGTTGCAATATGCACCAGGAGTTTGTCGCCCTGGTGGGAGTCAGAGTTTGCTTGGAGTGAGATCCCGGTAAAGTATTGGACTCTGTAGCACCCCGCACCTGGCCCAATCTGGCTAACACCCAATTCTGCTAATGGTAATGTAGAAAAACCCGGTCAAAGGTGTGGTTATCTTTGGCCTGAGAAACCTACATGAAACACGGCTCCCAGCTCCACTAGAGTGGCAGTCTGGTTGTATACTGGGAGCACGAAAATGCCGCTCCCAGTATGGGAGTATGGGCTAGGGAGAGCATCAAAGATCCCTGAGCCTTGCTGTGGCCTTCTGCCTCTGAGGGACGGGGATGGTTTATTGGGGATCATCTCCTTCAGGAAGGGTCCACATGAATCCTCGCCTTCTGCGCTGCTTTTTTTGTGTGACTTGTGTCACACAAAAAGACCCTTGGATGTTTGTGCTCTCAAAAATATATTAAACATTCAAAATCACCGTATATATATAAGCAGGCATACAATTACGCAACAATGCTCTGTCTCCATTACACAAGAATTTAAAAAGCTTAAAAAGGCCACTGTATCATTCATAAACCAGGACTTTTGGCTAAGATCAAGTGTATTATTTTTCCAAAAGGTGGCCTGCTCCTACCACTCGTGTACATTCCTACACAATACAATGGGTTGTTGCACTTGCTAGTACGCCAGGTGGCTCATATATCCATCAGGTGGAAAGAATTGCCCCCCCAGGATGAAAGTCAGTAGGCTGTGTAACTGTGAGTGCTTAGTTTGCAATGTGCCCCAGGAGTTTTTTCGCCCTGGTGGGATTCTGACCTTGCCTTGAGTCACATCCTGGGAAAGTCTTGGACTCGGTAGCAACCCGGCACCTGGCCTTTCAAACTTTCTTCAGTAACCCCACCCCCTCTATTCCTGGCCTTCTGGGCATGATGGCTAATTTTGTTAAACCAGGTTAAAGGTCAGGTCAGCTTTGGCCTGAGAAACCAACATGAAACAGGGCTCCCAGCTTCACTACAGTGGCAGTGTGGTTGGATACTGTGAGCACGAAAACTTATCTCCCCCGGCATCGGCTACGGAGAGCATCGAAGATCCCTGTTGCCTATACTGTGGCCTAGGCAGTACTGTCCCAACCCCGCTTTCCCCTGTGGATACTGCATGCACCACATTTACCCAGGTCGCAAAAGGGACACCAGCCCATTAGCCTCTTCTATAACTTCTGTACTCAGATAGCAAGCCGGAGGCAGTGTCATCTCTAGGAGTCTCAGCTACTGAGCATCAATTATTTTTGCCGAAAACGTGTCCATATAATAGCAAGAAAAAGAAGAGCAGACGTTATACCACAGGTTCCACGGCTACTGGCTTTGGACAATGATTGCGAGGTGTTGGCAGGAAGGAGAGGGGAGTAATACTACACCGTGAGACGACACAGAAAGGAACATATTGAAAGAAGTCCTGGAAAGGTGTCTTTACAATGTACCTGGGAGTTTTATTTGCCCCTCACCTGGAGGATACTGTGCTAAGTGGGCATATGTGCACATCTGATCTCGGAGTAAAGCCTTGTAAACTGCCCCGTAATATGTGATCTCAATTTGTTCCTGCGGCAACTTGTACACACTGCTACATCTAACAGCACCATTCATCCAACAATACATACTTCAGCCCAGAGGCAAGAAGCTGTGCCTGTGGCGAGCTACTCAAACTCTGCTGCATCACCACCAGTCTCTGAGGATCTAGACTACAGCGCCGTTCAGCTTTGACCAGAAAGCACAGGTGGCGTAACCAACAGTGGAATACCAAATCTAATCATTCCCTGTAAATAATTCCCCTTTTTATTGGACGGCCAGGGCCACGGATAGGGTCACTGCTGCCGTGACACATCCCTTTAACACATCGGCAGGGTACAGAGTGTCCCAGTGCCCTGGCGGGCGATCCACTTGCAAGAACCTATAGGCAGACTGACGCTCAAAGGGTCAGTATGGATTACACAAGAATAGAACAATTTTGTTGGTGGAGGAGGGGTGGTGGGGTAGCCCAGATAGGGAGGTAGCCAAAATGCCATATGTTTAGGTGTATAATGTATGTAAAGATGCTGCAAATGGATTAATTGGAGAAGTCCAACAAAGAGTAGGCCCAAAAAAGGGGTACTGGATGGACAGATAAAAGGTATATATAGTATACTGAAAATATTCCAAATATCCATATAGATTTCTGCAGTAACATCCATACTCAGAGTCCCAGTTTGGCTAACACCCAAATTGAAAAGAAAGAAAGTTTACTCTATCAGTACAATACAGCTGTATACATTGTTGGTGGAATTGTTCTTCTCCGTATCTATTTACAGAGAAAAACTTTTAGCCAGAGGCTCAGTCTGGCTAACACACAATTCTGCTAAGCAGGAAAGTGAACTGTATAAGTACAGTACAGCTGTAGATATTGCTGTGTGAATTGTTCAGCTCTGTATCTATTTCCACAGGAACACCCATACTCAGAGGCCCAGTTTGGCTAACACACAAATTGAAAAGCAGGAAAGTTTACTCTATCAGTACAATACAGTTGTATACATTGTTGGTGGAATTGTTTTTCTCCGTATTTATTTAGGGAGAAACACAGTTAGCCAGAGGCCCAGTCTGGCTAACACCCAATTCTGCAAAGCAGGAAAGTGAACTGTATAACTACAGTCCTGCTGTAGATATTGTTGTGTGAATTGTTCAGCTCCGTACCTATTTCCGCAGGAACACCCATAATCAGAGGCCCAGTTTGGCTAACACACAAATTGAAAAGCAGGAAAGTGAACTGTATAACTACAGTACAGCTGTCCATATTGCTGTGTGAATTGTTCAGCTCTGTATCTATCTACGGAGAAAAACTGATAGCCAGAGGCCCAGTCTGGCTAACACCCAATTCAGCTAAGCAGGAAAGAGAACTGTATAACTACAGTCCAGCTGTAGATATTGTTGTCTGAATTGTTCTGCTCCGTATCTATTTCTGCAGGAACACCCATACTCAGAGGCCCAGTTTGGCTAACACACAAATTGAAAAGCAGGAAAGTTTACTCTATCAGTACAATACAGCTGTATACATTGTTGGTGGAATTGTTCTTCTCCGTATCTATTTAGGGAGAAACACAGTTAGCCAGAGGCCCAGTCTGGCTAACACCCAATTCTGCAAAGCAGGAAAGTGAACTGTATAAGTATAGTATAGTTGTAGATATTGCTGTGTGAATTGTTCAGCTCCGTATCTATTTTCGGAGCAAAAATGTTAGCCAGAGGCCCAGTCTGGCTAACACCAATTATGCAAAGCAGGAAAGTGAACTGTATAACTACAGTATAGCTGTAGATATTGCTGTGTGAATTGTTCAGCTCCATATCTATTTTCGGAGCAAAAATGTTAGCCAGAAGCCCAGTCTGGCTAACACCCAATTCTGCTAAGCATGAAAGTGAACTGTATAAGTACAGTACAGATGTAGATATTGCTGTGTGAATTGTTGAGCTCCGTATCTATTTACGGAGGAAAACTGTTAGCCAGAGGCCTAGTCTGGCTAACACCCAATTCTGCTAAGCAGGAAAGTGAACTGTATAAGTACAGTACAGCTGTATATTCCTGATGACATATTCACATTTATATTTGAAAATGTCAAAAGGGAGGAGAATTAGATGGTGCAACAAGGACACCCACCTTTAGGGCAGGAGATACCTGTAATGGGAGAAGTGGCCATTGCAGACCTGATAAATATTAGGACTCGAGTACTTATCTATCAAATAACCAGCATTAAGTTATTGACCAAAAGACCAATAATTATAAGTGTAGGTCGTGACCCTGAGGGTTCAGTCGCCACAGAGGTGCTGCATCTCGGCCAAAGATGTGGTATTTTCAACTTTCAGATAAGGTGGACATTATACCTGTCTCTGGCAACACTGTATCCATTACACACACTAGTTTAGTTCATCTAGCACGACCCAGCCAGCAAAGGGTGTAAATGGTGGATTGAGCTTGTGGGTCAGATCAGAAAGTTAGAGGGAAGATATAGAGTTCAACCTTGTGGGAGTAACAGGACAGACGTGTTTTACACATCTCTCCCTTAATGGCGAGGTTAAGAAGATATAATTGTGCAGCAGCCTCCCGTACTGAGGAGTTGCTTATTGACAGAGAGAAACAAGAGGCGTTCACTGGAAGGGAAAATATATTCTCAGAGAGAGACACAGATGCGCTGTAAGCTACAGGTGAGCACATTGCAGGACTGGCGTACGCCACCTTGGCTAAGCCAGGTTTCAGAAGGGACTCAGCACATAGAGTTGTGGCAGAAGTGTATGACTCAGCCATCAAGCCGATAGCTGTGATAACTTTAGGGATGACAGCCACAAACGCAAGTACCTTCTCCGGGAAGGAAAGCTATATAGGATCAAGGAAATGCATAAAGATAACATTGTCCTTGAGGATCCGCAGCTTCTAGACTGTGACACTGCTTAGCAAGGTGCTGGAAGGAAGAAAGACGTGGGAAATCAGCACAGTGCGACGGGCAGGGAAGGCATATACTGAGAGGGAGTTTTGTAATACTGTTCTACATACACCTTGGAGTTGGCTTGACTCCTCACCTGGAGAGCGTGGCACCAAGCGGGCATCTGTACTGCCGGCACCAGAAGTGTGAGTAAAGCTGTGGAAACTGTAATTGACTGTCTCCTCAAGTTCTTCCCTCAACGCACATTAGACTTTGCTACATCTCCCAGCAACATAACTTCATCTACAACGTCTTCCTGCCCTGGGATAGCATAGTCTCGTCTGTGGGAGACTTTACAAACTGCATCGCACCATCTGTCCCAGAGGATCTGCACTGCATCCCTGGTCAGTGGTCACCTCGGACCAAATACCAGTGGTGGCGTCACGAATACCTACACTGCAAACTGTCATCATCCCCTGTAAATATTTCACCTTTTATTGGACGCACAGCGTCACTATCTGGGTCACTGCCGCTGCGACACATCCCCTTAAAACAACAGCCCGCCAGCGAGTATTACACTGCCCTGGCGGCCAATCCATGTATGCCTCAAAATAACCATGAAAACACCATTCCATCAGCAGCGTGTTATGTTTAGGGTGCTGAGGAGGCACGAGCAAAAAAATGTATAGGCAGCCTAACACTAGAGAGGTTGGAAACTAATAGGTTGCAGATCCCTAAACTAACCGCACAACTAGAAGCAGCTGTGGGACGTTGATACGGAGCCCTAGACGCCTCGTCACAGTCAGCGAGATACCTATCCTGAAGATGGAAAGAGGAAAGCTAACTGCCTCGGAGTAGACCCCAAAAGAATAGGAAGCCCCCAGACATATAATGGCGGTTAGATAAGATGAAAATACGAACACAGACAGAAAATAGATTGAGCAAATGCTGGGGCCCAAAACTGTCTAGATAGGACAGCACAGGAGAGAATACTGTCTGCAACCCAGAAAAACCTAGGAAATACTCCAACACTTCTGAATCCAAAAATACTGAGACCACACGGTCTCCACCACCTATATCAGATCTCTGGTGTGGACACGTAGCAACCCAGCAGTAAAATATCACAAGAACTGAGCAAATGAACAAATACAAAAAAAAAAGGAACGGAGACCAGCCAAAGCACCCCAAAGGGGACCAGGCTGAAGACAAAAGCAATGCAGCAAAAAGTAAGGAATTCAAACCACAGTAAAAAAATACTGAAAGAGACTTATCTGAATGCAAGCAGGAGACAGAAAAGCAAGCTGAATTCCAACCTAGACCAGGAAGAACAATTGATCACCGGAGAGGATCATGGGAGGTCAGCTCACTTATATCAGGCCAGTCAGTACCACCTGACAACCACTCGTCCACTGCAGGTGTAGGACTCTTGGTGTTCAACATAGGTTCAATACCCTCAGCAACCACCAGAGGGAGCTTCAGCTCCGCAGTCGTCTTCAAAACATTCACAACAGTAAACCCCCCTTGAGGAGGGTCACCGAACCGTCACTTGTGCCACCAGGACGATCAGGATGAGATCGGTGATAGGCACGGACCAGTCTTTAAGCATGAGTGTCAGAAGCATTCACCCAAGAATTGTCCTCCTGACCATAGCCTTTCCACCTCACCAAGTACTGGAGTCTCCGCCTGGCCAAACGAGAATCCAATATCTTCTCAACCACATACTCCAAATTACCCTCAACCAAAACAGGATCAGGATGCGCAGCCATAAGAACCACTGGCTCGACAAATCTCTTCAATAAAGATTTGTGAAATACGTTGTGAATCTTGAATGTTCCTGGAAGAAGCAAACGGAAAGAAATGGGATTAATAATCTCCACGATCTTATAAGGTCCAATGAACCTTGGCTTAAAATCAGCCTTATGTCGTTTGGCAAACCGCTGGGCCTTCTCCTGAGAGAGGGACAACTTATCCACTACTTGATCCCAAATCTGCTGCATTCTCTCCACAATAGAGTCAACACAAGGACAGACAGAAGCCTCCACCTGCCCTGAAGAAAATCGAGGATGAAACCCGAAATTGCAGAAAAATGGAGACATCAAGGTGGCAGAACTAGCCCTATTATTAAGAGCAAACTCAGCCAAGGGCAAAAAGGAGACCCAATTATCTTGATCAGCAGATACAAAACATCTCAAATAGGTCTCCAAGGTCTGGTTTGTTCTCTCAGTCTGTCCATTGGTCTGAGGGTGGAACGCAGAGGAAAAAGACAGCTGAACTCCCAGTTTGGAGAAAAATGTCCTCCAAAATCTGGACACAAACTGGACTCCTCTGTCAGACACAATGTTCTCTGGAATGCCGTGCAACCGAACCACCTGTTGAAAAAATAATGGCACCAACTCAGAGGAGGATGGCAACTTATGTAGTGGCACAAGATGTATCATCTTGGAAAACCTATCACAGATCACCCAAATAACGGTCATTCTCTGACAGACAGGGAGGTCAGAAATAAAATCCATAGAGATATGGGTCCATGGCCTCTTGGGCACAGGCAATGGCTTTAACAAACCACAAGAGCGAGAGCAAGGTTTGGACTGAGGACAAGTTCCACAGGACTGCACAAAGTCCCTGACGTCACTAGTAGTGTTGATCATTCCGATACTGCAAATATCGGGTATCGGCCAATATTCGCGGTATCGGAATTCCGATACTAAGTTCCGAACTTTTGGCATATCGAATACCAGAATAGGAAGTTCCCATAATGCTATGAAAGCCAGTTTGATTTGATTCAGCCAGTGAGGAATCCTAAGAAGTGTGGGCACATCCTGTTAGGCGCGGGCATGTTAACTAATGGCATGGCTGTGATTGGCTGCTGAAATGATGTCATGATGCACTATAAAAGGCGCTGCCGCCATTTTGGGTTCACTCTGCTGTGAATTCAGTTAGGGACAGAACGCTGCTCTTCTGACTTTGAGGGACAGTTAGAGATAGCCATTTGCTGTATTGTGCTTTACCAAGGCTAGTTTAGCAACCGCTGTGTAAAGCTTTCGTTTGCCTTGCAGTGCTGTTCACAGCTGTCTGCAAGGTCTGTGTGTGTGAGTGCAGCTCATGCTGTAGTGTGTTCTGCAGCCATCTCTGGTTATAGTCTGCTCAGCGTGCGTCACTACCTCATACTTTTTGTTTTGTTTTGTTGCTGCTGCTCAATTCATTTTTACTGATCTTTCCTATTAGTGTGCTGTGCTTCCATCCGTATTCATCTACATTGGTTGCAAACACTATAGGAGTAGATAGCGGAGCCTTTTATTGCTAGTGCACAATTCTCTGCACTGTTCACGGCTGTCTGTGAGGTCTGTGTGTGAGTGCAGCTCACGCTATAGTGTGTTCTGCATCCACCTCTGGTTGTAGTTCGCTCAGCGTGCGTCACTGCCTCATACCTTTTTTTTTCTTTTGTTTTATTGCTGCTCAATTCATTGTTATTGATCTCTCCTATTAGTGTGCTTCCATCCGTATCCATCTACATTGGTTGCAAACACTAAAGGACTATATAGCGCAGCCTTTCATTGCTAGTGCACAGTTCTCTGCACTGTTCATGGCTGTCTGTGAGATCTCTGTGTGTGAGTGCAGCTCACGCTGTAGTGTGTTCTTTATCCACCTCTGGTTGTGGTTCGCTCAGCGTGCATCACTGCCTCATACATTGTCCTTTTTTTCTGTAATGCTTATTTTTCCTGAATTTCTCCTATTAGTGTGCTTCCATCCGTATCCAGCTAGGTTGGTTGCAAACACTATATAGGAGTAGATAGAGGAGCCTTTCTGCTGGCTTGTGCCCTGCAGCCCCAGCCAGATTAGTATTAGCCTATTTTTTGTAGCCTCATCTATTGCATCTATTGCATCTATTGCGACCTTCCTGCATTGTAATAGCTACAAAAAGTTTGTGAAACCATCGCTTGTACACCTTTTGTCACAATCACAACCTTTTTTTTGTGAAAAACACAAAAAAGTTAATAAAGTTCACCAAACACTCCACTTTACACTTGTGTAGGCCACATTAGCTCATATTAAAGTGTCGTCCACACTTTAACTTTATAAAATTAGTGTTTCTTATACCTGTTAGCAGCTGTTCAGGAATAAGCACACTAAGCCTTTAGTACTTTTCTGCCTATCTTTATCAGGCTACCAAGATGAAGAAGGCAAGTAGTAAGGCACGCGGTCGTGGAGTTTCAGCAGGGAGAGGACGTGGGGATTCTGTGCCTGCTGCGGGCACCAGTGACTCAGCATCCCCCAGTTTTCCCCGGGAGCGGTCCTTTGTGGGCAGCTTTGTAGGAGCTCGCCGTACCCCACTGCTGCGGGAAGAACACATTGAAGCCGTTGTCGGATGGATGGCAGCTAATGCATCAACTTCAATTACTTCCACATCCTCTCAGGCCCAGAGCACTGAAGAGCAACCATCTGTCTCTTCACCACTTGCCAAATTGCCCAGGCAGTCAGAGAGCTCTGTTCAGGAGCCATCTCATTCTCTACTTCTGTTCTCTGAATCTCTTGGCTTGGAAATAGGGGGCCAGCCAAGCAGCATTCTAGAATGTGAAGAAGAGGGAGTATGCAGTGATGCGCAACTGCTTTGTCTCTCTGAATCTGAAGATGCGGATGGGCCAGTGCCAATGGTCAGCACACCTCAGTACGCATCTGATGATGATGAGACTCAGGTGCCACTTTCTGGTGCGTACTGTGCTTGCAAGACTACCCAGGAGAAGCAGGTGTTTGAAGAGGGTAGTGTAGATGATGAGGTCCTTGACCCATCATGGTGTGAGGAACAGGAAGGTGGTGGGAGCAGCTCTGAGGAAGAGATTCCCGAAAGGCCAAAACAGGAGGGAGAGGTAGGGGGCAGACTCGGTTGCCTGTAGCCTCCACTTCGCCACCCATTCAGAGCATTTCTCTTCCAAAACCAAAAACGGGCGCTTCCATGTCTTGCAGTGCGTGGTCCTTTTTTGACACAGTTGCAGATGACATTTTCTTTGTCAAATGCAAGCTGTGTAATCAGAAAGTCAAAAGAGGGAAAAGTGTCAGCAACCTCAATACCACAAATATGTGGAAACATGTATGGACCAAGCACGTGGTGGAGTTACAAAGACACACTGAAGGCGTAGGCCAACCTACAGCACCACCTACCACCTCTTCAGCTCGTGTTGTAGCCTCTTCCTCCAGCTCACACACAGCTGGTTTGGCTTCCTCACAGGATCGCCATGGAAGAACTTCTGGCACTGTTGTACAGAGACACAGTGTTATTCCACACACAGCACCACGTTCCCTGTCATCCTCAAACTCCCAGGCCAGTCTACAGCCATCGATAGCACAGGCATGGGAGAAAAGGCGCCCTTACTCAGCAAACCACCCCTGAGCACAGGCTCTGAATGCTGGCATTGCAAAACTCCTGTCCCTTGAAATGCTCTCATTCAGGCTGGTGGAGACTGACACCTTCCGAAACTTCATGGCATTGGCAGTCTCACAATACAATGTGCCCAGCCGCTTTTATTTCAGCAGGCAAGCAGTCCCTGCCCTGCAAAAGCATGTGGTGGGAAAAATTAAACATGCGCTACTAAACGCCGTCAGTAGCAAGGTCCACCTGACCACCGATGCGTGGACCAGTAACCATGGACAGGGACGATACCTTTCCCTCATTGCCCATTGGGTAAATGTTGTGGAGCCGGGTACAGATCTTGAGAGTGGTGCTGAACGTGTTCAGCCAACTCCAAAGATTGCAGGAATCCAATCTGTACACATTGACTCCTCCTCATACTCCAGTTCCTCAGAATCAGCGCTGCAGGAGCCGTCACGGTCTACCTCCATATGGACCCGTGAACGCTTGCTTGTTACGACCAATATGAGCACAGCCGTGGCCAAACGTCAGCAGGCCGTACTGAAATTAATTTCTATGAGGAATCGAAGCCACACAGCGCAGCAGCTCTGGAATGCCATCAAGCAGGAGAGCGACATGTGGTTTGTGCCAGCGAATCTCCAGCCAGGCTTGGAAGTTCTGGGCCTAGGCAATCTCACTCAAATCCCATGTCTGGCACATGTGCTCAACTTGGTCGTGCAGAGTTTTTTGAGGGACTATCCGGATCTTGATGCACTGCTGCACAAGGTACGCATAGAGTGCGCTCACTTGCGGCGTTCCAGCATGGCAAGATCGCGCATTGCAGCTCTGCATCGCCGATTCCGCATTCCGGAACATTGCATCATATATGACCTACCCACCAAGTGGAATTCCACGTTACATATGTTGGAGCGGTTGTGTGAGCAGCAGGCAGCAGTAATGGAGTACCAGCTGCATCAAGCGCAAACAAGTCGCACTGCGCGCCGTTCACACTTCACCACAACTGAGTGGGCCTCTATGAAGGACATCTGCCACGTTTTGCGTGCCTTCGATGAATCCACGCGGATGGCGAGTGCAGATGATTCACTAGTCAGCATGACTGTCCCCCTTATCTGCCTGCTTCAAAAAACACTGCAAGCACTAAGGGAGGAGGTTTTGGAAAAGGTGTATGATGAGGAGTCACAAATGCCATCTGCTTCTGGACAGTCTGCGCAACGTGGTTCCTCACAAAGGCCTAGGCAGGGGACACTTTGTGAGGAGGATGAGGAGGAGTCAATGGAGGAGGAAGACATCTCTCCAGAGGAGGGAGGTACACAATGCTCTAGTAGTCAGTATGTAGAGCGAGGGTGGGGTGATGCAGAGCAGGCAGAGATGACGCCTCAAGCAAGGGACAGCGTTTCTTGGCCAGTTGGGAGTCAGCAGCACATGGTTGATTTCATGCTGCAGTACCTGAGAAATGACCGCCGCATCGCCCACATTCTAAAACACGTCTGATTATTGAGTGTACACCCTCCTAGATCCTCGCTACCGGGACAACTTACAAATCCTCATAACACCGTTGAACCGGGAGCGTAAAATGCGGGAGTACCAAGACAAACTGGTGCATTCCATCATGTTCTCCATTCCACCCGAGAGCACTGCTGCTAGTGCTTTATAAAGCAGCTCTGTGCGTTGAGGCAGTGGAGGAAGCTCTGCACCAAGAGGGAGCAGAAGCAGTGCCTCTGCACAAGTCAATACCAGTATGGCGCAAATGTGGCAAAGTTTTGTGTCCCTGCCACAAATGTCTACACCATCACAGACAGCTCCAGTCAGCAGGAGGCAACGTTTCCGTCAGATTGTGACAAACTACATGTCTTGCCCTCTCAGTGTACTCCCAGACAGCTGTTCCCCCTTCAAGTTTTGGGTCTCTAAGCTGGATACATGGCCAGAGCATAGCCAGTATGCATTGGAGGTGCTGGCTTGCCCTGCTGCTAGTGTATTATCGGAACGCGTCTTTAGTGCCGCAGATGGTGTACTAACAGACCGTCGCATGCGACTATCCTCCGATAATGTTGACTGGCTTACTTTTCTGATAATGAACAAGGTCTGGATCTTGCCGAAATTTGCCTGTCCTCTTTCAGATTTAATAATTGGTTGTCAACAGTTTCCAGGTCTCCTGTTGTTTTCATGCTTCTACCACCTGAACTGTAATCAATGGGCTCCAACACTGCCAGTTGCTACTCAGAAGTGCCGTCTGCACAAAGAAAAACACAAGCTCCTGTGTTAGTGGGGTTCAGTAACGCCAGCTGATTCCCTGCTGTGTGTCCGGCAATATATCATGCTCCCTCCAAATTCAAAACACATCAGATATGAAACTTGCTCACATTAGACCTCATCCTACACCCTCATTGACCCTGGGCTCCAACACTGCCAGTTGCTGCTCAGAAGTGCCGTCTGCTCAGAGAAAAACACTAGCTCTTGTGTTAATAGGGTTCAGTAACGCCAGCTGATCCCCTGCTGTGTGTCCGGCAATAAGTCCTGCTCCCTCCAAATTCAAAACACATCAGATATGAAACTTGCTCACATTAGGCCTCAGCCTACACCCTCATTGACCCTGGGCTCCAACACCGCCAGCTGCTGCTCAGAAGTGCCATCTGCACAGAGAAAAACATTAGCTCCTTTGTTAGTGGGGTTCAGTAAAGCCAGCTGATCCCCTGCTGTGTGTCCGGCAATGTCTCCTGCTCCCTCCACATTCAAGTTACATCAGATATGAAACTTGCTCACACTATGTTAGGGTCTGCGGAACGCACCAAGTAAATATAAATAGTGGGTGCGTTCGCAGCCCGGGGTCCACCGTGCAGGCAGAGCCTGCTGCTATTAAGATGGCGGTTTAGGCGAACTCTGTTACTTCACAGAGTCGCAAACATAGATGCCGTGCACTATATGGCGAACCCAGTTACACCACAGAGTCACTGAGGTAGAGATGCAGAGATAGAGACTGTGTCCTGTTAACACCACAGGGATACACAGATAACTGCTGTGCGGATAGCAGTCCGTGGTCATGCATTCAGCAATGCAAACAAGCAACTCCTCACCGGAGAAGCCGGTATTCTAGGGGCTTATATCAGCCAAGCCCTAAACACGTGCATACAAATCTCCTCTCTGGAGGTGCCGTTATTCTAGGGCTTATTTCAGCTGAGCCCTAACCACATGCGTGCATGATCACACTGGCACAAAGCATATAATGCAATTGATACTATCGCACAGCCGAGCGGCCATGAGTACCTTTTATATCAGAAGCTACAGGACCTTCCAGAAAAGGACAAATGAGAAACTGTTTCCAAACACAAGCAGTCTCAGGACCTTCCTGGCGGACCAATAGAAGCTGCTGCAGTACCTGAGCATTTGACTCCTGATCTCCAATGAGAGATCTTACCCTGGGCATGCTCAGAAGGGGAAACGCAGGACTTAGTCCCAAAGATGTCTGCTCGCTGCTGACAAGTACTGGCTACAATAGCAGAACCTGGAGAGGCAGCAGTAAACCTCTGCACAGTACTAGGCTGTGCAAGACGCTGGGACTGACGTCTCTGCTGAGGAGGCTCCACTGGGTCGGAGACGAATGGGGGACCTCAGCGGGAATGGCTCGAGATTCCCCCTGTGCAGAAGCGGGAACTCGACCTCTAACAAACTAGGCCTCAGCCTACTCCCTCATTGACCCTGGGCTCCAACACCGCCAGTTGCTGATCAGAAGTGCCGTCTGCACAGAGAAAAACACTAGCTCCTGTATTAGTGTGGTTCAGTAACGCCAGCTGATCCCCTGCTGTGTGTCTGGCAATATATCCTGCTCCCTCCAAACTCAAAACACATCAGATATGAAACTTGCTCACATTAGGCCTCAGCCTACTCCCTCATTGACCCTGGGCTCCAAAACCACCAGTAGCTGCTCAGAAGTGCCGTCTGCACAGACAAAAACAGTAGCTCCTGTGTTAGTGGGGTTCAGTAACGCCAGCTGATCCCCTGCTGTGTGTCCGGCAAAGTCTCCAGCTCCCTCCACATTCAAGTTAAATCAGATATGAAACTTGCTCACACTAGGCCTCAGCCTACACCCTCATTGAACCTGGGGTCCAATAGAGCCAGTTGCTGCTCAGAAGTGCCGTCTGCACAGAGAAAAACACTAGCTCCTCTGTTAGTGGGGTTCAGTATCGCCAGCTGATCCCCTGCTGTGTGTCCGGCAATGTCTCCTGCTCCCTCCAAATTCAAAACACATCAGATATGAAACTTGCTCACATTAGGCCTCAGCCTACACCCTCATTGACCCTGTGTTAGTGGGGTTCAGTAATGTAAGCTGATCCCCAACTGTATGTCCGGCAATGTCTCCTGCTCTGTCCACACTCAAACAACTACAGATTTTAAACTTGCTGCAATTAGGCCTCTGGCTACTTTTATGTTTCGGTAGCTGAGGAGAATTGCAAATATAGCCAAAGAAGCAATACACCAGAGAGGCTGGAAATTATTGGATTGCAGGACCCTAAACTAACCGCAACACTATAAGTAGCCGTGTAGCGTACCTACGGTGATCCTAGATGCCTTGTCACAGCCGGAGAGACAGCTACACCTAAAGGCAGAATGAAGAATGCTATCTGCCCCGTAGCAGAAACCCCAAAGAAATAGGAAACCCCCAAACATGTAATGGCGGTTAGACCAGAAGAAAATACAAACACAGACAGAAAATAGAATGAGCAAACGCTCGGGCCCAATCTGTCTAGATAGAAAAGTATAGGAAAGAATTCTGACTGCAGCCCAAAAAAAATCCTGACAAAAATACCAACACTTATGATTAACAAAAAACCTGAGATCACGCGATCTCTACCACCTAAATCAGATCTCTGGTGTAACACACAGCAATTCAGCAAATAAAAGTGACATGGGAACAGAGCAAAAGTGCAAACACAAACTGAGCACAATTGCTGCGCCAGGCCCCAAAAGGGGATCAGGCTGAAGTCTACTGCTAAGAAGCAAACCAGCAAGGAAAATCTAACCAGAGGAAAAAAAAACAGCAAATCACTTATCTGAATGAGAGCAGGAATGCAAGCTGAGCTCCAAGCAAGACGTGGAAGAACAATTGATTACCGGCAAGGCTGAAGGGAGTTCAGGTCACTTATATCAGACCATTCAGAGCCAGCTGAAGGTCATTCAGCAATTAGTTCATTACCCTCAGCAACCACCGGAGGGAGCCACAGCTCAGAAGTCGCCTTCAGAGTATTCAAAACAGTACCCCCTCCTTGAGGAGGGGTTACCGAACACTCACCTGCGCAACCAGGCCGATCAGGATGAGCTCGATAGGCACGGATCAGTCTCCCAGCATGGATGTCCGAAGCAAGCACCCAATAATTGTCCTCCTGACCAGGGCCGGCTCCAGGTTTTTATGGGCCCCGGGCGAAAGAGCCTCAGTGGGCCCCTTTAACACAGACCACGATTCATGATGCACAGATGCTGCAGAGAAATATGGATATAGTACAATGCCAAATACTTAACTTCTTCCATTACATGAGTGATATCTATTGTACAATAGCTCAAAAACCGCCAAATCCTCACAGCGCACAGTACAGACTGGACAGTACAGTCCTCCATACAATATTTTGGGCACCACAGTCTCCCCCTTATCACTCATATAATACCCCATGCAGGATGTCACCCCCCATATAATGCTCCATACAGAATACTGGACCCAATATAATGCTCCATACAGGATACTGGTCCCCATATAATGCTCCATACAGGATACTGGTCTCCATATAATGCTCCATACAGAATACTGGACCCAATATAATGCTCCATACAGGATACTGGTCCCCATATAATGCTCCATACAGGATACTGGTCCCCATATAATGCTCCATACAAAATATGGAGCTCTCCTCTGCGCTGTACTGCGTTCTGCACTGTTACGGCTCAGGAAAGGGCGCTGTGGAAAGACTTCCCATTATCATCATGATTTCCTCCCCATTATCATCAATGCCTGCCCATCATCATCATCGCCTCCCCATCATAATTATCACCTCCCCATCATCATCAATGCCTCCCCATTATCATCAATGTCTCCCCATCATCATCATCGCCTCCCCATCATCATTATCGCCTCCCCATCATCATCAATGCCTGCCCATCATCATCTTCTCCCCATCATCAATGCCTGCCCATTATCATCAATGCCTGCCCATTATCATCAATGCCTGCCCATTATCATCAATGCCTGCCCATTATCATCATCTTCTCCCCATCATCAATGCCTCCCCATTATCATCAATGCCTCCCCATTATCATCAATGCCTGCCCATTATCATCAATGCCTGCCCATTATCATCAATGCCTGCCCATTATCATCATCTTCTCCCCATCATCAATGCCTCCCCATTATCATCAATGCCTGCCCATTATCATCAATGCCTCCCCATTATCATCAATGCCTGCCCATTATCATCAATGCCTGCCCATCATCACACACAGACAGCACTACAGCACAAGCATTCTCTCACATACATACACACACACACACACACACACACACAAAGCACCGCACTACATACACACAGAGACACACACAGAGACGTCTTACCTCTTCAGCATCCGCGCTCTCTGCCACAGCCGGCCGCTGAATGATGACGTCATTCAGAGGCGCTGCTGTGAGAGGAAGCGCCGGCACCCCCTGGAGCCCGGAGCTGCGGCAGCGGAGGCACGGGAGAGGTAAGTATTGTGCCAGCTGATGCCGGGGCCCTGAGCAAGCGGGGGGGCCCAGTGGCGGCGCTGACACCGCTCTCCTCCGCTAACGGGCGCTGGGGTGCCAGACGGCGAGTGGGCCCCCCGCCTGCTCAGGGCCCCGGCACTTGCCCGGGTGTGCCGGGTGCTGACGCCGGCCCTGCTCCTGACCATAACATCTCCACTTAACAAAATACTGGAGTTTTTGTCTAGCAAAACGAGAATCCAATATTTTCTCATCCACATACTCCAAATTGCCCTCAACCAAAACAGGGTCGGGAGGCGCAGCCATAGGAACCACTGGCTCAACAAACCTCTTCAATAAGGACTTGTGGAACACGTTATGGATCTTAAATGTCCCTGGAAGAAGCAAACGGAAGGAAACCGGATTAATAATTTCCATGATCTTATAAGGTCCAATGAACCTTGACTTAAATTTTGGAGATGCAACATTCATAGGGATATTTCTTGAGGACAACCAAACCAAGTCCCCCACTTTAAAACGAGGACCATCAGTCCTATGTCTGTTGGCAAACCGCTGGGCCTTCTCTTGAGACAGAGACAACCTCTCCATTACCTGGTCCCAAATCTGCTGCATACACTCCTCAATAGAGTCAACCCCCGGACAGACAGAAACCTCCGCCTGTCCTGAAGAAAATCGAGGGTGAAACCCAGAATTGCAGAAAAATGGAGACATCAAGGTGGCAGAGCTAGCCCTATTATTAAGAGCAAACTCAGCCAAAGGCAAAAAAGAGACCCAGTCATCTTGATCAGCAGACACAAAACATCTCAAATAAGTCTCCAAGGTCTGGTTTGTTCTCTCGGTTTGTCCATTGGTCTGAGGGTGAAATGCAGAGGAAAAAGATAACTGTACACCAAGTTTAGAATAAAATGTCCTCCAAAATCTGGAAACAAACTGGACTCCTCTGTCAGACACAATGTTCTCCGGAATGCCATGTAACCGAACCACGTGCTGAAAGAACAAAGGCACCAATTCGGAGGCGGAAGGCAACTTAGGTAATGGCACAAGATGTATCATCTTGGAAAACCTATCACAGATTACCCAGATAACGGTCATTCTTTGAGAGACAGGGAAGTCGGAAATAAAATCCATAGAAATATGGGTCCATGGCCTCTTGGGCACAGGTAATGGCATTAACAAACCACCAGAACGAGAGCAAGGCTTGGAACGAGACCAAGTCCCACAGGACTGCACAAAGTCCCTGACGTCACGAGACAAAGTAGGCCACTAAAAGGACCAACTCATCAAGTCTCTGGTACCAAAAATCCAGGGAAGACCAGCCAACACGGAACAATAAATCTCAGACATCACACTCTTTTTCCACAGGTCTGGGACAAACAATTTCCCAACAGTGCAGCGTTCAGGTTTATACTCCTGACACCACTCCAGAGCCAGTCTCAAATTGGGCGAAATGGCGGAAAGAACTACACCCTCTTTCAAAATAACAGCAGGATCAGATAACTCATGAGAATCCGCAAAGAAACTCCTCGAGATGGCATCCGCCTTAACATTCTTAGTGCCCGGAAGAAAAGAAACCACAAAATTAAACCGTGTGAAAAACAAGGCCCACCTGGCCTGTCTAGGAGTAATTTACTTGGCTGATTCGAGATAAACCAGGTTCTTATGGTCCGTGAGGACCACCACCTGATGTTTGGCTCCTTCCTGCCAATGTCTCCACTCTTCAAAGGCCCACTTCATGGCCAATAACTCCCGATTACCAACGTCATAATTACGTTCAGGAGAAAATTTTCGAGAGAAGAAGGCACAAGGGTTACTCTTAGAGGTCTCTGGATCCCTTTGGGACAAAACGGCACCTGCCCCAATCTCAGAGGCATCAACCTCCACCTGAAACGGCAGAGAAACATCAGGCTGCCGTAGTACAGGAGCAGAAATGAATCTCTGCTTAAGTTCCTGAAACGCAGAAACTGCCTCAAGAGGCCAATTCACCACATCTGAACCCTTTTTGGTCAAATCAGTCAATGGTTTAACAATACCAGAGAAATTATCATTAAATTTACGATAAAAATTGGCAAAACCCAAAAATCTCTGAAGAGCCCTCAATGAAGCAGGTTGAACCCAATCACAGATGGCCTGAACCTTGACTGGGTCCATTTCAATAACAGATGGAGAAAAAATGAATCCCAGAAATGAGACCTTCTGTACGCCAAAAAGACACTTTGATCCCTTCACATACAGTGCATTCTCTCTCAAAATCTGGAACACAGTCCGAATATGTTTCACATGAGATTCCCAGTCGTTGGAAAAAATTAAGATATCATCCAAATAAACAATCAGAAATTTATCCACAAAATCCCAGAAAATATCATTCATGAAGGATTGGAAGACAGAAGGGGCATTAGTAAGCCCAAAAGGCATCACTAGGTACTCAAAATGCCCCTCTGGGGTATTAAACGCCGTCTTCCAATCATCCCCATGATTAATGCGAATAAGGTTATACGCCCCCCGAGGTCAAGCTTGGTAAACGAACTAGCACTTTTCACTCTGGAAAATAGGTCAGAAATCAAGGGTAATGGATATTGATATTTAACAGTGATTTTATTCAGGAGGCGATAATCAATACACGGCCTCAATGAACCATCCTTTTTGGCCACAAAGGAAAAACCGGCGCCCAAGAGTGAAGAGGATGTTCTGATATGACCCTTCTCCAAAGACTCCTTGATATAAGCTCGCATAGCATCGTGTTCAGGTACAGATAAATTAAAAAGGTGACCTTTAGGAAATTTACCACCAGGCACTAACTCAATAGCGCAGTCATAGCTCCTATGAGGAGGTAAGGATGCAGACTTACTCTCAATAAACACATCCGAAAAATCAGTCAAAAAGTCAGGGACATCCTGAGCCTGGGGAGAGGCAGAAAAAACAGGAGTGTCAATATTAACATATTGGCAGCCCCAACTGGTCACAGACACAGATTTCCAATCCAAAACAGGATTATGAGTCTGTAACCAAGGGAAACCCAGTACAATAATGTCATGCAGATTATGCAACACCAGAAATTTGCAACTCTCCTGATGATCTGGTTCGACCCTCATTATCACCTGAGTAGAAAACTGGGGTTTGTTCTCCGCCAAAGGGGTAGAATCAATGCCCAGTAACGGAATAGACTTCTGCTGGGGTATCATGGGAAAACCACAATGTTTGGCAATGTCAAAATCCATCAGGTTAATAGCTGCTCCTGAATCAACTAAAGCCTGAGCCAAAAATGTGAACAGGGAGCAAATCAGGGTAACAGTCAACAGAAATTTAGTCTGAACACTACCCAAGACAACTGAGCGCGCAAAACGTCTTCCCCGCTTAGGGCAGACGGAAATAGCATACGTTGTCCTGTCATGTTGCAGTCGGGTTAGCCGACTCTATGGTGCCTGCAGTTTAGGTTCTTCCTATGTGGACTGCGGGATCTGGCAATAAAGGCTGTTTCCGAAGTGCCAATAGGACAAGCACCCCCTGTAGGACTGTGGGTTTTGGTAACTGCTGCCGGCTCGCGGCCTTGCAACTTTGGTTTTCATGGGTACATTCTGATACCCATCCGGGTTCCAGTACCATCAACTGGTTCTCGGCAGTGCCTTTGGCTTAGATGCCTCCTTCTCGGTATCCGAGTTCCAACAACTTCTGCTGGTCCTTGGTAGTGCTATCTAGCTCAGGTATCTCCTGCTTAGTAACGGTGTTCCAGTACCGTTAGCTGGTCCTCGGTACTGCCATTGGCTCTTGTTCCTTCTGCTGCCCCTCCGGGTTCCAGTACCGTCAGCTGGTTCTCGGTAGTATCTTTGGCATGGGTACTCCCTGCTGCCCAGCCTGGTTCCAGCACGCCAGCTGTTTCCGGGTAGTGTCAACGTCACTTTGCCTCCAATACGTTGTCCTGTCGTGTTGCGGTCGGGTTAGCCGACTCTATGGTGCCTGCAGTTTTGGTGCTTCCTATGTGGGCTGCGGTATATGGCAATAAAGGCTGTTTCCGTAGTGCCAATAGGACAAGCATCCCCTGTAGAACTGTGGGTTTCGGTAACTGCGGCCGGCTCGCGGCCTTGCAACTTTTTTTTCATGGGTACCCTCTGATACCCATCCGGGTTCCATTACCGTCAACTGGTTCTCGGCAGTGCTTTTGGCTTAGGTGCCTCCTTCTCCCGGGATCCAAGTTCCAGCAATGTCTGCTGGTCCTTGGTAGTGCTTTCTAGCACAGGTACCTCCTGCTTAGTAACCGGGCTCCAGTACCGTCAGCTGGTCCGTGGTACTGCCATTGGCTCTTGTTCCTTCTGCTGCCCCTCCAGGTTCCAGCACCGTCAGCTGGTCCTCGGTAGTTCCATTGGCTCTTGTACCTTATGCTACCCATCCCGGTTCCAGTACCGTCAGCTGGTTCTTGGCAGAGCCTTTGGCTTAGGTGCCTCCTTCTCGGTATCCAAGTTCCAGCAATGTCTGCTGGTCCTTGGTAGTGCTTTCTAGCACAGGTACCTCCTGCTTAGTAACCGGGCTCCAGTACCGTCAGCTGGTCCGTGGTACTGCCATTGGCTCTTGTTCCTTCTGCTGCCCCTCCAGGTTCCAGTACCGTCAGCTGGTTCTCGGTAGTATCTTTGGCATGGGTACTCCCTGCTGCCCAGCCTGGTTCCAGCACGCCAGCTGTTTCCGGGTAGTGTCAACGTCACTTTGCCTCCAATACGTTGTCCTGTCGTGTTGCGGTCGGGTTAGCCGACTCTATGGTGCCTGCAGTTTTGGTGCTTCCTATGTGGGCTGCGGTATATGGCAATAAAGGCTGTTTCCGTAGTGCCAATAGGACAAGCATCCCCTGTAGAACTGTGGGTTTCGGTAACTGCGGCCGGCTCGCGGCCTTGCAACTTTTTTTTCATGGGTACCCTCTGATACCCATCCGGTTCCAGTACCGTCAACTGGTTCTCGGCAGTGCTTTTGGCTTAGGTGCCTCCTTCTCGGTATCTGAGTTCCAGCAACATCTGCTGGTCCTTGGAAGTGCTTTCTAGCACAGGTACCTCCTGCTTAGTAACCGTGTTCCAGTACCGTCAGCTGGTCCTCGGTACTGCCATTGGCTCTTGATCCTTCTGCTGCCCCTCCGGGTTCCAGCAACATCAGCTGGTTCTCGGCAATGTCTTTGGCATGGGTACTCACTCCTGCCCAGCCTGGTTCCAGCACGTCAGCTGTGTCCGGGTAGTGTGAACGTCACTGTGCCTCCAATACGTTGTCCTGTCGTGTTGCGGTCGGGTTAGCCGACTCTATGGTGCCTGCAGTTTAAGTGCTTCCTATGTGGGCTGCGGGATATGGCAATAAAGTCTGTTTCCGTAGTGCCAATAGGACAAGCACCCCCTGTAGGACTGTGGGTTTCGGTAACTGCGGCCGGCTCATGGCCTTGCAACTTTGGTTTTCATGGGTACCTTCTGATACCCATCCGGGTTCCAGTACCGTCAACTGGTTCTCGGCAGTGCCTTTGGCTTAGGTGCCTCCTTCTCGGTATCCAAGTTCCAGCAATGTCTGCTGGTCCTTGGTAGTGCTTTCTAGCACAGGTACCTCCTGCTTAGTAACCGGGCTCCAGTACCGTCAGCTGGTCCGTGGTACTGCCATTGGCTCTTGTTCCTTCTGCTGCCCCTCCAGGTTCCAGCACCGTCAGCTGGTCCTCGGTAGTTCCATTGGCTCTTGTACCTTATGCTACCCATCCCGGTTCCAGTACCGTCAGCTGGTTCTTGGCAGAGCCTTTGGCTTAGGTGCCTCCATCTCGGTATCCGAGTTCCAGCAAGGTCTGTTGTTCCTTGGTAGTGCTTTCAAGCACAGGTACCTCCTGCTTAGTAACCGTGTCACAGTACCATCAGCTGGTCCTCGGTAGTGCCATTGGCTCTTGTTCCTTCTACTACCCATCCGGGTTCCAGTACAGTCAGCTGGTTCTCGGCAGTTCCTCAGCCTTCTTGTATCTTCTGGTACATTTCCAATTTCAAGCTTTTTGAAATGTTTTTTGGTAATCACTTTGGATCTCCCTGACGACGACCCTGAAGACGACGACACTGAAGACGACGAGCCTGAAGACCACCCAAAAGAAGACGAAAAAGATGACTCAGAAGAAGATGACCAAGAGGACCAAGAACATGAAGACAACCACCAAGATACAGAACAAGAGACAGAAGACCAAGAAGCAGAAGAACAAAAAGCAGAAGAAGAAAAAGCAGAACATTAAGCATAAGACTAAAAATCAGAGCAAAATATATGATCTAAATTATAAGCAGAAGAAGACTAAGCAGTGTATGGGGGTGAGTCCGTTCCTCCTCGTGGTGCCTCTGGAAAATGCCTGCTGCTGCAGGCCAAACTGAATGCGGACAAAGCCTGTTGTAAATCTTTTGTGACAGGCAGAACGGAAGGTGTAATCTTCATTCTTTTATAGATAACAACTGCAGGAATGCCAGTCACAAATAAGAATTTGATGAAGAGGATGAATAGGAAGAAGATGAAGAAGTAGAATATGAAGAAGAATAATAGTTGAATTAGAAGTTGATGAAAAAGATGCTGCTGAGGATCATGAAGGAGAAAGTGTGGGAGAAGTAAAAAAGAAGGTGAAGAGCATGGAAGTAGAAAAACATACTTATGTGACAAAATATAAAAAAAGGTTAACATAGTCAATAATATCTTTGTTTCTCCGAACGTCTTAAAAAAATGTATTCATGCTATTCCATTTGATTGGGCTAAACCTCTATGCCTTCAATGTCTCCTCCACCTCCCCAACACATTCTACATTATTCTTAGTTGTTTTCCTTCATGTTGAATTAACCTACAAGGAAAGAAAGGGTTTATTTTAATTCCTATATTTCTGTCCCATTGACTTGCATTGGTTTCCGGCATCGGAATCGGCGATATCTGATACTTTTTGGGTATCGGTCCGATCCAATCCGATCCGATATTTCTCGATATCAGAAAGTATCGTTCAACACTGGTCACGAGACAAAGTGAGCCACCAAAAGGACCAAACCACCAAATCTCTGGTACCAAAAATACCAGGATGGCCAACCAACGTGGAGCAATGAATCTCATACATCACATTCTTCCTCCACTGGTCTGGGACAAACAATTTTCCAGCAGGGCAACGTTCAAGTTTTTCCTCCTGAAATTTCTCCAAAGCCAGTCTCAAATTAGGTGAGATAGCGGAAAGAATCACACCCTCCTTCAGAATAACAGCAGGCTCAGTTACCTCAGGAGAATCCAGGAAGAAACTCATCGAGAGGGTATCCGCCTTAACATTCTTTGTGCAGGGGAGAAAAGAGACCACAAAATTAAAACGTGTGAAAAACAAGGCCTACCAGGCCTGTCTAGGATTAAGTCGCTTGGCCGATTCAAGATAAACCAGGTTCTTATGATCCGTGAGGACCACCACCTGATGCTTGACTCCTTCCAGCCAATATCTCCACTCCTCAAAAGCCCACTTCATGGCCAGTAATTCCCGATTACCCACATCATAGTTACGTTCCGCTGGGGAACTCTTAGAGGTCTCCGGATCCCTTTGGGACAAAACGGCTCCTGCACCAATCTCAGAAGCATCAACCTCCACCTGAAATTGTAGAGAAACATCAGGTTGGCGCAGAACAGGAGCAGAAGTGAATCTCCGCTTAAGCTCCTGAAACGCAGAAACTGCCTCAGGAGACCAATTCACTACATCAGAACCCTTCTTGGTCAAATCAGTCAGTGGTTTCACAATACCAGAGAAATTAGCTATAAATTTACGATAAAAATTAGCAAAACCCAAAAATCTCTGAAGAGCCTTCAATGTAGTGGGTTGAACCCAACCACAAATGGCCTGAACTTTGACCCGGTCCATTTCAATAACAGACGGAGACAAAATGAATCCAAGAAATTAAACCTTCTGTACGCCAAAAATACATTTTGATCCCTTCACATACAATGCGTTTTCTCTCAAAATCCGGAAACCAGTCCGAACATGTTCCACATGAGAATCCCAGTCATTGGAAAAAATCAAGATATCGTCCAAATAAACAATCAGAAATTTATCCACGAAATCCCAGAAAATATTGTTCATAAAGGATTGGAAGACGGAAGGGGAATTAGTGAGCCCAAAAGGCATCACTAGGAACTCAAAATGCCCCTCTGGAGTATTAAATGCCGTCTTCCATTCATCTCCGTGCTTGATGCAAAAAAGATTATACGCCCCCCTGAGGTCAAGCTTGGTAAACTAACAAGGACCCTTCATTCTGGAAAATAGGTGAGAAATCAAGGGTAACGGATATTGTTAATTAACAGTGATCTTATTCAGGAGACGATAATCAAAACACGGCCTCAATGAGCCATCCTTCTTGGCCACAAAGAAAAAGCCGGAGCCCAAGGGTGAGGAGGATAGTCTGATATGACCCTTCTCTAAAGACTCTTTGATATAAGATCGCATAGCCACATGATCAGGCACAGAGAAATTAAAGAGTCGACCCTTGGGAAATTTACAACAGAGTACTAAGTTAATAGCGCAATCATAACTCCTATGAGGAGGTAAGGATGCAGACTTACTCTCTCTAAACACATCAGAAAAATCAGTCAAATAGTCAGGGACATCATGAGACTGGGAGGAGGCAGAAAAAACATCTTGAGACTGGGGGGGCAGAAAAAACAGGAGTGTCAGCACAAACACATTGACAACCCCAACTGGTCACAGACACAGACTTCCAATCCGAAACAGGATTGTGAGTCTGTAACAAAGGAAACCCCAGTACAACAATGTCATGTAAATTATGTAACACCAAAAATTTGCAATTCTCTTGGTGGTCCGGGTCAACCCACTTTATCACCTGGGCAGAAAACAGGGGTTTATTCTCCGCCAAGGGGGTAGAATCAATGCCCAGCAAAGGAATAGACTTCCGCAGGGGTATCATAGGAAAACCACAACGTTTGGCAAAATCAAAATCCATCAGGTATATAGCTGCCCCTGAATCAACAAAAGCCTGATCTGAAAATGTGGACATGGAGCAAATCAAGGTAACAGTCAACAGAAATTTAGTATGAACACTACCCAAAACAACTAAGCGCAAAACGTATTCCCCGCTTGGGTGCAGACGGAAATAGCATGAGAAGCATCATCACAATAGTAGCATAAATTATTACGCTTACGAAATTCATGACGCTGTGCCCCAGAAGTCACTCCATCACACTGCATGGGCTCAGGGGCTGGCCCGCAAGGCATCACAATCTCACGCATATTTCTACGCTCGCGCAGACATCTGTCAACTTGAATAGCTAATGACATAGAGTCATTGAGACCAGAGGAGATAGGTAATCCCACCATAACATCCTTTACAGTCTCTACCAGACCCTTCCTAAAAAGAGCTGCCAGAGAATCATCATTCCATTTAGTAATGACTGCCCACTTTCAGAATGTCAGGATTTGAACCTGTGAGCCATTGCTTGCTAGTCTGTTCCTCTGCTGTGGAGCTATTCGGAACTTGTATAACTTCAGCCTGAAAACCATATGAACTTCGTCTGGGATAGAGATCATCACCTGCTCTGCTGATTGTCCCCGCCTTAATTGAGACTGATTGGATAGAGATCATCACCTGCCCTGCTGATTGTTCTCGCCCTGATTAAGTCTGATTGGACCTGCTATATATACCTGGCCAGTGCAGCTTCCTGTTGCTGAGTATATTGTGGTGCTCAGTCTAACTGAGTGAAGCATTATCTGAGCTCCTGATCTGGAAGGTGTTCTGCTGGCATCTTCCTGTCTCTTGTGGAAACCCTGCTGTTCCTACCTCGACCTATCATTTAAAGGACTTGGTGCTTGAGTGTGATCTTGGCCGGCCCGTGCTCGGGCGGGCCCCGGCATCTGCTGACACAGTGAACTTCCACCGCCATATACTGCACCTCCAGAAGTCTTTCCATGGTCACCTGTGCATCGCTGCTCCGGCCACTGGCCTCCAGTCCAGTATCTCCAGTAACGTGACAGAATACTCAGCCTCTCAAAAATGGAGGCCGCTGGAGCAGAAACTATGGAGACATGTGTCAGAAAACTGCAGGGTGCAATGTCCAGTCTGCACACCGAACACATGAATGGGAAATCACGGATGGACGCATTTATTGCACAAAGCGATCATAATGTCCAGAATCACCAACAAGCTATCCATGATCTGCAGAGTGCGGTACAAGTGTTGACTGCTCGAATTACACAGCTAGAAGGACAAGCTTCCGTCTCAGCGTCTGCCACGCCCCCCAAGCTACCACCTTTTCGTTTTGGCGGTGATCGAGATAAATTTTGCGGATTTTTGAATCAATGTTACCTGTTCTTCGATACACATGCTAATCAGTTCCCGACTGATAGGTCAAAGGTGCTATGCATCATTATGCTGTTAACCCACAAAGCGATCGCTTGGGCTAATCCTCTGATTGAGATTCGGGACGCACGTTTAGACAATCTGAAGGAGTTTATTCGAGCGATGCAGCAGATGTTTGATGACCCAAACCGTGCAGCTACCACTGAATCAACGTTGCTGGCATTACGACAAGGCAAACGTCCCGGCGCAGAGTATGCTATGGAGTATAGGAGGTGGGCCGTCGACACTGAATGGAATATTGCAGCAAATGTAACTTTCTTTAAAAGAGGACTTTCTAGTGCAGTAAAGGACGAACTTGCCCGTGGAGAGACCCCTTCGGATCTGGATGATTTCATCAAGCATTGCATCCGGGTTGACACCCGTCTGTCTGAACGACGACAAGAGAAGTGACCTCCATGAATCGTTCAACTAACTCTTATAACTCCTCCTGCCATCGGTCACTAAAGAAGTGACTAGCCGGAATGTCCGAGATACAGAACTCGCCAATGCTCCAGCTACCTTCCAGCACCTGGCAAATGATATTTTCCGAGACCTGTTGGATCAGTTCGTGGTCGTTTATCTAGATGACTTCCTGATCTTTTCAAACTCTATGGAGGAACATCAGACGCACGTAAGACAAGTGCTACAACGATTAAGGGAGAATTCGTTATATATTAAATTAGAAAAATGTGAATTCCATCAAGAAGAGATTCAGTTCTTGGATACGTCATTTCACCTCAAGGATTACGGCTGGATGCTAAGAAAACGCAAGATATCACCGAGTGGCCTATCCCTAAAAATGTGAAAGAAGTTCAGCGTTTTGTGGGGTTCGCCAACTTTTACAGGCGTTTTATTAAGAATTTTTCCGAAATCGTGCTACCCATCACACAACTAACAAAAAAGGGAGCAAAATTCATCTGGACACCCCAAGCGCAAGAAGCGTTCTCTCGCTTAAAAAGGAAATTCACAAAAGCTCCCATATTACGCCATCCTGACCCTGAATTGGCTTTTATCATTGAGGTGGATGCTTCAGACTGTGCGGTCGGTGCTATCCTCTCCCAGAGGACAGGGGAAAAGAAGTTGCTGCATCCATGTGCATTTTTCTCACAACGTATGTCTGTAGCCGAAAAGAACTATGACGTGGGAAATAAAGAATTGCTCGCCATCATATCAGCATTCAAAGAGTGGAGACATCATCTCCAAGGGGCTGCACAGCAAATTTTGGTGTTGACCGATCATCGCAATCTGGAGTTTATCAGGTCTGCAAAATGCCTCTCTCCTCGGCAGACCCATTGGAGTCTGTTTTTGAATCAATTCAATTTTGTAATTTCATATCGACCAGGCTCCCGCAACAAGAAAGCAGACGCATTATCCAGAATGTTTTCAAGCGAAGCTAATCTTGTAACAACACCCAAACCCATTGTGGCAGATACTAAGATCTTGGGAGTAATACATGATGGAGATTTGCTGGAAGATTTGAAAGCAGCATACGAAACAGACTCGTTTCTATCACATCCATCAGGGGACGTGCATCTGCTTTTTAAAAATCAAGTATGGACTGATGGTCGACGACTATATGTACCAGAAGCAGCTCGGTTAAAAGTTCTACAACTAGTGCACGATTCTAAAAGTGCAGGACACAAAGGGACACAGAAAACGCAGGAGTTTTTATCACGTTTCTTTTGGTGGCCGAACTTTCAAGAAGACGTGAAGAAGTACGTTAATTCCTGTGACATCTGTGCCAGATATAAGACTCCACGTGCATCCCTTATGGGACTATTGCAGCCTCTCGCCATCCCAACATGACCGTGGGGATCGATTTCAATGGACTTTATAGTAGATCTACCAGATTCCAAGGGAAAGACATCCATTCTGGTAGTAGTGGATCGACTTACGAAAGCAGCGCATTTCATTCCGTGTTCAGGTCTGCCTTCAGCAAAAGATACAGCCGATCTGATAATTTGCAATGTTTTTCGCCTCCACGGAGTGCCGGATGAAGTCGTCTCAGATCAAGGTGTGCAATTTACATCCAATTTTTGGCGCAGTTTATTCTCAGCGCTAGACATCAAAGTACGATTGTCAACCGCTTACCATCCGCAATCTAACGGCCAGACTGAACGTACAAATCAGACGCTGGAGCAGTATCTTCGTTGTTATATTTGCCACCTACAAGACGACTGGGTGGATCTGCTGCCATTTGCGGAATTTTCATATAACAATTCACAGAATGCCTCTACGAAACAGACGCCATTTTTTGCAAATCTTGGATATCACCCAAACATCCTTCCCAAAAATCCTGTGGCATCATTAATACTAGCAGTCGCAGAAAGAATCTCTCTATTACAGCAAAATCTTAAGGTTCTGAAAGACACATTAAAGGAAGCTCAGGAGAAAAACAAAAAAGCGGCCGACAGTTATCGGAGACCCACTCCCACATTTAGGGTTGGAGATCGAGTGTGGTTATCCACTAAGAATTTGAAATTGAAGATTCCTTCTCCTAAATTAGGACAAAAGTTTGTGGGACCATACAAAATCAGTAAGATTGTGAGTCCATTAGCCGTACGTCTACAGCTACCAAAATCAATGAAGATTCATCCTGTTTTTCATGTGTCTTTGTTCAAAGCCGCCACAGCCAATCCATTTCCAGAACGATCCCCTCTGCCTCCAGATGCAATTGAAGTGGACGGACAGGAGCAGTTTGTGGTGGAAAAAGTCTTGGATTCCCGAATACACAGAAATCGTTTACAGTATTTGATCAAAAGGCAGGGCTACGACATGGAGGAAAATTCATGGGAACCAGTAAGCAATGTCAATGCTCCTCGTTTGATCGGACAATTTCATCGGCGGTATCCTGCAAAACCTGGGCAAGTTGCGTCCAGAGGCCGCCGTTAAGAGGGGAGTATTGTCAGTATTTGAACCTGTGAGCCATTGCTTGCTAGTCTGCTCCTTTGCTTTGGAGCTATTCGGAACTTGTATAACTTCAGCCTGAAAACCATATGAACTTCATCTGGGATAGAGATCATCACCTGCTCTGCTGATTGTCCCCGCCTTAATTGAGACTGATTGGATAGAGATCATCACCTGCCCTGCTGATTGTTCTCGCCCTGATTAAGTCTGATTGGACCTGCTATATATACCTGGCCAGTGCAGCTTCCTGT
>JARQOD010000005.1:164397814-164523077 GCA_033576555.1 Oophaga sylvatica | reverse complement strand
CCTACTGCTTTGCCTCCTGACCCTGTTCTGGTTGAGGGCAATATGGAGTTTGTGGTTGAGAAAATATTGAATTCTCGTTTTTCTAGACGGAAACTCCAGTATTTGGTTAAGTGGAGAGGTTATGGTCAGGAAGACAATTCTTGGGTGTTTGCTTCGGACATCCATGCTAGGAGACTCATCCGTGCGTATCATAGAACTCATCCTGACCGACCTGGTTGCTCAAGTGAGGGTTCGGTGACCCCTCCTCAAGGGGGGGTACTGTTGTGAATGGACTTGAAATGAGTTCTGAGTAGAGGCTCCCTCTGGTGGTTACAAGCGGTACTGGACTGTCCAGTGAAGATTGTGAGGATTGGGAATCAGGTGTTACTGACTGGTCTTATATAAGGGAGTCGCCTTCCCATCAGGGTTGCCGGTGATCAATTGTTCTGGTCTCAATCCTTGATTCCTGTTTCCTTTGTAGCCTGCTGTGTCGTGTCTGCATCTCCTGCTAACAGATAAGACATTTTTCTTCTTTTTGTTTTTGTGCTTGATTTTTGCATTTTGTCCTGCACTTCTGTGGGGGCCTTCAGGGTCCCCTCCGGGGGCTTTTGCCCTCTCAGTTTAGTTCAGCCACTGATGTTTGTACATTTGCTTTTTCCAGTTTTTTCAGTGGCTGCTGTTTTGATTTTGTTACACCAGAGAACTAATTTAGGTGGTAGATGTCGTGTGATCTCAGGTGTTTTTGAAATTAGTAGAGTTGGTGCTTTTCAGGGTTTTTTGGGATTGCAGTAAGTGCCCTTCCTATCCTTTTCTATTTAGGTAGTTTGGGCCCCAACGTTTGCTCATACTATTTTCTGTCTGTGTCAGTATTTCTTCTTGTCTAACCGCCATTACATGTTTGGGGGCTTTCTATGTTCTTTGGGGATCTGCTCCGGGGCAGATAGCTTTCCTCTTTCTATCTTTAGGTGTAGTTAGTTTCTCAGGCTGTGACGAGGCGTCTAGGACCAACGTAGGAACGCTCCACGGCTGCCTCTAGTTGTGGTGGTTAGTCAGGGTACTGCAATCTCATAGATTCCAACTGCTCTGGTGTATTGCCTTTTTTACCTGCACTCCTGAGCTACCGAAACATAACAGAAAATAGTATGAGCAAACGCCGGGGCCCAATCTTCCTAGAAAGAAAAGGATAGTAAGGACACCCACCGCAATCCAAAAAACCCTAAAAAAATACCAACTCACCAATTGCAAAAACACCTGAGATCACACGACCTCCACCACACAAACCAGTCCTCTGGTGCAACAAAACCAAGCAGCAGCCACTGAAAAAACTGGAAAAGGCAAATGAACAAACAACAGTGGCTCAGATAAACCGAGAGGAGCACAAGCCCCCGGATGGGACCTGGCTGACCTCCACAGAAGTGCAGGACAAAAAGCAAAAAGCAAGCACAAAAAATAAAAGCAGAAAACATCCTATCTGTTAGCAGAAGATGCAGACAAGACACAGCAAGCTTCCAAGAGAACCAGGAACCAAAGTTGAGACAAGAACAATTGATCACAGGCAACCCTGATGGGAGGGAACCTCCCTTATATAAGACCAGTCTGTAACACCTGATTGCCAATCTTCACAATCTTCATTGAATAGTTCAGTACTGTTTGTAACCACCAGAGGGAGCTTCTGCTCAGAATTCATTTCTAACACATTCACAACAGTTGACTATGCATCTAGATAAGTTCCTTAGGGGTCTAGTTTCCAAAATGGGGTCACTTGTGGTGGAGCTCCAATGTTTAGGCACACAGGGACTCTCCAAATGCGACATGGCAACCGCTAAATGTTCCAGCATATTTTCCATTCAAAAAGTCAAATGGCGCTCCTTCCCTTCTAAAGCCCTGCCGTGCGCCCAAACAGTGGTTTATGACCACATATGAGGTATCTGTGTACTCAGGAAAAACTGCTCAACAAATTTTAGGATCCAATTTATACTGCTGCCCATGTGAAAATGAAAAAACTGAAGCTAAAAGAAAATTTCTGTAAAAAAAAAGTACTTTTTTTTTACGAATCAATTTGTGAAGCACCTGGGGTTCAAAGTGCTCACTATGCATCTAGTTAAGTTCCTTAGGGGGTCTAGTTTCAAAAATGGGGTCACTTGTGGGGGAGCTCCAATGTTTAGGCACACAGGGACTCTCCAACTGCGACATGGCAACCGCTAAATATTCCAGCATATTTTCCATTCAAAAAGTCAAATGCCGCTCCTTCCCTTCTTAGCCATGCCGTGCGCCCAAACAGTGGTTTATGACCACATATGAGGTATCTGTGTACTCAGGAGAAATTGCCCAACAAATTTTAGGATCCATTTTATTCTGTTGCCCATGTAAAAATGAAAAAATTGATGCTAAAAAAAATTTTTGTTGAAAAAATTAAAATGTCCATTTTTTCCTTCCACGTTGATTTAGTTCCTGTGAAGCATCTGAAGGGTTAATATTCTACTTGAATGTAGTTTTGAGTAGCTTGAGGGGTGCAGGTTTTATAATGGTGTCACTTTTGTGTATTTTCTGCCATATAGACCCCTCAAAGTGACTTCAAATGTGAGGTGGTCCCTAAAAGAAATGGTTTTGTGAATTTTGCTGTAAAAATGAGAAATTGCTGGTCAAATTTTAACCCTTATAACTTCCTAACAAAAAAAAATGTTGTTCCCAAAATTGTGCTGATGTAAAGTAGACATGTGGGAAATGTTATTTATTAACTATTTTGTGTCACATAACTCTCTGGTTTAACAGAATAAAAATTAAAAATTTGAAAATTACAAAATTTTCGCCAAATTTCCATTTTTTTCACAAATAAACGTAAAAATTATCAACCTAAATTTACCACTAACATGAAGTCCAATATGTCACGAAAAACAATCTCAGAATCGCTAGGATCCGTTGAAGCGTTCCTGAGTTATTACCTCATAAAGAGACACTGGTCAGAATTGCAAAAAATGGCAAGGTCTTTAAGGTCAAAATAGGCTGGGCCATGAAGGGGTTAATTAACAGAGCACATACATTTCTTTGATTAGGGGCACACTGATATAATAAAGTCACAAGGTGCTTGTTCATCATCTTGTTTTTCTTTGGGGGGGTGGTTAGTGTAGCAATTTAAAAGTTAATTGATGTCTATTATATGGTGCCAGGTTAGCACAATATGTAATTTATGAGTGGGAAAGGCCATGCCACAATGTGAGTCAAACCATTCTGTAATAACATAAGTTATTAAAATTAAAAATACACATTTATATATCTGCAATCAGAGATGGTCACCATAAAGCATCATAAATCAAAGTAAATGAAAGCACACTATACTGGTTCCATTTATTTTGAGCTGATTATGGTCAAATCTCTTGATTGTGCCAATAGACAAAGATATGCTTGTGAGGAAGTCAAAGGACTCTGCTAAGGAAGGGCTGTTATAAATTGTGCACCAACAGAATCCAAATCATTACTGACTGGTGTAATTAAGTAGACAATTCTAGAAAAAGGATAAACTTTCAAGCAAATAAAGGAATAAAATGTCATAGTTTAAAATTACCTCTAAATGATATCAAGTTGTTCCTTTGCCAAAGTACAATGCCTCATTGTTGTATTTAGGAAAGTAATGTCAGGAAGAACCTACTCCAACAGGCAATCAAAGGTTACTAGGTGGACCCTGCAAAATTTATTGTTATTATTATTATTATTATTATTATTATTATTATTCTTCAAAATTGGGTTTTAGTAAAATAGATACCATGTGTTATGAGCTGGGTTTGTCCCGCTGCATGGGTTAGATCCCAGGAATTGCCTTCTGCTGTGGTCTCCCATTCATGTCTGGCCACTGTGGCTGTTGCTCAACACAGACCTCAGTCCCAACGCCTTGCTCATGCTTGCAGTATACCTTTAGTTACTGTCTGCTAGCCAGCTAAGTCTATGATAAAGACATCGCCTTGCGCTCTTTAGTCTAAGGCCAGAAATCACCATACTGAGCATGTCCATGATGTGGCATCTTCCTATTGGTGTTTGGACGTCATATGCTCAGGTAATCTGGCAGCTCCGATTTGACCGGCGGGCGATGTCAGCATGAGGATTTGGGGTGGAGCTTTGGGTTTAAAAGGCTCCCAGCGATGCCTACGGTGGTTGGTGTGTGTGAGTGGATAAACTACCACTCTGTTTGCCAATTGTGTGTGTGTTAGCTACCGTCACAGGCAGGGTTTTTTGGCCCCACTTGGCTTAGCACCTGTTTCAGCCACGTGTGCGGTTAGCACGGGTCAGTCTCAGGGCAAGATCCAAACATTACAGCTTTGCTCCCCTGTATGTTCTACGGGGTTTTCCTCTTGCACCTTTTGTGTTTTTTCTCTTGCCTCAGCATCTGCTTCTCCCCTGTGTGCAGTTAGCACAGCTTACTGGAAGAGCTGGCGCAACTCATGTGCTAATCCCTGTGTCGCTAACAGGGTATCGCACCTATTATTCCTTGGTTCAGTATCCTCTCTGTGAAGTTAACAGAGCGAGGTACCCTGCCTTCCGTTCACACTGTGTGGTGTTAACTCAGGGTGCTTTAGAAGAAAGCTCACTTCTCTGTACCATCATTGTTCACATTAGCAGCAGTTTTACATCTCTGCACGGTGGACCCAGGATTGCGATTGCACTTTGAGATATATGTTATTTCAGTGCAATCCGCCAACTCTAACACCAAGTTTCATAAATCTTATAGACCTATATTCACTACTAACCACAAACATAATGTTAAGTGATTTTTTCAGATATTAATGTCACATTAGGACAAGTTATAACGCATAGTAAGCTTTCATATTAAATGCAAACATAGTCTTTTCCAGCATTAAATAATTTGTTGCAAATTTAAGGTTTTCTCTGTACTTGGCTCCATTCTTCACAAAGTACCCAGCTTCAAAAGGACCAAGTAACTACAACACCACAGAGTGTTCTATCATTATATCTGATTACACTAACTAGCACAGATCAGAAAAATGCAGTGGCAATGAAAGTTTAAAGTTAAACATTTTGAAGATATTGCTTCAAAACGTATCAGAAAACTGAGCTGCCAGAGTTTTCTTTCCCAAAGTCACTTCAGGAAAACTTGGCACCTTTTTTCCTGAAGCAGCTTTGCTGCCGGGTTTGTAGATGTTTTTGAATTGGTGTCTTTTCCTCTGTCTTCAATAATAGAAACATACTGTAGAGGGCGACGGCTGTAACCACATCTCTTGCACTGACTGACAGCCGACTCGGCAGTGACTCAGTACATAGCTGGCAGTCAGGTAGTGTCAGGGCATTGTTATAACTGCACTGAGCGGTGAGCCTGCCACTCCTCTGACTGAAAGCCTGCGACTGCCAGGAGGAATAAAGTTCATTTTCTCCTGCCAGCAAAACTTTCAGTGTGACGGCCGCGCAATTTTAAAATGCTGTTAACCTGCAGAAGAGCAACATATCTTCAAGTTAATATTGTTTTTTGACATGACAGGTTCCCTTTAATGAAGAAATCCATCTATAATATTATGTTTGCTGTTTTCATATACTATCTGTTTTATGCTTAACGACTTAAAAGATTATGTACTATCCATAGATTATATAAGTCAGAGAAATTCACATTTTTCTCTGCACCGACATTCTTAAATGTCAGTAAAGCTTAACCAGCTTGCACTACATCATGAAGCTGTGAGGGTGGGAAGTGGGCTATTAAACACAGCCAGACTTCCCAGATAAAATATATACATGATTTGTCACCATATCTACCTATTCCACATCTGTGCACACAGTGCTGAATCAGCATTTGTGCATATAAATTAGAAAACATTGACTGTGTCTCTTCCTCCAGGCCCAATGATAATATGATCACTGTGGATAGTGAGGGAACAGGAGCTGCTCGGTTCAAGGATGTCCATTCTGCCCTATTATGCATCCAGGAGGCTGGAACTATGTGGCTATTGAGGTTAATGTACCTGAGTGGCACCTCCACACTCCATAAAAAAAAAAATATATATATATATATATATATATATATGTAAACACAGTATATATATATAATATATATATATATATATATAAATTAAGTAAAAATGTCCTCAACCCTCTTTTAAAAAATCATGGGAGTAAGGTGTGTAAAATAAATTAATATAAATATATAGTTGCCGCATCTTGTAGCGCCGTGGGGTACTCGGTATCGGGCCTGTTCTGTTACTTCAGGGAATGCCATGGCAGCAGTGATCCTGTCCCTGGCCCTGGGCGAGCAATCAAATGATGAAAGGAATAGTTATTATGGGATTAATTCGTGACGCCACTCATGGTGTTCGGCAATAAGATGGCCGACGCTACGATTCAGTACCACTGGGGCAGATGGTGATGCAGCAAAGATGTTATAGCTCTCCACAGGTAGAGTGGGGCCCCAGGGCGGATATAACAGTCTGTTCAGGTGAAGGTGAACGTTGAGGTGTAGAGAATAAGCAAGGGACACAGAAAAGTGCAGCTTTCTTTACCTTTTACTGCTTGGTAGAAGAAAATGCAATCCGGGTTACTAGTTACAGATGATTGATGTGAGCATGTTGGAAATGACTCCTGAGCTGAGGCTCCCTCTGGTGGTTGCTGACGGTATGGAAGCAGTATTGAATGACTAGGCTTTATCACCTGTAAGCGATGACTGGCAATCAGGAAAGACGGACTGGCAGATATAAATGAGCTGCCTTCCAATAATCCTCGCCGGTGATCAATTGTTGTTTCCTGGTACATTTGGAAGTCAGCTTGTGTCTTGCCTTTGTCTGCTACTTTCAGATACGTTTTTTTTGCTGCTTGTTTATATCGTGTTTGCTAGTTCCATTTTTTGCCTGCACTTTTGTGGGAGGTTAGCCGGGTTCCCCTCCAGGGGCCTGTGCTACTCTCTGTTTTTCAGTTTGCCACTGTTTATTTGTTCCATTGCTCTGTCCCTGCTATTTGAGTGGCTGAGGGTTAGCCGCTTGGACACACCAGAGATCTGATTTAGCGAGTGGCTAGATCGTGTGGTCTCAGCATTTTTTGAAATCAGAAGTGTTGGAATTTTTCTAGGGTTTTGCTGGGTTGCAGAAAGTATTCTGCCCTGTCCTATCTAGGCAGTATTTGGCCCCAGTATTTGCTCACTCTATTTTCTGCCTGTGTTTGTGTTTCTTCTTGTCTAACCGCCATTATATGTTTGGGGGCTACCTATTCCTTTGGGGCACTACTCCAGGGCAGTTAGCTTTCCTGTTTCTATCTTCAGGTGTAGCTAATCTCTCTGGCTGTGCCAAAGTGTCTAGGTCACCGTAGGTACGTCCCACAGCTGCTTCTAGTGGTGCGGTTAGCTTAGGGATCTGCAACCCATTAGTTCCCAACCTCCCTGGGTGTTCGGCTGCCTTGGCTGTTTTTTGCTCCTGTCCTCCTCAGCTACCAAATCATAACAGATGATAGCAGGAGTCTGGATAGCTTGGAAGCATTCAGGGGATCCACCCTGCCAGGTGGGGTTAGAGGCCTTCCTGCTGCTCTCTCTTTTCTGGTCCCTGCTGCCTGTAGCTAAGCTGCGACCCTCTCCTGCGTGTTGGCTTTAACCTGTATGGCAAGCAGCGTGAGCCTATCACAGGCACTGTCTGTTCACTGGCAGTCCTGGGCTCCTGGTCTTCTGCAGTGCCTCCAGGTGATCAGTGTGGTCAGAGAGCTTAAAAAAACAAGGTACACAGGATGTGGATAATGGAGGAGGAAAACCGGGCTGGTGGAAAAATAATACAGAATACAATGCCAGGCAATAGCGTATAATACCAAATTTTTATTAATCACATATGCACAGACATACAAAAAAAATAAAATATATAAAAAATACCACAACAATGAGGAGAAAACAACCACAAATACAAATAACCAAATAATGTATGGCTCAATATTAATAACCAGGTAACTATAAATAACAGATCAAATAATTAAAAAAGATCAAAAAACGCAAAAAATCATGCGGATGTTCCCATTATGCCAGGTATAGACAATACAGTGTGACCAATAGACATACAGGCAGTATGAAAAAGGCGCTAAATGTGCAATAAAGTATATGAATAGAATAATACATATAAAATATATATAGCATACAACAATGCAATAAAACTCAACTAAATAATAATGTACATAACAGAAGTGCATAAAAAGTGCACAAAAGATAGCGTGCAAACAGATCTACAATATGGTGTCAATGACACTGTGCTTCAACCTAAATTGTACAAAGAGGTGCACAACATGAGCTGTTAAACTGATCTAAACAAAAGTGTGTTGTAAAAAATCTAATAACACAAATGCATAAAAAACACAAATTGTGAGATGATGTGCAGTGCTTGTGCAAACAAAGCACTAAAGTATGGCCAGTGGAACAGCATATAAAGCGCTAGAGTATGGCTAGTGGAATTGACGAAGGAATTGATTTCCGAAACACGCGTCGGGGTGCGTTTTTGGAGGTGAACCACATTACACATTGGCTCCCAGGTAATTTGCTGTTCCACTAGCCATACTCTAGCGCTCTATTTGCTGTTCTACTAGCCATATTCTAGTGCTTTAATTGCTGTTCCCCTAGCCATACTCTAGCGCTTTAATTGCTGTTCCACTAGCCATACTTATAGAGTGCTTTCAGTGGGAGTAAAAGATTGGTTTGGTACCGTGTTAGCCAGTAGAAAAAAACATATAGAGTGCTTTCAGAGTTTACTCCCACTGAAAGCACTCTATATGTTTTTTTCTACTGGCTAACACGGTACCAAACCAATCTTTTTTCGACTAGCCATACTCTAGCGCTTAATTTGCTGTTCCACTGAACATACTTTAGCGCTTTGTTTGCACAAGCACTGCACATTACCTCACAATTTGTGTTTTTTATGCATTTGTGTTATTAGATTTTTTACAACACACTTTTGTTTAGATCAGTTTAACAGCTCATGTTTTGCACCTCTTTGTACAATTTAGGTTGAACAACAGTGTCATTGACACCATATTGTAGATCTGTTTGCACACTATCTTTTGTGCACTTTTTATGCACTTCTGTTATGTACATTATTATTTAGTTGAGTTTTATTGCATTGTTGTGCGCTATATATATTTTATATGTATTATTCTATTCATATACTTTATTGCACATTTAGCGCCTTTTTCATACTGCCTTTATGTCTATTGGTCACACTGCATTGTCTATACCTGGCATAATGGGAACATCCGCATGATTTTTTGCGGTTTTTGATCTTTTTTAATTATTTGATCTGTTATTTATAGTAATTGATATTGAGCCATACATTATTTGGTTATTTGTATTTGTGGTTGTTTTCTCCTCATTGTTGTGATATTTTTTATGTATATATTTTATTTTTTTGTATGTCTGTGCATATGTGATTAATAAAAATTTAGTATTATACGCTATTGCCTGGCATTGTATTCTGTATTATTTTTCCACCAGCCTGGTTTTCCTCCTCCATTATCCACATCCTGTGTACCTTGTTTTTTTATGTTATCCGGAAGGTCTGCCATCCATAATTCAGGATCTGTTGGAGTTTTATCTCACTTATAAATTATTGTTGAGCACCTAGTGAGCATACCATTATTGTTTATCTCAACATTTCCTGTTTTTACAGAGAGCTTGTAGTCCCCTGCCTTCCAGATTTGGCTATCGGGGCGTACAGCACCCACACAGCCCAGGACTCTGGCGTCTTTTTATCAGTGCTCTGCTCCGAGATCAGCTCTGACGCAGATGCAATTCCCAGAGCCCTTGACTCCGCTCCTCTCTCTTCCCTCTTCTCAGACTAACTCTTGACTGACTCTTTCCAGAACAATCTCCTTACCTCAGCACTAACTCCTCCCACCAACTGTCACTCCCTTAAGCTCTGCCCCTTTTGGTCTGGAGTTAGAACAAGTGTTGGATGCTGTGTGTTTCCTGGCATGGGAACCTCTTCCTGCTTTCAGGCATGACATCACCACCCTGTAAATGGAGGCAATGTCACCATGGCAATGGAATCTGGGGTGCCATGGTAGCTCATTGGATAGCACTGCATCCTTGCAGCACTGGGGTGCTGGGTTCAAATCCCACCAAGGGCAACATCTGCAAGGGTTTGTATGTTCTCCCCATGTTTGCGTGGGTTTCCTCCCACATCCCAAAGACATACTGATAGGGAATTTAGATTTTGAGCCTCATCAGGGACAGCTATGATAATGTGTGCAAACTGTAAAGCGCTGCGGAATATGTTAGTGCTAAATAAAGATTATTATTATATATATGCATATATATCAGAGACATTGTCAGTCTAAAATACTGTTTCTGCCCAACCCCAATGAAAAAAAAATATTTCCAGTATGTAGAATAATTTTATTGTACAAAAAAAGCAATAATGTGCCTTGTCCACAATGGGAGAAAATGGCCCGATCATAAACTTGTTAATGATCGATGATGTACATTCTCATCGGTTGCTATTTGCTAAGGAAAGTATTCAGCTGGCTCATGAGCTGAGTCTTCTTCATATGAAGTAGATTTTGGATGTGTTACGTAAGCAGCTTTTGCCTGTAATTGCAGCAACTGCAGCTTGCTCAGATTGCTTTTGTCCATATACACTAGCTCTCATTAGCCCCCATGGCTCAATCATGGGTAACCAATAGGTTATGAGGGCATTTACTACCATTTTAATCTACTGTAAAGCTAAACCCCAGTCTGTGCTTCAAATGAGGACCACTATTTTACTATATATTACAATACTGCGATATTGTAGTAAATAATAAAAGCAATCAAATTACTGCAGTTTCACCTTCGCTGGGAAGACTAAAATACAAATTTTAAGTAAAAGAAAGTTTAACCACTTCACCCTCGAGCCTGTTTTCATTGTGCTGACCAGGCTAATTTTACAATTCTGGCGTTTGTTGTTTCAACATATCCCAGTGATTCTGAGACTGTTTTCTCGTGACACAATGCGGTTTATTTTAGTGGTAAATTTATGTTGTTTTTTTGTGTTTATTTGTGAAAATAACTGAGTTATGGCAAAAATTTCAAAACATTTCAATTTTAAAAATTAAATTTTTATGCTCTTAAACCAGATATTTATCACACAAAATGGTTAATAAACAATATTTGACACATGTCTACTTTACATCACCATAATTTTTTAAGCATAATTTATTTTTTGTCAGGAAGTTAAAATGGTTAATAGAGTTGAGCATTCCGATACCGCAAGTATCGGGTATCGGCCGATATTCGCTGTATCGGAATTCCGATATTTAGTTCCGATATTTTCCATATATCATATACCGGAATCGGAAGTTCCCATAATTCTTTGAGAGGCAATGTGATTTTAGTCAGCCAATGAGGAATCCTAAGAAGTGTGGGCACATCCTGTACTGCTGCGGTCATGTTAACTAATGGCATGGCTGTGATTGGATGCTGAAATGATGTCAGAATGCACTATAAATGCGCCGCCGCCATTTTAGCGTCACTGTGCTGTGAATTCAGTAAGTGACAGAACGCTGCTCTGCTGACTCTGAGGGACAGTTAGAGATTGCGATTTTGTGTACTGTGCTCTAGGCAGGCTAGTTTACCAACCGCTGTGTAAAGCTTCCTTTTGCCAGTGTTGTTTTAACAGCTCTGTGCAAGGTGTGTGTGTGAGAGTGCAGGTGACGCTGCAGTTTGCTCTGCATCCAACGTTGTTTGTAGGCATCTGGACGTGTCACTCACAGACTCATTTTTTTTTCTTTAGTGTAATTCTTGCTGCTAAATTCAATTGAAATTATAGTGTGACGCGCTTCCATCCGTATCCAATACATTGGTTGCAAACACTATAGAATTACAGAAAGGAGCCTTTCAGAGATAGTGAACAGTTGTGTTCAGTGTTCACTCTAGTCTGTGAGGTTTTTTTTTTTTTGAGTGCAGATCACGCTCCAGTTAGTTCTTCAACCACTGCTGGTTGTAGTCTGCTGAACGTGTGTCACTGCCTCATCCTTGTCATTTTTCTTTAATTGGTGCTGCTCCATTCCATTTCAAATAACTCAAATCTATTAGTGTGACGCGCTTCCATCCGTATCCAATACATTAGTTGCAAACACTATAGAATTACAGAAAGGAGCCTTTCAGAGATAGTGAACAGTTGTGTTCAGTGTTCACTCTAGTCTGTGAGGTTTTTTTTTTTTTTTTGGAGTGCAGATCACGCTCCAGTTAGTTCTTCAACCACTGCTGGTTGTAGTCTGCTGAACGTGTGTCACTGCCTCATCCTTGTCATTTTTCTCTAATTGGTGCTGCTCCATTCCATTTCAAATAACTCAAATCTATTAGTGTGACGCGCTTCCATCCGTATCCAATACATTAGTTGCAAACACTATAGAATTACAGAAAGGAGAATTTCAGAGATAGTGAACAGTTGTGTTCAGTGTTCACTCTAGTCTGTGAGGTTTTTTTTTTTTTTAGTGCAGATCACGCTCCAGTTAGTTCTTCAACCACTGCTGGTTGTAGTCTGCTGAACGTGTGTCACTGCCTCATCCTTGTCATTTTTCTCTAATTGGTGCTGCTCCATTCCATTTCAAATAACTCAAATCTATTAGTGTGACGCGCTTCCATCCGTATCCAATACATTGGTTGCAAACACTATAGAATTACAGAAAGGAGCTTTTCAGAGATAGTGAACAGTTGTGTTCAGTGTTCACTCTAGTCTGTGAGGTTTTTTTTTTTTTTGGAGTGCAGATCACGCTCCAGTTAGTTCTTCAAACACTGCTGGTTGTAGTCTGCTGAACGTGTGTCAGTGTCACTGCCTCATCATTGTCATTTTTCTCTAATTGGTGCTGCTCCATTCCATTTCAAATAACTCAAATCTATTAGTGTGACCCGCTTCCATCCGTATCCAATACATTGGTTGCAAACACTATAGAATTACAGAAAGGAGCCTTTCAGAGATAGTGAACAGTTGTGTTCAGTGTTCACTCTAGTCTGTGAGGTTTTTTTTTTTTTTTTTGGAGTGCAGATCACGCTCCAGTTAGTTCTTCAACCACTGCTGGTTTAGTCTGCTGAACGTGTGTCAACTGCCTCATCCTTGTCATTTTTCTCTAATTGGTGCTGCTCCATTCCATTTCAAATAACTCAAATCTATTAGTGTGACGCGCTTCCATCCGTATCCAATACATTGGTTGCAAACACTATAGAATTACAGAAAGGAGCCTTTCAGAGATAGTGAACAGTTGTGTTCAGTGTTCATTCTAGTCTGTGAGGTTTTTTTTTTTTTGGAGTGCAGATCACGCTCCAGTTAGTTCTTCAACCACTGCTGGTTGTAGTCTGCTGAACGTGTGTCACTGCCTCATCCTTGTCATTTTTCTCTAATTGGTGCTGCTCCATTCCATTTCAAATAACTCAAATCTATTAGTGTGACGCGCTTCCATCCGTATCCAATACATTGGTTGCAAACACTATAGAATTACAGAAAGGAGCTTTTCAGAGATACTGAACAGTTGTGTGCAGTGTTCACTGCAGTCTCTGAGGAATAACCACACTTAGGCCTTATAACTTTTCTGACTTTCTTTAACAATCTACCAAGATGAAGAAGGCAGGGAGTAAGGCACGTGGTCGTGGCCGTGGAGTTTCAGCAGGGAGAGGACATGGGGATTCTGTGGCTGCTGCCGCCCCCAGTGACACAGCATCCACCAGTTTTTCCCGTGAGCGTTCCTTTATGTGCAGTTTTGTAGGAGCTCGGCGTACCCCCCTGCTGCGGGAAGAACAAATTGAAACCGTTGTTGGTCGGATGGCAGCCAATGCATCTACTTCAATTGCTTCCAACTCCTCTCAGGACCACAACAATGTTGAGCAACCATCTGTCTGTTCACCGCCTGTCAAATTGCCCAGGCAGTCAGAGAGTTCTGAACTGGAGCCAGCTGAGTCTCTGCTTCTGTTCTCAGAATCTGTTGGCTTGCAAACAGGGGCCCAGCCAAGCAGCATTCTGGAATTTGAAGAAGAGGGAGTATGCAGTGATGCGCAACAGCTGTGTCTCTCTGAATCTGAAGAGGCGGGTGAGCCAGTGCCGATGGTCAGCACACCGCAGAACGCATCTGATGATGATGAGACTCAGTTGCCAGTTTCTGTTGAGCATGGTGCTGTCCAGACCACCCAACAGCAGCAGTGTTGGAAGAGGGTAGTGGAGATGATGAGGTCCAAGACTCAACATGGCGTGAGGAACAGGAAGGTGGTGGGAGCAGCTCTGAGGAAGAGATTGGCCCAATGGTACAAACAGGAGGGAGAGGTAGGCTGCAGACTCGGTTGCCTGTAGCCTCCAGTTTGGCACCTGTTGGGAGCAGTTCTCTTCCAAAAGCCAAAACGGGCGCTCCCAGGACTTGCACTGCGTGGTCCTTTTTTGACACACTTGCAGATTATATTTGCTATGTCAAATGCAAGCTGTGTAAGCAAAAAGTAAAAAGAGGTAAAAGTGTCAGTAACCTCAATACCACTAATATGTGGAAACATGTGCGGACAAAGCACGTAGTTGAGTTACAAAGACACACTGGAGATGTAGGCCAACCTACAGCAGCACCTACATCTTCAGCTCGTGTTGGAGCCTCTTCCTCCAGCTCACACACAGCTGGTTCGGCTTCCTCACACGATCGCCATGGAAGAACCTCGGTCACTGTTGTCCATAGACAACGTGTTATTCCACCCACAGCTGCAAGTTCCCTGTCATCCTCACACTCCCAGGCCACAAAACAGCCATCGGTAGCACAGGCATGGGATAAAAGACGGCCATACTCGGCAAACCATCCACGAGCACAGGCTCTGAATGCTGGCATTGCAAAACTCCTGTCCCTTGAAATGCTGTCATTCAGGCTGGTGGAGACTGACAGTTTCCGGAACTTAATGGCATTGGCAGTCCCACAATACAATGTGCCAAGCTGATTTTATTTCAGCGGGACAAGCCGTCTCTGCTCTGCAAAAGCATGTTGAGGGAAAAATTAAACATGCGCTACTAAACGCCGTCAGTAGCAAGGTCCACCTGACCACCGATGCGTGGACCAGTACCCATGGCCAGGGACGATACCTTTCCCTCACTGCCCATTGGGTCAATGTTGTGGAGCCGGGTACAGATCTTGCGAGTGGCGCTGTACGTGTTCTGCCAACTCCAAGGATTGCAGGAATCCAGTCTGTACACATTGACTCCTCCTCCTACTCCAGTTCCTCAGAATCATCGCTGCAGGAGCCGTCACGGTCTACCTCCACATGGACCCGTGAACGCTTACCTGTTGCGACCGATATGAGCACAGCCGTGGCCAAACGTCAACAGGCCATCCTGAAATTAATTTCCATGGGGAATCGAAGCCACACAGCGCAGGAGGTCTGGAATGCCATCAAGCAGGAGAGCGACGTGTGGTTTTTGCCAGCGAATCTCCAGCCAGGCTTGGTAGTGTGTGACAATGGCCGAAATCTGGTGGCAGCTCTGGCCCTTGGCAACCTCACTCACATACCATGTCTGGCACATGTGCTCAACTTGGTCATGCAGAGTTTTTTGAGGGACTATCCGGATGTTGATGCACTGCTGCACAAGGTCCGCCTAGAGTGCGCTCACTTGCGACGTTCCAGCATGGCCAGATCGCGCATTGCAGCTCTGCAACGCAGATTTCGCCTTCCTGAACATCGCATCATATGTGACGTACCCTCCAGGTGGAATTCCACGTTACATATGTTGGAGCGGTTGTGTGAGCAGCAGACAGCAGTAATGGAGTATCAGCTGCAACAGGCGCAATCAACACGCAATTTGCGCCGTTCACACTTCACCACTACTGAGTGGGCCTCTATGAAGGACATCTGCCACGTTTTGCGTGCGTTTGATGAGTCAACTCGGATGGCGAGTGCAGATGATGCACTAGTCAGCCTGACTGTCCCCCTTATCTGCCTGCTTCAAAAAACACTGCAAGCACCAAGGGATGAGGTTTTGGAAGAGGTGGAGGATGAGGAGACACAAATTCCATTCACTTCTGGACAGTCAGCGCAACGTGGTTCCTCCCAAAGGGCTTTGCAGGGCTCACTTTGTGAGGAGGATGAGGAGGAGTCAATGGAGGAGGAAGAAATCGCTACAGAGGGAGGTACACAACGCTCTAATCAGTATGTAGAGCGAGGGTGGGGTGATGCAGAGCAGGTACAGATGACGCCTCTTACAGAGGACAGCATTTGTTGGCCAGTTGGGAGTCTGCAGCACATGGTTGATTTCATGCTGCAGTGCCTGAGAAACGACCGCCGCATCGCCCACATTCTCACCACGTCTGATTATTGTGTGTACACCCTCCTAGACCCTCGCTACCGGGACAACTTACAAAGCCTCATCACACCGTTGAACCGGGAGCGTAAAATGCGGGAGTACCAAGACACACTGGTGAAATCCATAATGTTCTCCATTCCAGCCGAGAGCAGTGCTGCTGATACTGCTTTACAAAGCAGCTCTGTGTGTGGAGGCAGTGGAGACAGCTCTGCAACAAGAGGGAGCACAAGCAGCGCCTCTGCACAGGGGGGCAAGACCAGTATGTTCCAAATGTGGCGAAGTTTTGTGGCAGCGCCACCAATGTCTACACCATCCGAGACGCCTCCAGTCACCATGAAGCAACGTTTCCGTAAGATGGTGACAGACTACTTGTCTTGTCCTCTCAGTGTACTCCCAGATGGCTCTTCCCCTTTCAAGTTTTGGATCTCTAAGCTGGATACATGGCCAGAGCTTAGCCAGTATGCATTGGAGGTGCTGGCTTGCCCTGCTGCCAGTGTATTATCGGAGCGCGTCTTTAGTGCTGCAGGTGGTGTACTAACAGACCGTGGCATGCGACTATCCTCCGATAATGTAGACCGGCTTACTTTTCTGAAAATGAACAAGGCATGGATCTCTCCAGAATTTGCCTGTCCGTTTTCAGATTAAATAACTGGTTGGCAACGTTATCAATTTGTCCTGTTATGTTCATCTATCTACCACCTGAACTCTACTCCCTGGGCTACAACACTGCCAGTCTGAGGGGAATGATCAGTTAACAACCAAAATGTTCTCCCCAACAGATAGTAGCGCAACGACTCCAGTGCCCACTTGATCGCCAGGCACTCTCTCTCTCTACAATGCTGTATCTGGTTTCAGCTGGAGTTAGCTTTCGACTCTGGAAAGTAATGTGATGCTCCTCCCCGTTAACCTCCTGAGACAAAACGGCACCCACACCTACCTCTGACGCATCAGTCTGGACAATGAATTCTCTTTTGAAGTCGGGTGTGATCAAAAATGGTGACACACACACAGTGCCCCTTTTAGTTTTACAAACGCTTCTTCAAGCTGATCATTCCATCGCACCATTACTAACTTCCTGACTTTTAGGCAGTCATTTAACGGCGCCGACAGTGTTGCAAAATTGTGAATAAACCGCCGGTAGTATCCCACTAACCCCAAAAACCCTTTCACTTGTTTTGTGGTGAGGGGACGGGGCCAGTTTTGGATTGCCTCCACTTTGTTTATTTGGGCTTTGATAACTCCTCTCACAATCACATACCCCAGGTAGCGAGCTTCCTCCAACCCTATGGAACACTTCTTTGGGTTGGCAGTTAGCTCTGCTTGTCTCAGCGAATCTATCACCGCCTGTACCTTGGCTAAGTGACTTTCCCAGTTTGTACTGTACACCACAATATCGTCCAGATTGGCCGCGGCATATCGGCGATGAGGACGAAGAACAACGTCCATTAACCTCTGGAATGTCGCTGGAGCGCCATCCAACCCGAAGGGTAGGACTATTTACTGGAACAGTCCCTCGGGTGTTACAAAAGCCGTTTTCTCTCTCGCTGCTTTTGTTAGTGGCACCTGCCAATACCCTTTTGTGAGGTCAATGAGTGAAAAATAACGTGCCTGCCCAAACCGCTCTATTAACTCATCGACCCAGGGCATGGGGTAGGCTCAAAGTTAGAAATTTCATTCAGTTTTCTGAAGTCATTACAGAACCTTAGTGTCCCATCTGGCTTTGGTATTAGGACTATTGGGCTGGCCCACTCACTCTGGGACTCTTCAATGACCCCTAACTGCAGCATCTTCTTGACCTCTTCCTTGATGGCTTGTCGCCGGGCCTCAGGCACCCGATATGGCTTTAATCGTACTTTGCCCTGCGGCTCAGTGACAATGTCATGTTGTATTAGGGAGGTACGACCAGGAAGTTCCAAAAAAACATCTGTATTTCGGCTAACAAACTCTCGGACTTCCTGAACTTGTCTGTGCGACAAAGTGTCTGATATTTTGACGGCGGAGAGGACTTCTCTTGTCTTCTCCTGAGGCAAGGAAGCCATCTGTACTGGAAATGCAGGCCGTGGACAATCCTCACCAAGCGGGTCTCTGTCTTTCCATGGTTTGAGCAGATTCACATGGTATACGTGTTCTGGCTTTCTCCGCCCTGGTTGGTGTACTTTATAGTTTACTGGTCCCACCTTCTTTATAATGTCGTAGGGTCCCTGCCACCTTGCAAGGAACTTACTATCCACTGTAGGCACAAGTACCAACACCCGATCCCCAGGGTTAAAGGAACTTACCCGTGCCTCCCAGTTATAGACCTGCCTCTGTGACCTTTGTGCTGATTCCATATGTTCTCGGACTAATGGTAGGACTGTCTCCATTCTCTCTTGCATTTTGGCCACATGTTCTATCACATTTTTGTGGGGAGTTGTATAGTTTTCCCAGGCCTCTTTAGCTATATCGAGTAAGCCACGGGATGTCTGCCATATAATAGTTCAAAGGGCGAGAACCTCGTAGATGCCTGTGGCACCTCCCGCACTGCAAACATCAGGTATGGCAACAAGAGATCCCAGTCCTTAGCATCTTTAGAGACTTTTTTTTTCAACATATTCTTCAGGGTTTTATTGAACCTTTCTACTAAACCGTCTGTTTGGGGATGATAGATCGATGTGCGCAACTGTTTAACACGTGGCAGAGTTCCTTCATGATTTTTGACATAAAGGGGGTCACCTGATCTGTTAAGATTTCTTGAGGGATTCCCACCCGAGAGAACATACCCATGAGTTCTTTTGCGATCAGTTTTGCCGAGGTGTGTCGCAGGGAATAGCCTCAGGATACCTGCGAGCGTAATCTAGAACTACGAGGATGTGTTGATGACCCCTTGCTGATTTATTAACCGTCCACACCAGATCCATAGGCTATTCTCTCAAACGGTACCTCTATAATTAGTAATGGCACCAAGGGACTCTGAAAATGAGGCTGCGACTGGTTACCTAGCACACGGGACAAGAGTAACAATACCGTTTAACTTCTTCATAGACCCATAGCCAGTAAAACCATTGTAGAATTCTGTCTAGGGTTTTCTTTGGTCCCAAATGTCCCCCTAGTACATGCACATGTGCTAAGTCCATTACCAACCTCCGATATGACTGCGGTACCAGCAATTGCTCGACAATTTCCCCATGTATTTTTTCAACCCCATACAGCAAATCTTGGTTCAGCTCAAATCGGGGAAATACTTTAGCTGCCCTGGGTGTTGGGGTTCCCCATTGACAACCAGTACATTTTCCCGGGCTCGAGTCAACGTAGGGTCCCGTAGTTGCGCCGTACCAAAATTGTCACCTGCCACATTTAAGTATGACAATTCTGGTCCCGGTGGCAAATCTTACATCTCCCCACCTAACACTTCTATAGGAGAGGGTACTCCTACCGCCAGTACATCTTCCTCTGGGCCACCAGGTTCATGCCCGATTTCTGGAGAATGCAACCTGTTTGCCACTGGTGCCGACGACTGTTCTGTGGGAGGGGTAATTACAGGCCAAAGCACAGAAAATAACGGAAAATCTCTCCCAATTATTAATGCTAATTAACCACCACCCCCACCTAGTGTCACCTCCTCCCCACTGGCGTGTTTATCATCACAAGGGTGGTAGGATAATGTTTTAATTCACCATGTATACACAACACACCCATTTTCACAGCAGTATACTCGCTGATTTGGACGTGGCTGGCTCGTATTAGGGTCACTCACGAGACTCCCTGAGTCCACTAGAGCCACAGCAGGGTTACCCTCCACCTGCACTTTACACAAATGGTTCATATTGGGTCCCTCTGGTTTGACCACTGCACACATGTGTTCTGCATAGTGAGACTGATAGTAGCCAAAGTTGTTGTCCATGGGCTCTGTCAGGTGGGGGCAAACAGCTCTCACATGTCCTGGTTGTTGGCACCGCCAACAGATTATGGGGCCCCTTTCGTTCCCTGACCCGTCCTGGGCTGCCCTCCGAGTCTCTGCTCGACGAGCTGTGGGTGAAGGTTTGTGGAATTTACTTGGTACCTTCCGGGTAGTCTCTCCCTGTATCTCCTTGGTAGCCCCATATCTTTCAATGAGGTCTACCATTTGGAGACCATCAGTAGGGGCTGCCTGTCCAAGCCATGTTTGAAGAGTGTGTGGCAAATTTCTCAAGAATTTATCAGTCACTATACGATCCAGCATAGCGCGGGGTGACAACACCTCCGGCTGCAACCACTTTTCTATCAGGTGTATCAATCATAATACTGTGACCGAGCTGGCTGGAAGGGGAAAAGTTCCACTGGTGTACCCGCTGTGCCCGGACCAAAACATTTACCCCAAGACGTGCAAGTATCTCACCCTTGACGCTCTCATAGTCCTCCTGTTGCTCGGGGGGTAGGTCCCTAGAGGCTTTTGCGGGTCCTGAATTAAAAAACGGAGCCACGATCTCGGCCCACTGGTACCGGGGCAGTCTCTCCCTTTTAGCCACGCCTTCAAACATCTCCAGGTACACCTCGACGTCATCTGATTGCTCCATCTTTCGGATCGCTGTACGCACCGCTTTCCGGACATCCTGCCATCCCCGGGCAGCTCCTGCTGTCTGCGGCGCTGTAACATAGTAACATAGTAACATAGTTATTAAGGTTGAAGGAAGACTTTAAGTCCATCTAGTTCAACCCATATCCTATCCTAACCTGCCCTAACATGTTGATCCAGAGGAAGGCAAAAAAAACCCAAGTGGCAAACAGTATGCTTCACATTGGGGAAAAAAATTCCTTCCCGACTCCACATATGGCAATCAGACTAGCTCCCTGGATCAAAGCTGTATCTAGGAAACTAGTGAATATAGCCTGTAATATTATACTTTTCAAGAAAGGCATTCAGTCCCTTCTTAAATTTTAGTAAGGAATCACTCATTACAACATTAGACGGCAGAGAGTTCCATAGTCTCACTGCTCTTACAGTAAAGAATCTGCGTCTGTGATTATGGCTAAACCTTCTTTCCTCCAGACATAGAGGATGCCCCCTTGTCCCCGTCACAGGTCTAAGAGTAAAAAGATCATTAGAAAGGTCTTTGTACTGTCCCCTCATATATTTATACATTGTAATAAGATCACCCCTAAGCCTTCGTTTTTCCAAACTAAATAACCCCAAGTGTAATAACCTGTCTTGGTATTGCAGACCCCCCAGTTCCTTAATAACCTTGGTCGCTCTTCTCTGCACCTGCTCCAGTTCAGCTGTGATGTGCTGCATCACTAGACTATTGGTTTCCTGTTGCTGTCGATTAAATATCTGCTGCTGCTCCATAGCCTGCTGCTGTATAGCCTGCTGCTGCTGCATAGCCTGCTGTTGCTGCCGCATGGCCTCCTCCAGCATTTTTACTGTGTTCTCCATCTTGGGACAGTTATCCACCGGGTTTTGCGTCACTTTATTTACCTAGGACATTTACTGTCATGCAGGAAAAAACAGCCTGACCTCACTGCGTTGCCCACATTGAAGCCACCAATTGTAGGGATCCGCTCTGGTAGGCAGGGCTGGGCCGCAGTAATGAGGCAAACACACCGCCTTTTACTTCAAATTTCAGTAGTTTTAATCATTAGTTCAACAAAAAGTCCAGATAACAAAATAAAAACAGAACATAAATCACCCCAGTTTGGAGAACCACTGGTGCCAGACTCACCCTTGCTTGGGACGGGCTTAACTAAGCGGCTGCAGGTCAGCAGAGACCGCCAGGTCCCATTCCGGCTGGTCTGGTACTCGCTTCCTGGTGCACACTGGCACACAGTAACAAAACAATCTTCCAGGCTGACTCCAGCCAAACTCCTTCCTTCCACACACCAACTACAACAGCTCCTTGTTTTATAGGCCTACTCCACACCCTCAGGTGAGGTACACATCAGATGACCAGATCACGTGACTATGACCTTATCACAGATCCTTGTGATCATGGAAAATCCTGAGCAAACTTCAGTCTGCTAGAAGAAATATATCTCACATCCAGCAAGATCCCCTTTGGTGTACCACAGCGGCAAGAAGTCTCCTGTTTAGGGTTGAGCATTCCGATACTGCAAATATCGGGTATCGGCCGATATTGGCTGTATCGGAATTCCGATTCCGAGTACCGATATTTTCGTCATATCGGATACCGGAATCGGGATTGTCACTGTCACTGTCAGTGTCCGTCGGTCGGGTCTGTCAGGAGTCACGGCACTTACCCGGCAGAAGATCTCCGGCGGTCACATCCCGGACTGCTTAATGGCCGCCATCCTCTTCTCCCCGGCGGTCACATGCAGTTTCTCGCGATAACTGCAGTGACTGCTGGGTAATCGCGGCCGTAAAGCAGTCCGATGACGTCACCGCCGGGGAAGCTGGTAAGCAGCTGTGCTGCGCCGGGATGTCAGGCTCTGCCTGTCATTCCGATGTAGCAGAGCTGAATCGTCGTGGGACTGTCGTTATGGACTGCGTCGGACAGGTGGTATACTGTTGGTTTGTTTTTTTTATTTTTTTACAGGAGATCGATGGCGTCGCAGGAATGAGAGTGTAATAAAAAAATGAAAACTGTGTTGTCTCTTTTATTTCATTAAAAGACTTTTTACTTGCTGTGTCTTTTTTTTACACATTTAAAAACTTTGGGATTAATAATGGATCGGTGTCTTATTGACGCCTCTCCATTATTAACCGGGCTTATTGTCACCGTGCAATAAACGGTGACATTAACCCCTTATTACCCCACTTGCCACCGCTACAGGGCAAGTGGGAAGAGCCGGGTAAAGTGCCACAATTGGCACATCTTTTGATGCGCCAAATGTGGGGCTGCTGTAGCCTGGTATTATCAGGCTGTTGAGGGCCAAAATCCATGGGCCTTGACAGTCTTTTAATACCAGGCCGCAGCAGTCTGCATTTTACTTGGCTGGTTAACAAAAATAGGGGGACCCCTACGCCGTTTTTTTTTCGAGGGGATCCCCTATTTTTGTTAACCAGCCAAGCTAAGCAGACTGCTGTGGCCTGGTATTATCAGGCTTGCAAGGTCCATGGATATTGGATCCTTACCAGCCTGAAAAAACAGGCCTCAGCGGTCTGCTTCATCTGGCTGGTTAACAAAAATAGGGGGGACCCCACGCCAATTTTTTTCGAGGGGATCCCCTATTTTTGTTAATCAGCCAAGATATGCAGACTGCTGTGGCCTGGAATTATCAGGCTGGCAAGGTCCATGGATCTTGGCTCCTTAACAGCCTGAAAATCCAGGCCTCAGCGGTCTGCTTCATCTGGCTGGTTAACAAAAATAGGGGGGACCCCACGCCATTTTTTTTTCGAAGGGAACCCCTATTTTTGTTAATCAGTTCCCTCTGACGTCACTGATGGTGTCCCTGGCTGACCTGAAGTGAAAGTGGAAAGCAATCAATTAAGCTTTCCGCTTCCTCTCCTGTCAGCCAGGAGAGGAGCTCATTCATTTGGGGGTTTACTGTGAGGCTGCAGCATTAGCTGCGGTCCCTGCAGTAAACATTAACCCTTTCTGAAGGATTACACCGTGGGACCTGACTGTGCATCGGATTGGTAAGAATAATTTTGCTTTATATTTTATTTTTATTACAGGAAATGGTTTTAGCAGGTAAATAAAATATGGTCAAAACTGTGTGATTATTTCATTAAACTTCTTTTTTATTAAAGTGTGTGTGTTTGATTTTTCTTTCATACAATAGGATTAATAATTGATAGTTGTCTAATTGACAGCTTTCAATTATTAACCTGGCTTAAAGTGACCTTTCAATTGCAAGGTCATTTTAACCCCTTATTAACCCATTCGCCACCGCTACAGGGCAATGGGAATAGACGGGCAAAGTGCCAGAAAGGGCAAATCTAATTAGAGATTTGCCCTTTCTGGGGTGTCTGGGGGCAGATGTTAAGTAGCCGGGGGGGGCCAAAAAAAATGGTCCCTCTCTGGGCTATTATTATCTGCCCCCACTCACTGGCTTTGTCTGTCTAGGTTGCGAAAATAGGGCGGGAGCCCACGCATTTTTTTTCAGCAATTTTACACCTCATATATATATATACATGTCATTGAATTTGTGACACATATATATATATATTTATATTTATAGTTCATACACTTCTACATAGTATAATAGCCGCTAATTCAATTGCCGGCTTTTGTGAAAATGCAGAACCCGACATGAAATGACACTTGGTGTACATAGGGTTAACCATGTCTTTTCATGTAGTTTGATATCTGATTTGCACAAACAATTACATGAGTGTAAGTGTGCAAAATTTCACACCTGTAGGGGTTAATTAAAGGTGTAAATTCGTAGCAAAAAAGTCCGTTTTTTTTTTACAACGAATTTACACCTTTAATTAACCCCTACAGGTGTGAAATTTTGCACACATAGACTGATGTAATTGTTTGTGCAAATCAGATAGCAAAGGACATGAAAAGACATGGTTAACCCTATGTACACCAAGTGTCATTTCATGTCGGGTGCTTCTGTCTTTTCACAGATGCCGGCTTTACCCGGCAATTGAATCAGAGGATATTTTACTATGTAGAAGTGTATAAACTATACATATATGTATATATACATGTCACAATGACATGTATATATATATATATGTATTCTATGTGTGTATATTTAGTGTTTACAAGGAAAGAAAGAGGTTTTTTTAGTTGCGATATTTTGTTCCCATAGACTTACATGGGACTTCCGGTATCGTATCGGGTATCGCCGATATTTTAGTGATATCGGCGATACCATTCCGATTCCGATACTTTTGGATATCGGAAAGTATCGCTCAACTCTACTCCTGTTCCCTACACATGCACAGAAAAACCCATGTCGAACATGCTCCAAATAGGGAAGAGCCGTCACCCTGATTGTTATGCTTAAAACAGGAAAGATTGAAGTTTTCAAGGGCTAAAATGAAAAATTTTAATAAGAAATATGGACAAATATTATTTTTTAAATTAATGCATAAAAATACATTTCATAATTATAAATTAATGCTTCTTAAGGAACGTTATCTGTACCTGTAAGATAATGCAGTCAATGGATGTACGAATCATAAACATCATCATCATCATCCTCCTCACGAGTTTTATTAATGACAGACATAATAAAATACACAGACTGAGGACAACTGTAACTTCACACCCATATATGAAATGGCCATCATGTAAACCTGGTAATAATGCGCAATAATAAATAATTACACCAAGAAAGTGCATCATGCATACAAACAATAGGTAGTTAGACCTGCAAATGCTGTTGAAACAACCACAACAGATTTAAATTAATAATGCTATATAGCTATCACAGTGCATAGTTACTCATGTACAATGTCGATCTAATACTGTACCTCAATAAAGGCAGCGTCACCCATGATGCTTGTTTGTCTTGTAGATTGTTGAAGAGGGAATTTTTTTTTTTTTTTAAAGTTCCTTTTTATTTGGATTTTCAAAAACAAAAAGGCCACATAAGGCGGTACACATCTCGGTCGCAGCCGATATGGTCATAAAATAAACATTCTAAAAGTCAAAGTAACAAGAGAACAAAAAACCAAAACTCGTTAATAATTGTAAGGAAACCCCTAACTTGTAGGATTCCTCCCGTCATCTTCCTTCTCTAACTTTGCTGTGATCCTGATTAAACTATTTCACTCGTCACCCTTCTGTGGCGTGTATTTTTTCAAAATCTCGCCACCTTTACATTCATTTCTCCGATCATGTTAAAATATAAGGCTTTCCTCAATATCACCATGATACTCATTAACGCTGTAATATGTTGAGGAATGTGATTTGCTTTCGCTAGTCGTGCTAATAGTATCCCTGATTTGCTACCATAACGATATAGATTGGCTCTATAATTCAAATTAATGGTTCTCTCGCGTCAATCTACCCATAGGTCAAAGTCAGCCTTAGCCTGCTTCCATCTATTTTTATCCTGTGTCCATGAAGTTGTCATACTAGGCCTCTGCCTACACCCTCCTTGACCCTGTGCTCCAACACCGCCAGTTGTTGCTCGTAAGTGCTGTTAGCACAGTCAACACTTGCTCCTGTGTTACTGGGGTTCAGTAATGTCAGCTGTTCCCTTGCTGTGTGTACTGCAAAAAGTCCTGCTGCCTCCACCCTGTTCTCTTCTCATCCCTGGGCTCCAACACCGACAGTTGTTGCTCGGAAGTAATTGGCAGGGGTACTGACTCCTGCCTAGCCTGTTTACAGCACGACAGCTGTTTCCTGGCAGTGTCAACGTCAATTAGCCTACAATAAGTTGTCATGTCGTGTTGCTTTCGGGTTAGCCGACTGTATGGTGCCTGCAGTTTAGGTGATTCCTATGTGTGCTGTGTGATAAGTAAATAAAGGCTGCTTCCGTTGTGACAATAAGACAAGCACCGACTGTAGGACTGTGTGATTCGGTAACTGCGGACGACTTGCGGCCTGTCAAATTACATTTTCATGGGTGCCTTCTGCTACCCGTCCGGGTTCCAGTACCGTCAACTGGTTCTCCGCAGTGCCTTTGGCCTAGGTGCCTCCATCTCGGTATCCGAGTTCCAGCAAGTCTGCTGGTCCTTGGTAGTGCTTTGGAGCACAGGTACCTCCTGCTTAGTAACCGTGTCCCAGTAATGTCAGCTGGTCCTCGGTTGTGCCATTGGCTCTTTTCCTTCTGCTGCCCCTCCGGGTTCCAGCACAGTCAGCTGGTCCTCGTTACTTCCATTGTCTCTTGTACCATCTGATACCCGTCCGGGTTCCAGTAACGTCAGCTGGTTCTCGGAAGTTAGTCAGCCTTCTTGTACCTTCAGCTACATTTACAAATTGAATATTTTTTAAATGTTTTGTTGGGTAATCACTATGGATCTCCAACAATGAAGACGACAACCCTGATGACCGCCCCGAAGAAGATGACGACCACAAGGACGACGAGCATGAAGCCAACCAGCCTGAACACCATCACAAAGAAGAAATAAAAGATTACCCAGAAGAAGATCACCAACAGGACAAAGAAGGTTAAGACAAACTACAAGATACAGAACAAGAGACAGAAGAACAATAAGCAGAAGATGAAAAAGCATAACAACATGAAGTATAAGACCAAAAATATATGCTCTAAATTATAAGCAGAAGAAGACTAAGCAGTGTATGGGGGTGAGTCCGTTCCTCCTCGTGGTGCCCTGGAAAATGCCTGCTGCTGCAGGCTAAACTGAACACGGACAAATACTGTTGTAATTTAAATCTTTTGTGACAGCAAGAACGCAAGGATGAAAAATTCATACTTTTACAGATTACAAGTACAGGAATCTCTGTCACAAATAAGAATATGATGAAGATGAAGTAGAATATGAAGAAGAATAATAGTTTAATAAGAACAATATGAGTAATGTTAACAAAAAGATGAATAGCAATAAGTTTAAGAAGAAGATAAAGAAGGTGAAGATGAAGAATAATTTGATGAAAAAGATGATGCTGCTGAAGATTATGAAGGAGAAAGTGTGGCAAAAGTTAAAAAGGTGAAAGCATGGAAGTTGTGAAACATACATATTTGCCAAAATAGAAAAAAAGGTTAACAACATTGTCAATTTGTTAGTCAATGCGAACATCTTTAAAAAAAAAATATTAATGCTATTCCATTTGATTGGGTTAAATATCTATGCCTTTAATGTCTCCTCAACCTCCCCCAATACATTCTACATTACTCTTTGTTGTTTTCCTTCATGTACAATTAACCAACAAGGCAAGAATGGGCTTTTTTAATTCCGATATTTTTTTCCCATAGACTTACATTGGATTTCCGGTATCGGTATCGGGTATCGCCGATATTTCTTGTGTATCGGCGATACCATTCCGATCCGATACTTTTGGATATCGGAAAGTATCGCTCAACTCTAATGGTTAATATTTCATCAGCAATTTCTAATTTTTCCAACAATATTTACAAAACCAATTTTTCTAGTGACCACATCACATTTAAAGTGACTTTGATTGGCTAGAATAACAGAAAATACCCCAAAAATGACACCATTCTAAAAACTGCACCCCTCAAAGTACTCAAAACCACATAAAATAGGATTATTATTGCTTAGATGGATTTTCCCCCAAAGTCCATTTTACTAAATACTGTAGATCTTGGAATAATAAGTTCCACAATTGGATGTGCTTAAATCAAATGTTCCTGTGCTGAGATAATCTTATAAATGTGCCATGTAATTAGGAATTTTTTTTCAGGCACAGTGGAAAGCTCAGATGAGATGGAGTGCCATATTATTTATTATTATTATGCTTTACTTATATAGTGCTATTATATTCCACAGCGCTTTACATACATTATTATCACTGTCTCCAGTGGGGCTTACAATCTGAATTTCCTATCAGTATGTTTTTAGAATGTGGGAGGAAACCGGAGAACCTGGAGGAAACCCAAGCAAACATGGGGAGAACATACAAACTCCTTGCAAATGTTGTCTTTGGTGGGATTTGCACCCAAGACCCCAGGGCAGCAAGGCTGCACTGAGCCACCTTGATGCCCAATATTATAGTGCAGAATTTACTGATTCCATGACCCTCTGGAAGACGCCGTGAGAAGCCAGAGCAGCAAAAAAAACTTAAGTGACCCCATTTTATAAACTACACCTCTCATTGAATTCATTTTATGGTTCAGTGATCATTTTGATACATAGGTTGTGTCACAGAATTTTATATCATTAGGCAGTGAAGAAAAAAACTTACATTTTTTCCACAGAAATTTTATTTTAGGTCTAGATTTTACATTTTAACATGTGGAAATGGGTAAAAATGACAGCAAAATTTGTCACACAATTTCTGCTGATTGTGGCAATACCCAATATGTGGCTGTACAGTATTGCTTAGTCACATGACGAGGGATGAAGCACTGTTTGACCCTTGGAGAACGAATAATTGTAGAATATTTAGTTGACTCCATATACAGGGCTCCTAAGTGCCAGAAGAGCAGAATTCCCCCTCAAGTAACCCCATTTTGGAAATTACACACCTCTGGGAATTTATCTTCAGGTGATGTGATGATTTTAACTCTATGGGTTTTTTTTTCCAGAAACTAGAACAATGTGGGAAGGGAAGCAAAACGCCAGCAAAAGCCATACACCTGACAAATGCTATTGAGAACTCTGCTATTAGAAGTGAAGGGGAAGAACAAAGACAAAAAAATCTACATAATAAAAATATTGAAGAAAGAGAAACCAATCACAAACTAAAGTGTTTCTATACGAATGCACAAAGCATGGGCAACAAACAAGGAGAACTGGAGCTACTAACGCAGGAGAAGAAATATGATGTCATTGGAATCACTGAGACTTGGTGGGACGATACACATGATTGGAATACAAGGCTAGAAGGTTACAACTTATTTGCAAGAAACAGACTTGATAAACGAGGAGGAGGTGTTGCATTGTATGTTAGAAAAGCGTATATCTGCACAGAGATTGAAGCTTCAGAGACTGGAAGTTCTGTGGAAACTGTTTGGGTAAGAATACAAGGACAGAACAATGGAAAGGACACCATTGTAGGCATTTACTACAGGCCGCCTGTGCAAGCTGAAGATATGGATGAACTCTTTATGCATCAAATGGCCAAGTTCTCCAAAAAATATGACATAGTGGTCATGGGAGATTTCAACTATCCAGACATTTGTTGGGAATCTCTCTCAGGCAAAACTAACAGGTCCAGGAAATTCTTATCCTCTCTTGCTGACAACTTTATCTTCCAAAAGGTAATGGAGAAAACAAGGGGATCTGCTACCTTGGATCTAATCCTCATAAACAGGGAGGAAATGGTGGAGGAGGTAAGAGTGGCTGGGACCCTAGGAGGTAGTGACCATGCTATTTTAGAATTTTGGATAACAAAAGGAGGAAGACCTGTGAAGACTCAGACGTCAAGGTTAGATTTCAGAAAGGCAGATTTTAAGGAACTCAGAAAGAGAATTGGAGGGATCCAATGGCTGGATATCCTTAAGGACAAAAATGTCCAGGAAGGATGGAAAATCTTGAAAAATGAGATTCTCAAAGCACAATCGTTAACAATTCCGAAAAGAGGGAAGAATGGGAAGCATTTAAGGAAACCAGGATGGATGAACATAGAACTTAAACACATGCTAAAAAGGAAGAAAGAAATGTTTATCAAATGGAAAGAGGGAGGCATATCTAAAGAAGAATATAATGCCGTCTGCAGAACCTGCAGGGCACAAATCAGATTATCTAAAGCTGACAATGAATTAAGGCTTGCAAGTGACGTCAAAAGCAACAAAAAAGGATTTTGGGGATACGTCAAAAGTAAAAGAAAAGTCAAAGATGCTATAGGATTTTTACAGGATGAAAATGATGAAATGGTAAGTCAGGATGTTGAGAAGGCTGAACTTTTAAATTCCTATTTTGCATCTGTTTTCTCTCAGAAAGGAAATGTAACATCAACTGATCTTCACTGTCCTATTAAAGGAATAGAAGAATCCAGGATATCTATAAACAGAAAGACAGTGAGGAAACACTTAGCTAACCTAAATGAATTCAAGTCTCCAGGTCCAGATTGAATTACACCCCAGGGTACTGAAGGAGATAGCAGAAGAAATTCTTGAACCACTGTCCATAATCTTTGAAAATTCTTGGAGAACAGGAGAAGTCCCAGAAGACTGGAGAAGAGCAAATGTTGTTCCTATCTTCAAAAAGGGGAAGAAGGTGGACCCAGGGAACTACAGGCCGGTGAGTCTGACTTCTATACCAGGAAAGATCTTTGAACAAATTATTAAAGAACATGTATGCAAGTACCTGGATAAGAATGAAGTGATTAAACAGAGTCAGCATGGGTTTGTAACTAATAAGTCATGTCAGACTAACTTAATTTCCTTCTATGACAGAATCACTGACTGGGTGGATCAGGGAAATGCTGTAGATATAGTATATCTTGACTTCAGCAAAGCATTTGACAAAGTATCTCACACAATCCTTATTGAAAAAATGACTAAGTATGGAATGGACAAGGCAACTGTTAGGTGGATTCATAACTGGCTTAGTGATCGGACCCAAAGAGTGGTTGTGAATGGCTGCACATCCAGTTGGAAGAATGTCTCAAATGGGGTACCACAAGGCTCTGTTTTGGGCCCTGTATTGTTCAACATCTTTATCAATGATTTAGATGAAGGAATTGAGGGTAAACTGATCAAATTTGCTGATGACACAAAGCTAGGAGGGGTAGCTAATACTAGGGAGGAATAGGGCTAAGTAACAGCACATGTGAAAAAGACTTGGGTATACTAATTGATCACAGACTTAACATGAGTCAACAGTGTGATGCAGCAGCAAAAAAGGCAAATGCAATTCTAGGATGTATCAACAGAAGCATACAGTCTAGATCACGTGAGGTCATTATTGCCCTCTACTCCTCTTTGGTCAGACCTCATCTGGAATACTGTGTCCAGTTTTGGGCACCACATTTTAAAAAAGACATCAACAAACTGGAGCAAGTTCAGAGAAGAGCCACCAGAATGGTGACCGGTCTGCAAACCATGTCTTATGAGGAACGGTTGCAGGATTTGGGAATGTTTAGCTTGCAAAAAAGAAGACTGAGAGGAGACTTAATAGCTGTCTACAAATATCTCAAGGGCTGTCACATTGTAGAAGGATCATCTTTATTCTCATTTGCGCAAGGAAAGACTAGAAGCAATGGGATGAAACTGAATGGGAGGAGACACAGATTAGATATTAGAAAAAACTTTTTGACAGTTAGGGTGATCAATGAGTGGAACAGGCTGCCACAAGAGGTGGTGAGTTCTCCTTCAATGGAAGTCTTCAAACAGAGGCTGGATAGACATCTGTCTGGGATGATTTAGGGAATCCTGCTTTGAGCAGGGGTTGGACCAGATGACCCAGGAGGTCCCTTCCAACTCTACCATTCTATGATTCTAAGCAGCAATGGATGTTGCTAAGTGAAAATTGCAAATCTGTACATTGCAGTGCCCAGTAAATTGTACTGCCTAGTACATTATAGTGCGCAGTACAATATGCCCAGCTCATGCTTCTGAAGACATGCACTGTAAATTAGTGTGCTCTCATTGCTAAACAAAAGGATGCTAAATGTGGCTTAGGTATGCTTGTGCTCAGAAGGGAGTGATGCATTTGGACTTGGGAGAGCAAAATTTGCTGGATTTCATTTGGGGGGGTGAGGAGCCATATGGCTTTTACAGAGTCTTTGTTGTTATGTTACGGTAGCTGAGGAGTGCAGGTAAAAAAGGAAATACACCAGAGCAGTTGGAATCTATGAGATTGCAGTACCCTGACTAACCACCGCAACTAGAGGCAGCCGTGGAGCGTTCCTACGTTGGTCCTAGACGCCTCAAGTATTCAAGCAGCTGACAGCACTCGGGAGTTAGCACGGATGCACGTTCAGGCGTTCAAGGATCCAAATGAACAACAGTCCAACGAAAAAATAGGAACAGCATCCAGTCCAGGTGAAGTATAACAAGTCTTTATTCAGCCACCATAAAATACGACGTTTCGGCCATTTTCAGGCCTTTATCAATAAAGGCCTGAAAATGGCCGAAACGTCGTATTTTATGGTGGCTGAATAAAGACTTGTTATATAACTAATCCGAACCTTCTGACTGGACTGGATGCTGTTCCTATTTTTTCGTTGGTCCTAGACGCCTCGTCACAGCCTGAGAAACTAACTACACCTAAAGATAGAAATAGGAAAGCTATCTGCCCCGGAGCAGAACCCCAAAGATAATAGAAAGCCCCCAAACATGTAATGGCGGTTAGACAAGAGGAAATACTGACACAGAAAGAAAATAGTATGAGCAAACGCTGGGGCCCAAACTACTAAATAGAAAAGGACAGGAAGGGTACTTACTGCAATCCCAAAAACCCTGAAAAACACCAACTACACTAATTTCAAAATCACCTGAGATCACACGACCTCTACCACCTAAATTAGTTCTCTGGTGTAAAAAAATCAAAACAGCAGCCACTGAAAAAAACTGGAAAAAGCAAAAGTACAAAACACAGTGGCTGTACTAAACTGAGAGGGCAAAAGCCCCCGGAGGGGACCCAGAAGGCCCCCACAGAAGTGCAGGACAAAATGCAAAAATATAGCAAAAACACACAATAAGAAATTGTCTTATCTGATAGCAGGAGATGCAGACACGACACAGCAGGCTACAAGGGAAACTGGAAAGAAGGATTCAGACCAGAACAATTGATCACCGGCAACCCTGATGGGAAAATGACTCCCTTATATAAGACCAATCAGTAACACCTGATTCCCAGTCCTCACAATCCTCACTAGTACCGCTTGTAACCACCAGAGGGAGCCTCTGCTCAGAACTCATCTCAAACCCATTCACAACACTTTGTGCTACTAATAACATGGAAGCCTCCTATATTTACATTGACAGATGAAGCATCTGATTGGGGACTTGCTTTTTTGTGGATTGAGTTGAAGCTTTTATTGTAAACATTTTACATAATGTTTGGGAACACATTTTTCTTGAGCTCTAGGCTGAGCACTTACATTCTTGTTTCCATCTAAATCTTCGAGTGATGTGTTCAGATGAAACCCCGGAGGGATCTATTAACTATAAAGTTACTCTGGACTTTGTCTGACCTTTGTTCAGCTGTGTCCTTATTTTTAGAGGTGCACAAAACTGTGACAGGCCCAGATTTATACACACTGAAAAGACGGACACCACCAGATCATAGGCCAGATGACATTCACAGTGTTTCCATCTGCATCATGATAGGGAATTTTCTGCCAGGGGTTTTGTGTTAATCACGTATTTCATAAATGTACATAGAAACTCCAATGTAGGCACTCAGCGTAGAGTCCAGGATAGACTCACTGTTCTTTGGGAGGCAGATTGAACAATTAAACAGCAGGTCAAAAATTTTTTGATAGTATGATGAAAAAACATTGTTTTTGTGCCACTTTTCTGGTTTTTTTAATGGTGTTTATTGAAGGGGTTAAATATTGTGACAGTCTTCTAAATTGTGTCATTACAGATGTGGAGATACCAAATATGTGTACTTTAAATCAAACTAAATATATATATATATATATATATATATATATATATTGTTGGTATAATTTTTTTCATTTTTTTATTTATTTAGTGATATTTTTAAAAATATTTTACATTTTTTTTAAAAAACTTTTTACTTTGTCCCTCTATGGGACTTTAACTTTTATTACTTTGATCACTGGAATAGTGCATCACAATGCACCAGCATTCACAGATCACCTCTTAGATCATGGCTAGCATGGTCTAAACAGGTCACTGTAGCTGGCAGACCTGGAAGTCATCATGACGACTTCAGGTTGCATTGTATTGCATCACCCTCATCATGATGTTGCTAGGGTGCCTATCTGAAGGAAAAGGAACTCTCCCAGCTTTCTTAATACTGAAATCAAAATAAATCACTGCACTTAGGGGTGAAATGGCCCCAGGTTGTGAAGGCACCACTCCTGGCTGTGACAGTCATGGTTTGACTTTAATTTAAGAGGAGCTCCAAGTGGCAATCATGAGGGCAGTGCTCCTGTGCCCGCATGATTGCCATGACGTAAATTTCCGTCATTTTGCAGGAACCCCTTTCTGACTATGATGTATTCTCACGTCAAATGTCATGCAGGCATTAAAAAATAAACAATAAAATAAAAAGTTTAAATCACTCCTTTGTTTTCCTCCTTTATAACTAAAGAAATGTAAAAAAATAAAATAAATATATTTCGTATTATAGCGTCTTTAAAAGTCCGATATGTTAAGTTATAAAATTATTTAAATTGTACATTAAATATAGTAAAAATTAAAACAAAAAAAAAAATTTGTACACCAGATTTGCCATTTTGGGCATTGCATTTTTCACCAAAAAATACTAGAAAGCCACTCAAAATGTCCCATGTACCGTGAAATTTTATCAATGAAAACTGTAATCTTATAGTGGAAAAAATCAAGTCCTTGATATCAAGTCTATAATCTGACAAATAAAAAACTAATGGCTCTCAGAAAATAGCGATAGAAATAAACATTTAGTTGACACATTTCATATGCCAACTTTGGACAAATTTGCAATCACCATAATTATACTGACCTGCAAAATCATGGTACCCAAATATTTTTACCATACCATGAATGCCGCAAAATTAAAACTCCAAAAGCATTAGTGGAATTGTTGAGGCTTTTTCTTCACAATTTTTGTCATATGCCAGTATTTGATATGGAAAAATAGATGGTGATATTTAAAACTGCAACTTATCGCACAAAAACGAGCCCTTCAGTGACATGTCAACAGAAAAATTCAAATTATGGCTCTTGGAGCAAGGGGAGAAAAAAATAAAAGCACATGGATTAAAATTTTCTGAGTTACTATGAAGTAAATAAAGTGAATAATTGTAATTTAACCCTTTTACTTCCGTCTATTTTCTGTTTTTGCGTTTTCGTTTTTTGCTGCCCTTCTTCCCAGATACTTACCTTTTTATTTTTCTGTCAATGTGGCCACGCGAGGGCTTGTTTTTGAAGGACAAGTTGTAATTTTGAACGACACCATTGGTTCTAACATATTCCGTAGTGGAAAACGGGAAAAAAATCCAAGTGCAGTGAAATTGCAGAAAAAGTGCAATTACACAGTTGTTTTTTTTTCTTACAATGTAGCGGCGACCAATATACTTAATACTGGAATTTTGAATATTTTCTCCTTACACCGTTAAGAGATCGGGTTAATTTTTATTTCCTATTGATAGATCGAGTGATTCTGAACACGATACCAAATATGTATATATTTGAATTTTTTTATTGTTTTATTTTGAATGGGTCAAAAAGAGGGTATTTGCACTTTTTATGTGTTATTTTTAGCATATTTTTAAAAACATTTTATTTTTACTTTTTACATGCTTCTATAGTCTCCATGGGAGACTAGAAGCTGTAGTACTTTGATCGCCTCTGCTACACACAGGCGATGATCAAATCGTCTGTGTGTAGTAGAAATGCTCACTTACTATGAGCGTTGACCATGGGGCAGTACTCATAGCAATCTGGCTGCAGACCTCTGGATGTCACGTTGACCCATCGGTGACCAGCGATCAGGTCACTGGGTTACCCATGGGTGGGATTAGTGACGCTCTTCCTGTAAGCAAGAGTTAAATGCCATTGTCAAAGATTGGCAGGCGCATTTAATTAGTTAACAGCCACAGTGGGATCGCGATTCCACCCTCGGCTGTTGTTGGCAAATGTCAGTTTTTTAGATCAGCTGTTATGTTCCCAGAGCCTGAATCAAACAGGGGTAGTCTATTGTGGCACATATCAGAAAGGGGTTAATTATTTGATGTTGTTCAAATTGAAAATAACTATAGAAAATCTATAGCCGGACTAAAAATTGGGGTGTGAAATATCATAATAACATAACATAGTAACATAACATAGTTAGTAAGGCCGAAAAAAGACATTTGTCCATCCAGTTCAGCCTATATTCCGTCAGAATAAATCCCCAGATCTACGTCCTTCTAAAGATACAATATTGTCACCCTCCAGTAAGACATGCAGGCCTCTCTTGAACCCCTCGACTGAGTTCGCCATCACACCTCCTCAGGCAAGAAATTCCAGATTCTCATTGACCTAACAGTAAAGAATTCTTTCTATGTTGGAGTAAAAACCTTCTCTCCTCCAGACGCAGAGAATGCCCCCTTGTGACTGTCACCTTCCTTGGTATCAACAGATCCTCAGAGAGATATTTATATTTTCCCCTTATATGCTTATACATGGTTATAAGATTGCCCATCAGTCGTCTTTTTTCTAGACTAAATAATCCTAATTTTGCTAATCTCTCTCGGTATTGTAGTTCCCCCATCCCCTTTATTAATTTTGCTACCCTCATTTTGTACTCGCTCTGTATCGTACATTTTGAATTATATCTCTCACTTTTTTTCCAACAATTTGGGGGGAAAAATGGATGTGGGTCTCATAATCTCAATGTAGCTTACCGGGATGGAGGGGGTGGCTACAGTGGAGAAGAGTTCTATTGGGCATGGTCGCTGTTGCAGGAAGCTAGCTGCAGCTGAGGCAAGTTTAGGTCTTAGCACCAAGATCTGGGGAGATACAATCTCGGTGCCAAGATCTCAATCTGTCCATGCGACTTTTCATGCGGCCATTATCCTTAAGTCCTCTGCATTGAAAACCATGGGAAGTGCAGGGGCTTCAATGTCATTTTGTGAACTCCCAGGGCCTGCCGAATCTTCCCACCACTGAATACCCCCTCCTCCTAGCCTGGGGCCCTTAATATCACCCCCTTCCTTTTGCCACCACCTTCCTGCAGCAGCGATCCTCTCTTCTGAAACCCTACTCCACTGCCGCAATCCCCTGGTAAGCTACGAAAAAAGTGGAAAACCATTTTAAACATTTTTGTTCATATTTTACTCCCCAAAATTTGGGATGCATCTTATAATCTGCAAAGTACAATAATATGTTGGTGCACTGACACCTCACTTTCAGAAGTTTAAAAAGTTTAAGAGATGTTGCTTCTTGTTTGATCAGAGAATAGTTTTAAATAAAGCTAATTTAAACAACAGGATTTCAAATCAACCAAATAAATCTTATAAATAAGGAAATTGGTTTGAGTTGACCTTTCCATCTGGACAACAAACTATTCAGAGATGAGTAGTAGAAGAAGTAATCTTGTAGGTCTGGGCCAGGTGTATAGAAGTGTGAAAGTGAAAAACGTCACTCAGAGAAAATTTCACGTATAAGTCTTTGTACTGTAGTGATTGTAGAGCTGTGCAGTAGATCTGCTATCTCACCATTATTTAGTCATTGTAATGTTAATATTAATATATTTTTGTTTTTATAGTTCTATGGAGGTATTTTGGGACAGAATTATTTAGATTTAGGGTCTGTGCACACGTTGCGGATTCCTAGCGTTTTTACAGCGTTTTTTGTGACGGAAACACCGCAAAACCGCGGCAAAACCGCTTGCACAACACAACTCATTATGGCCTATGGGATTCCGCAATGCTGTGCACATGCTGCGGGTTTTTCCGCGGCGGAATCGCATCGTGGAAGAATCGGCAGCATGCTCATTCTTTTTTGCGGAACCTGGCGATTTGCGCAAAGTAAGCGGTTCATGTGCGGATGGTACCCAGGGTCTGGAGGAAAGGAGACTCTCCTCCAGGCCCTGGGTACCATATCCATGTAAAAACAATAATTAAAATAAAAATAGTGATATTCTCACCTACCGCAGCTTTCCCGCCTCTCAGCGACGCTCCCGGCCAATCTCGTTCCCAATAATGCATTGCGAGAATCACCCCAGATGACGTACGGTCTCGCGTGATGCTATGTCATCGGGGTCATTGTCGCAAAGGACGCCTGAGAAAGGGATTGGCCGGGAGCGTCGCTGAGACGCGGGAAAGCTGCAGGGGCCGCCGGAAGGGGAGAATATCATTATTTATTATTTTTTTAATTATTTTTAACATTACATCTTTTTACTATTGATGCGGCATAGGCGGCATCAATAGTAATAAGTTGGTCACACTTGTCAAACACTTGTTTGACTCGTGTGACTAACCTGTCAGATCGCTTGTAAATCGCTAGCATTCTGCAAGCTAATTACGCTTGCAAAACGCTAGTTTTTAGCGGGAATATGCATACCTATAATATGCGTATTTCCCGCGGCAGGGAGGTGCGGAATTGTCGCGGAAATTTCCATTGCAATTCCGCAACGTGTGTACAAAGCCTTATACCTTTATACAATAGTGTTTATGATGAGGCAAATTATCTGTGGTCTGATGTAACTCTGGATACTGTTTTTGTGCCTCACAGGGTAGTTCTTATCATAAAGTAAAATATAGAAACAATATACTTACAGGGAAAAGCATGCGCTGGTCCTGGTAACATAACAGAAAAATATCACAGCTGTCTTTGTCATACAGTTATGCCTATTTATATAGAAAGGCATCAAAAGCTCAAAGATTATGGTGACATACATATAAAATAAAAACTCAAGAATTTCTGGAAATAAATAAAATTCCACCACTTAATTTTAACCGTTTATAAATAAATAAATAAAGTTTAGTTCAACTACTGTCCTTAGTTATGGCATAGAATTATAATGGTGATCAGAAAGCGAAAAAAGAGAAAATGTAATCTTTGAAACCGCCCAAAAATTGGAAGGGAAAAATAAAAGGAGTGTTGAATCAGATGCCTAAGAGTGAATGCTAACACACTGAAGAGGCTCTGCTGCAATCTACCTTAAAGGGAATCTGTCACCACATTTGACCTATCTAAATTATGAAAAAGTCCTACTTGTAAGCCTAGTATCAGATGCCTTGTTGTTAATACATTTTTATCAATTCATATAAATTTCAAGTCTGACTGGAAGACAACTCTGCCTCCTGAGCTTATTTTTCATGAAAGGCGAGTTTTTTCAGCTGTCTACAACATGCATGCCCATATTAATCTATATATATAAAGCTGAGTGTATGTATATGTGTGTGTGTGTATGTATCAAGCCATTCCCACTCCACATAACCCTGCCCACTCCATATAGCCACACTCACTCCACATGCAAAGCCCCAACCACACGGCCCACGTTGTTAGAGCACATAGACGGAGATACATTCAGCCGCTCTGAATTACAATCAGGGCCATCGCCTTCAGAGTATCAATGCGTGGCAGGCACAGGCCACATCTAGCTACGTCGTGTTTAGAATGGAGTTTCTCCTGTGAGGCATGACATCAAGGGAAAGGGAGGAGCCTCATGGATTACAACACTGCTCATAACAAAAAGTTTCTGTGCACATGTAAGGGGAAGAGAGGAGTGAAGTGAAAATGAGAGGAGTGAAGTGAAAATGAGAGGAGTGAGGGGAAAATGAGAGGAATGAGGAGAAAATGAGAGGAGTGAGTGGAAAATGAGAGGTGTGAGGAGAAAATGAGAGGTTTGAGGTGAAAATGAAGAGGTGTGAGTGGAAAATGAGAGGAATGAGGGGAAAATTGTGGAGTGATGGGAAAATGAGAGGTGTGAGGGGAAAATGAGATGTGTGAGTGGGAAAATGAGTGGAGTGAGGGGGAAAATGAAAGGTGTGAGGGGTAAATGAGAGGAGTGTGGGGGAAAATTAGAGATGTGAGGTGGAAATATAATTTGTTATAACTAAACACAGTTAGTTACTATGCCAGGGCAATACCGAGCTCTTCAGTTAGTACTTTATATAGGTAAAATGTGGCGACAGATTCATTTTAAGGCAGTTGTTCACTTTCAACAACACTAAAATGAAGTAAATACATGTGGAAATGAACAAACACATAAACAAAATTTAATATGATAAAAAAATGAAAATAACAATACATGAGCATGCACATATTTTTAAATTAAACAAAACATCTCTTTTTAAAGTCATTCCTTTGGGGACTCTAGTTTCTAAAGGGATGACCCAAAAAGTTTTTTTGGTGAGCAATAAATGATTATAATATCAAGCATGTTTTGATTTTTTTTAGTTTTTCTACATACATGATATGTAGTGATTTGAAGTTGCCAGAATGATTAAGAGTAAAATGTTTAGCTGCTTTGGACGTTCCTTGATGTATGAGTTTGGATATGTTATTCAGATATTCTGTGAGACCTCAAACTATCAAGTTTAATGGGACTAACTTCATATTTGTACTAGAAGTATATTCATCCCTTGTTTTAGCTACTACCAAGGCGACATTTACAGTGCATGCAGTTTCCATTTCTCATCTTTTGACAAATGATGCAGAGCCTGATGTTTCTATATGGCAAAAATAAATACATAACTATATATTAAAAAAAAAAAAATTTTGTGTCTGAATATCTTCCCAAGTAATAAAAATACTGTTGTATATTTCCAGCAACACCTGTAAAAAGATATTTAAATTAACTATTTGAACATAAATTATTTTATTTTTAATTTAAAAAATCTCGAAAGATTTGCAGATTGGCTAATTAATACTTTACCACTTCCTGAAGTCATACAGTGGGTGGACACATTTTCTTTTCTTTGACACAATCTGTTCCTGGTAGAATCCCACTTATATTTCACACATTGTTGGATATTTTAGAACATGAAATGAATCATTCAGTAACTAAATTTTACTTATTATCTAAGCATACAGTGTTGCTCAAGATAAGGCTATGGTTAGAAGAGGTAATAGATAGGCATCTGATTTTCACTCAGTGACAGAATGAATCCATCTTATTTCTGTACTATGCTTAAAAAATATTGATGTTATTTGCCCTTTCCTAAATATAAGTCATTGAAAGGAATGCATTTTTTTATGTGCTGTCATTGTAGAAAAATGCCCGAATTATTTAAACAATAATACTATCTTGTATCAGCGTGTCATCTACAGCTCACAAATGAATTTTGATGTGAACAGATACAAAATATGTATTGATTTCAGGATATTTTAGACTTTGTCATTGTAATTTAAAAACATGGATTAAATGTGTCATTTTTTTGCAGACTAATGCTGTGTAGGCTTTACACAAACTAATAGCATAGACGATAGTATCTGTTATTATTTTTAACTCTTAAATAATCATAAGTTACCCCTTAGAGCAAAAGCACAGTGGCATCTTTCAGTTTATGTAATTTGATCCAAAAGCTATTGACCACATAAACCTTCTTTCATGAATTTTAGTGGCTTGCAAAAGTATTCACCTCCCTTGGAATTTTGTGGATTTTGCTACCTTACAACCTGGAAATACTATGTTGTTCTTTTTAGGGTTTACATCAGTTCATGTAAATCACATGTCTACAACTGTGAACATTTGGGTTTCTTTTGATTGTGAAGAAAACAAATTGGACAAAAAAAACGAAAATGTCAATGTGCATAACTATTCACCCCCCCTAAGATCAGTACTTTGTAGAGATTCCTTTTGTGGCTATTACAACTGCCAGTCGCTTTGGATAACTCTATGAACCTTCCACATCTTACCACTGGGATTTCTTCCCATTTTTCAAGGCAAACCTGCACCAGCTCCTTCCTTAGATGTTTCCTCTGAACAGCAATCTCAAATTCTGACCTCAGATTCTCAATTGGATTAAGGATTGGGCATTGAGTAGGCCCCTCCAAAACATTTAACTGTTTCTCCTTAAACCACTTGAGTGTTGCTTTAGCAGTATGGTTTGGGTCATTGTCTTGTTGAAGGTGAACCTCTGTCCCAGTCTCAAATCACTGACAGACTGAAACAGGTTTTGATCAGGAATATCCCTTTATTTTGTACCATACCCCTTCTCCTTGACTTGGACCAGTTTCTCTGTCCTTGCTGCCCAAAAATTAAACCCTGAGCATGATCCTGCCACCACTGTGTGATGTTCTTGTGGAGATGAACTGTGTTGGTATACAGTAGCATTTACCTTGGTGGCCAAAAAGTTCAATTTGATCTCATCCTACCACAGCATCTTCCTCTATACATTTGGGAAGTCTCCCATATGTCTTTTGGCAGACTCAAAATGATCCTTACAATTTTTGTGTGTAAGTATAGGCTTTTTTTCTGCCCACTCTTTTTCTATAAAGGCCACCTCTATGGAGTGTATGGTTTATTATGGTTGTATGCACAGATACTCCACTTATCTTGGAAACTCAGCAGCTCCTTCAGGGTTACCTTTTGTCTCTGTGCTGTTTCTCTGATTAATGCCCTCCTTGCCCAGGCTGAGAGTTTTGGTGGGCGGTAGTGATGAGTAAGTATATTCATTGCTCAGGTTTTCCCGAGCATGCTCGAGTGTCCTCTGAGTATTTGGGCGTGCTCGGAGATTTAGTTTTTGTCTCCGCAGCTTCATTATTTGCTGCTTCTAGACAGCCTCAATACATGTGGGGATTGCCTGTTTGTTAGAGAATTCCCACAAGTATTCAAGCTGTCTAGCATTCAACTGTGGCGACAAAAACAAAATCTCCGAGCACTCCCAAATACTCGAAGGACACCCGAGCATGCTCGGGAAAAAAGTATACTCGCTCATCACTAGTGGGCGGCCCTCTCTTGGCAGGTTTGTTGTGGTACCATGTTCTTTCCATTTGATGATAATGGATTTGCTGGTGCCCCAGGGGTTCATAAGAGATTGTGATATTTTTTGTATAACCGACCCTGACTTGTACTTCTCAACAACCTTGTCCCTGACTTGTTTGGAGATCTCCTTAGTCTGCATATTGTTGTTTGGTTATGTTAGTGGTGTTTCTTGCATAATGGTGTTGCAGCCTCTGTGGCCTTTCAGAAAAGGTGAGTATTTAATGACAGACCACGTGACACTTAGAGTGCACACAGGTGGACCAAAAAGTTCAATTTGGTCTCATTTCCCTTTTCCTTTCGCTAAGCATGTGACTTAGAAAGGTAATTGCTTGTACCAGAAATTTGTAGGGGCTTCATAACAAAAGGCGTAAATACATATGCACATGCCAAATTTTAGTTATTTGATCCCATAAATTTAATGTATGCCTATATTTTTTTCCCTTTTCCAACTTAGACTATTTAGTGCTGATGCATCACACACAAATTGGATTACAAAGTGATCTAAACACATTTTGCAATGTAATGCAATGTAACAAAATAGGTTAACAGCCAAGGGGGAGTGGATTGTGAATATTTTTGCAAGCAACTGTACTTGAAGGGCTCATGCAGACAACCATACTTTCTGTCCAAATGTGAACATTGGGACTCACTCGGACCATTGTTATTCTATTGGGCAGTGAACATGTTCAAATTTACCCTCAGAGTCTGTCCGAGGAAGAAATCTCATCAAGCTTGATTTGCATCCAATATTCAGGTCACACTCTACCATGCAAGTTAATGAGTCCATGGAGAACATCAGACTGCACTTTGATGACATCTGAATGCAGTCTGATTTTCATGGACTGACAGAATGGAGAAGACTGACATTATTTTTCCATCTCCTCATCCAAGAAAATCGCAGCATTCTGTGATCACACTCTGTTCAAACTCAAAGTGTGGTCAGGGTGTGATTAGCATAATTGGCCTCATTCTCTCGGCTGAAAGAATACTCGCTAGCTTGACCCTGGTCAATATACTGTATAATCCATTGACTTTATTAAAAATGTAATAAATAATTAAATAAGGAAAAGGGAAATGAATGCTGGGAGATGTATCAAGGAGGAGCAAAGGAAATATGTAGCAGTTGTATGAACTCTCCAAAATTAAAGCAACAACTTGACTGTTTTTCATGGGTAACTACTATACTTTTCATTGCTCCAAATCTAGCTGTAAAGAAAGCTGTAATGAAAGCTACAACAGTGCCCATATTCTTAATCAAATCTATTCCACAAATAAAACAACATCTTTGCTATTCATTGGCTATGGCACAACCATCTTCTTGTAGCTATGTATTTTAGTCTGAAGGATAAAAGAGCAAAATATTGCTTTTCTATTATGGAGCTACTATACTTTGATTTTGCTATCGTTTTGATACATTTCCCTTTCAGGTTTTTTAAATTTGTCTCCATTCTTCCACAAGTCATAGGAGCCAATTCATGAAAGCTTTTAGGGTATGTGCACATATTGTTTATTTTGCCTGCAGAATTTTCTGCACAGAATCTGAACCTCTTGGCAGAAAACACAGGTGCGTTTTTTTATGGGGTTTTGATGCGCTTTTGATGTGGATTTGATGCGTTTTTTCATGCAGATTTGTATGCATTTTTGTAAGCTAAAATAATGATATGTTATTTAGCAAAAAAAAAAGATTTGTGATGTCATTTCTTGTCCAACCTCTTCTTTTACATTTGTCCAACCCACACTCCATTACACACACAGATAGATAGATAGATAGATAGATAGATAGATAGATAGATAGATAGATAGATAGATAGTAGATGGATAGATAATAATAATAATTTTATTTCTATAGCGCCAACATATTCCGCAGCACTTTACAATATAGAGGGGACTTGTACAGACAATCGACATTACAGCATAACAATAAACACAGATCAAAGTAGATACCAAGAGGAATGAGGGCCCTGCTCGCAAGCTTACAATCTTTAGATAGATGGATAGATAGATAGATAGATAGATAGATAGATAGATAGATAGATAGATAGATAGGTATGTTTCCACGTGGCGTATTACATCCGGATTGGCTGCGGATTGAACACTGTGTACAGCCGCAGCGTTTAATCTGCAGCGTCCAGATGTTACAGCATAGTGGAGGAGATTTGGAAAAATCCTTTCTCCACTATGAGTAGTAAAACACGGGTGACACACTCACGAAACCGGACATGCGGCGCGTCTTTTTAGGACGCAGCATGTCTGTTTACCTTGCGGAGATGCTCAGTCTCCGCAAGGTAAATAGCCCAGTCTATATATGCGATGCTGTGATTCCACATGTGTTCAATGAACACATCCAGAATCTCCGCATGTACAGAGAGGGGTGATGCTTTGGGCGGAGCGGGCTTTCCGTTCCGTCAAAAGCACTGACAATATGGCCTGTGGAAACGGGCCCATAGTTAGATAGATGAATGGATAGATAGATAGATAGATAGATAGATAGATAGATAGATAGATAATAGATATGGGATATATAGATAAAATGAAGAGAAAAAAGGGAAAAATCCAGCGTGGAGCAGAAATAGTTTAAAAAATTTAATTCTTTAATAAATGTGATTAAAAATAAACAGCAATACTTAAGCAGTACAGGTCCACAAAAATGTAGCAGAGCGATCAACGCGTTTCGACGTTAAGTCTTTCTCAAGATCTGAGACACACAAAATCTTAACGCAATGTCTTCAATTAAAAAAAAATGGGAAAAAAAATGGCACCAGAGGGGGAAAGCCGACGGCCGTGGTTAATATTAAAAGCATGGGAAGAGGTTAATACCAATGGAACTTCCCAGGCTAAGAATATCAGCTTACTGGCTATTAAAATGGAGGGACCCCCCAAAAAAGGTGCCATGAGGTCCCCCTAAAATTTATAGCCAGAAAGGCTACGCAGACAGCTTCGGGCTGATATTCATAGCCTAGAAAGGGGCCATGGATATTGGCGTCCCCCACAGCTAAAAATACCAGAACCCAGCAGCCCCAGAATTGGCGCATCTGTACAATGCGCCAATTCCAGCACATAGCCCCTCTCTTCCTACTGCCGTATAGAGGTGGCTTATGGGGTAATAAGTGGTTAATGTCACATTGCTATTGTAAGGTGACATTATGCCCGGTTAATATTGGAGAAGCGTCAATAAGACGCCTATCCATTATTAATCATGTCGTTTGAAAGGGTTAAAAAGCACACACACATAAGAATAAAGTATTTTAATGAAATAAAACATGAAATGGTTTTTCATAATTTTTATTGCACGCCTAAATCCATCGATCACCTGCAAAAAAACAAAGAAAAAAAAAACAGTATACTCCCTGTCTGACGCAGTTCCTCTTTAAAACAAGTGTCCCACGACAATCTCCCCTATAGAGCGGTCATATCAGCAGATGTGACTGCTCTATAGGCCTCCGATGACACACTGACCGGAGATAACCCTCCCGCAGTGTATCATCGGAGTTTACTTTATGGCACTACAGCCGTGATAAAATTCTCACAGCTGTAGTGCCGCAAATAACAGGTGAACTCCGGTGACCTGCCGTCGGCGGAGTGATACAGTGCGGAGTATTATCTCCGTCACTGTATTACCAGAGCCCCTGGAGAGTGCTCGCATATACTGATGTGACAGCTCTCCACGGTGATCTTCGTGGGACAATCGTTATTAATGGGATTACGTCAGACACAGGGAGTATATTGGTTGTTTGTTTTTTAAATTTTTTTTCAGGTGAGCGAGGGCTTTGGGGATTAGCTGTATATAGTGAGTATGGACTATATATGTGTGTATGTGTTTTTTTTTTTACATTCAACACATTAGCCAGATGATGGGACTACTACTGTCCCATCATTGGCTAACGCTCTTAATGTAACAGGCATAGCCAGATGGGACTAGTAGTCCCATCGGACGATGCCTGCACACACACAAACACAGGCTCGCAGACCCCCACACAGCCCTGCAGACCCCTGCACATACACAGATCACGCAGACATCGGAACACACCATACACGCACACAGTCACCGCCCACACTCTGTCCACACTCTTCCCTCCCTCACCCGCAGCAAAACCGCAGATCTTTTTTAGACCTGCGGTTTTATTGCGGAAATGCCCATGAGCCACCGCTAAAGGCAATGGGAATAGACAGGCTAAGTGCCAGAAAAGGCGCATCTAATAATAGATGTGCCTTTTCTGGGGTGGCTGTGGCCAGATGTTAGTAGCCAGGGGGGCCCAAGAACAATGGTCCCTCTCAAAGCTATTAATATCTGTCCTCAGTAACTGGCTTTCCCTGTCTGGCAGAGAAAATACCATGGGAGCCCACGCATTTTTTTACAACGAATTTACATGTTAAATTAACACCTACATGTCCCAAATTTTGCACACATACACTAATCTAATTATTAGTCAAAACCATATATCAAACCAAATGAAATTAAATGGTTTACTGTATGTAAACCATGTGTCATTTCATGTCGGGTTCTGTAAAGATTTTACAGAAGCTGGCAACTGATTTAGCGGTTATTATGCTATGTAGAACTGTATGAACTATAAATATATATATATATATATATATGTATATATATATATATATATGTGTCTCAATGACATGTATATATATATATATATATATATATATATATATATATATGTATTCTATGTGTATATATCTATTCTTTTGATTCTTTATTAAACATGTCAGTGTGATTTTACAGTATACCGCACTGAATTGCTAGCTTTTCTAAAGGACACAGGTGTGTATTACTCGCGAGTAGTGTTGAGCATTCCGATACCGCAAGTATCGGGTATCGGCCGATATTCGCGTTATCGGAATTCCGATACTTAATTCCGATACTTTTTCAATATCGTATACCGGAATCGGAAGTTCCCATAATTCTTTGAGAGGCAATGTGATTTTAGTCAGCCAATGAGGAATCCTACGAAGTGTGGGCACATCCTGTAATGCTGCGGTCATCTTAACTAATGGCATGGCTGTGATTGGCTGCTGAAATGATGTCAGAATGCACTATAAAAGGCGCCGCCGTCATTTTAGCGTCACTGTGCTGTGAACTCAGTAAGGGACAGAACGCTACTCTGCTCACTCTGAGGGACAGTTAGATATTGCGATTTTGTGTACTACTGTGCTTGAGGCAGGCTAGTTTACCAACCGCTGTGTAAAGCTTCATTTTGCCAGTGTTGTTTTAACAGCTCTGTGCAAGGTGTGTGTGTGACAGTGCAGGTGACGCTGCAGTTTGCTCTGCATCCACCGCTGTTTGTAGGCATCTGCACGTGTCACTGACTCTTTTTTTTTTTTATTTTATTTAGTGGAATTGGTGCAGCTCCATTATATTAGAAAAAAATCAAATCTATTAGTGTGACGTGCTTCCATCCGTATACAATACATTGGTTGCAAACACTATAGAAGTACACAAAGGAGCTTTTCACAGATAGTGAATAGTTGTGTTTCAGTGTTCACTGCAGTCTGTGAGGTTTTGATTTTTTGAGTGCAGATCACGCTCCAGTTAGTTCTTCAACCACTGCCGGTTGTAGTCTGCTGAGCGTGTGTCACTGCCTCATCCTTCACATTTTTCTCTAATTGGTGCTGCTCCATTTTAGTGGAAAAAAATCTAATCTATTAGTGTGACGCGCTTCCATCCGTATACAATACATTGGTTGCAAACACTATAGAAGTACACAAAGGAGCTTTTCACAGATAGTGAATAGTTGTGTTTCAGTGTTCACTGTAGTCTGTGAGCTTTTCATTTTGTGAGTGCAGATTACGCTCCAGTTTGTACTTCAACCACTGCCGGTTGTAGTCTGCTGAGCGTGTGTCACTGCCTCATCCTTCACATTTTTCTCTAATTGGTGCTGCTCCATTTTAGTGGAAAAAAATCTAATCTATTAGTGTGACGCGCTTCCATCCGTATACAATACATTGGTTGCAAACACTATAGAAGTACACAAAGGAGCTTTTCACAGATAGTGAATAGTTGTGTTTCAGTGTTCACTGTAGTCTGTGAGCTTTTCATTTTGTGAGTGCAGATTACGCTCCAGTTTGTACTTCAACCACTGCCGGTTGTAGTCTGCTGAGCGTGTGTCACTGCCTCATCCTTCACATTTTTCTCTAATTGGTGCTGCTCCATTTTAGTGGAAAAAAATCTAATCTATTAGTGTGACGCGCTTCCATCCGTATACCATACATTGGTTGCAAACACTATAGAAGTACACAAAGGAGCTTTTCACAGATAGTGAATAGTTGTGTTTCAGTGTTCACTGTAGTCTGTGAGCTTTTCATTTTGTGAGTGCAGATTACGCTCCAGTTTGTACTTCAACCACTGCCGGTTGTAGTCTGCTGAGCGTGTGTCACTGCCTCATCCTTCACATTTTTCTCTAATTGGTGCTGCTCCATTTTAGTGGAAAAAAATCTAATCTATTAGTGTGACGCGCTTCCATCCGTATACAATACATTGGTTGCAAACACTATAGAAGTACACAAAGGAGCTTTTCACAGATAGTGAATAGTTGTGTTTCAGTGTTCACTGTAGTCTGTGAGCTTTTCATTTTGTGAGTGCAGATTACGCTCCAGTTTGTACTTCAACCACTGCCGGTTGTAGTCTGCTGAGCGTGTGTCACTGCCTCATCCTTCACATTTTTCTCTAATTGGTGCTGCTCCATTTTAGTGGAAAAAAATCTAATCTATTAGTGTGACGCGCTTCCATCCGTATACAATACATTGGTTGCAAACACTATAGAAGTACACAAAGGAGCTTTTCACAGATAGTGAATAGTTGTGTTTCAGTGTTCACTGTAGTCTGTGAGCTTTTCATTTTGTGAGTGCAGATTACGCTCCAGTTTGTACTTCAACCACTGCCGGTTGTAGTCTGCTGAGCGTGTGTCACTGCCTCATCCTTCACATTTTTCTCTAATTGGTGCTGCTCCATTTTAGTGGAAAAAAATCTAATCTATTAGTGTGACGCGCTTCCATCCGTATACAATACATTGGTTGCAAACACTATAGAAGTACACAAAGGAGCTTTTCACAGATAGTGAATAGTTGTGTTTCAGTGTTCACTGTAGTCTGTGAGCTTTTCATTTTGTGAGTGCAGATTACGCTCCAGTTTGTACTTCAACCACTGCCGGTTGTAGTCTGCTGAGCGTGTGTCACTGCCTCATCCTTCACATTTTTCTCTAATTGGTGCTGCTCCATTTTAGTGGAAAAAAATCTAATCTATTAGTGTGACGCGCTTCCATCCGTATACAATACATTGGTTGCAAACACTATAGAAGTACACAAAGGGGCCTTTCACAGATACTGAACAGTTGTCTGCAGGGTTCACTGTAGTCTGTGAGGAATAACCACACTTAGGCCTTAACTTTTCTGACTTTCTTTATCAATCTACCAAGATGAAGAAGTCAGTGAGTAAGGCACGTGGTCGTGGTCGAGGCCGTGGATTTGCAGCAGGGAGAGGACGTGGGGATTCTGTGGCTGCTGCCGCACCCAGTGACACAGCATCCACCAGTTTTCCCCGTGAGCGTTCCTTTATGCGCACTTTTGTAGGAGCTCAGCGTACCCCCCTGCTGCGTGAAGAACAAATTGAAGCCGTTGTTGGTTGGATGGCAGCCAATGCATCGACTTCAATACCTTCCACCTCCTCTCAGGACCACAGCACTGTTGAACAACCATCAGTCTCTTCACCGCCTGCCAAATTGCCCAGGCAGTCAGAGAGCTCTGTACAGGAGCCAGCTGAGTCTCTGCTTCTGTTCTCAGAATCTGTTGGCTTGGAAACAGGGGCCCAGCCAAGCAGCATTCTGGAATGTGAAGAAGAGGCAGTATGCAGTGATGCGCAACAGCTGTGTCTCTCTGAATCTGAAGAGGCGGGTGAGCCAGTGCCGATGGTCAGCACACCGCAGAACGCATCTGATGATGATGAGACTCAGTTGCCAGTTTCTGTTGAGCATGGTGCTGGCCAGACCACCCAACAACAGCAGGTGTTGGAAGAGGGTAGTGGTGGAGATGATGAGGTCCAAGACCCAACATGGCGTGAGGAACAGGAAGGTGGTGGGAGCAGCTCTGAGGAAGAGATTGCACCAACGGTCCAAACAGTAGGGAGAGGTAGGCTGCAGACTCGCTTGCCTGTAGCCTCCAGTTTGGCACCCGTTCGGAGCAGTTCTCTTACAACAGCCAAACCGGGCGCTCCCAGGACTTGCTCTGCGTGGTCCTTTTTTGATACAGTTGCAGATGATATTTGCTATGTAAAATGCAAGCTGTGTAATCAAAAAATTAAAAGAGGTAAAAGTGTCAGTAACCTTAATACAACAAATATGTGGAAACATGTGCGGTCAAAGCACTTTGTTGAGTTACAAAGACACACTGGAGATGTAGGCCAACCTACAGCAGCACCTACATCTTCAGCTCCTGTTGGAGCCTCTTCCTCCAGTTCACACACAGCTGGTAAGGCTTCCTCAAAGGATCGCCATGGAAGAACCTCTGTCACTGTTGTCCAGAGACACAGTGTTATTCCACCCACAGCTGCAAGTTCCCTGTCAACCTCACACACCCAGGCCACAAAACAGCCATCGGTAGCACAGGCATGGGATAAAAGACGGCCATACTCGGCAAACCATCCACGAGCACAGGCTCTGAATGCTGGCATTGCAAAACTCCTGTCCCTTGAAATGCTGTCATTCAGGCTGGTGGAGACTGACAGTTTCCGTGAATTAATGGCATTGGCAGTCCCACAATACAATGTGCCCAGCCGATTTTATTTCAGCAGGCAAGCCGTCCCTGGTCTGCAAAAGCATGTTGAGGCAAAAATTAAACATGCGCTACTAAACGCCGTCAGTAGCAAGGTCCACCTGACCACCGATGCGTGGACCAGTACCCATGGCCAGGGACGATACCTTTCACTCACTGCCCATTGGGTGAATGTTGTGGAGCCGGGTACAGATCTTGCGAGTGGCGCTGTACGTGTTCTGCCAACTCCAAGGATTGCCGGAATCAAGTCTGTCCACATTGACTCCTCCTCCTACTCCAGTTCCTCAGAATCATCGCTGCAGGAGCCGTCACGGTCTACCTCCACATGGATCCGTGGACGCTTACCTGATGCGACCGATATGAGCACAGCCGTGGCCAAACGGCAACAGGCCGTTCTGAAATTAATTCCCATGGGGAATCGAAGCCACACAGCGCAGGAGGTCTGGAATGCCATCAAGCAGGAGAGCGACGTGTGGTTTTTGCCAGCGAATCTCCAGCCAGGCTTGGTAGTGTGTGACAATGGCCGAAATCTGGTGGCAGCTCTGGGCCTTGGCAACCTCACTCACATACCATGTCTGGCACATGTGCTCAACTTGGTCGTGCAGAGTTTTTTGAGGGACTATCCGGATCTTGATGCACTGCTGCACAAGGTCCGCCTAGAGTGCGCTCACTTGCGACGTTCCAGCATGGCCAGATCGCGCATTGCAGCTCTGCAACGCAGATTGCGCCTTCCTGAACATCGCATCATATGTGACGTATCCACCAGGTGGAATTCAACGTTACATATGTTGGAGCGGTTGTGTGAGCAGCAGCCAGCAGTTATGGAGTATCAGCTGCATCAGGCGCAATCAACACGCAATTTGCGCCGTCCACACTTCACCATTAATGAGTGGGCCACTATGAAGGACATGTGCCACGTTTTGCGTGCGTTTGATGAGTCAACGCGGATGGCGAGTGCAGATGATGCACTAGTCAGCCTGACTGTCCCCCTTATCTGCCTGCTTCAGAAAACACTGCAAGCAATAAGGGATGAGGTTTTGGAAGAGGTGGAGGATGAGGAGTCACAAATTCCATCACCTTCTGGAAAGTCAGCGCAACGTGGTTCCTCACAAAGGGCTGGGCAGGGCTCACTTTGTGAGGAGGATGAGGAGGAGGAGTCAATGGAGGAGGAAGACATCGCTCCAGAGGGAGGTACACAACGCTCTAGTCAGTATGTAGAGCGAGGGTGGGGTGATGCAGAGCAGGCAGAGATAACGCCTCTTGCAGAGGACAGCGTTTCTTTGCCAGTTGGGAGTCTGCAGCACATGGTTGATTTCATGCTGCAGTGCCTAAGAAACGACCGCCGCATCGCCCACATTCTCACGACGTCTGATTATTGGGTGTACACCCTCCTAGACCCTCGCTACCGGGACAACGTCAAAAGCCTCATCACACCGTTGAACCGGGAGCGTAAAATGCGGGAGTACCAAGACACACTGGTGCAATCCCTAATGTTCTACCTTACTGCCGAGAGCACTGCTGCTGCTACTGCTTTACAAAGCAGCTCTGTGCGTCGAGGCAGTGTAGAGAGCTCTGCAACAAGAGGGAGCACACGCAGTGCCTCTGCACAGGGAAAGACCAGTATGTTAAAAATGTGGCAAAGTTTTGTGGCAGCGCCACAAATGTCTACACCATCCGAGAGGGCTCCAGTCAGCGGGAGGCAACGTATCCGTCAGATGGTGACAGACTACTTGGCTTTGCCTCTCAGTGTACTCCCAGATGGCTCTTCCCCATTCAAGTTTTGGGTCTCTAAGCTGGATACATGGCCAGAGCTTAGCCAGTATGCATTGGAGGTGCTGGCTTGCCCTGCTGCCAGTGTATTATCGGAGCGCGTCTTTAGTGCTGCAGGTGGTGTACTAACAGACCGTCGCATGCGACTATCCTCCGATAATGTAGACCGGCTTACTTTTCTGAAAATGAACAAGGCATGGATCTCGGCAGAATTTGTCTGTCCGTTTTCAGATTAAATAACTGGTTCGCAACGTTATCCATGTCTCCTGTTATGTTCATCTTTCTACCACCTGAACTCTACTCCCTGGGCTCCAACACTGCCAGTTGCTGCTCAGAAGTGTCGTGTCCACAGAACAAAACACAAGCTCTACTGTTAGTGGGGTTCAGTAACGCCAGCTGTTCCCCTGCTGTGTCAACGGCAAGAAGTCTCCTGTTCCCGACACATGGACAGAAAAACACATGACCAACATGCTCCAAATAGGGAAGAGCCGTCACCCTGCTTGTTATGCTGAAAACATGAAATTGTGAAGTTTTGCACGCCTAGAATGATAAATTTTTATGACAAATATGGACAAATAATAATTTGTCATCACAGCGCATATCTGCACATGTCTATTAGAAATGGTAACAAAAAATAAAACATAGTCTACTCTTCACATTTTGAAATTAATGCATAAAAGTACATTTCAGACTTATGAATTAATGCTTTTTAAGGAACTTTATCTGTACCTGTAAGATAATGCAGTCAATGGATGTACGAATCATTAAATCCTCATCATCATCATCACGAGTTTTATTTATGACAGACATTATAAAATACACATACTGATGCCAACTGTAACTTCAAACACCATATATGAAATGGCCAGCATGTAAACATGGTAATAATGTCCAATAATAAATTATTACATCTAGAAAGTGCATCATGCATACTGACAATAGGTAGTTATACCTGCAAGTGCTGTTGAAACAACCACAAGAGATATAAATTAATACTGGTATATAGGTATCACAGTGCATAGTTACTCATGGACAATGTTGATGTAATACTGTATCTCAATTAAGTCAGCGTCAACCATTAGGCTTGTTAGTCTTGTACATTGTTAAAGAGGGAACGTAATTTTTTTGTTTGTCATAGGTGGAGTATTACACATTAAATTATTACTGCTGTATTTTTTTTTGCGTCCCTAGTGCGCAATAACGCAGCCTAACCTCACATTTGATAGTCAGCTAATTGCCACACGCTACCCTACCCTACGCGTGACAGTAGGAAGGTAGTGTTGACGGATAAAGCTTTGCGCAACCAGACATTCTTTTACCCTCTTCAACACTCTACAAGCAAAAAATGCATGATTTCAGCCGCAGACTTTATTGACGTACAGTATAACATCGGCATTACCCATCAGAGGCTGTCCACTGTCTGATACAGACATAGAATATACCTTTGCTATCCGTAGCCTTTGTTTCACCTACACTTGCAGGCACACACTTAAATTGTGACAAACAATGCCTAATGTTTTTTTAAATGGTTATTTTTTATTGTACATTATTGTGTCATCAATCACATTGATGAGTCCATGCTGGACATGTCATACATGCTATAGAAAGTTACGATTTTATGAACTTAAATAATTGAAATGTCTGTGACTGTCACATAAAATTTGCGATGATGATGATGAGTGACTATTACAAAATCCATTGTCTTCACTATGTTATGGTTTAACATAGCGTTCCTTAAGCATTATTCATAAAAAAAAAAATGTACTTTTATTCTTAAATTTACAACACTATATTTTGTTACCAATTTTTTGGGTGTTGTGTTGTTCCATTTTTTTTGGCATGTGCATATATGCGTTTATATTTGTATTTTCTTTATTTTTCCTTCTTGAAATTAGAAAACATGTGTATCTTTGTACCGTGTTAGCCAGTAGATAGAAAAATATTTAGACTTCAGAGTCAGCAGTGGTTGATACCTTTTAATGGATAACTGAAAAGATGGAAACAAATTGCAAGCTTTCAAGGCTACTCACGTCTCTTCATCAGGGAAAGACTAACTAAAAAAATTAAGCATCACATATTTCTATACACAACAGGACACAGGAATAGTGCAATAGGTAAGACAAGTAAGTGACGTGTATCAGAACTGTCATTATCTCACAGGGATGAACATAAATATTGGAACAGTTCCTAGATAAGGATAGAAAGTTTGATTGCCCTCTCATTGGCGTATTTTTTTGGGTTTTCATGACCCTGGAAGGGCATAGACGCAGATTCCTTAATTGATATAGAATGACATAAATCCATGTGATCTATTCATTCCATCACTAACAGTGTCAAAGGTCATGATGAGCTTATATTCTGAAACCTTTGTACGTTTCTCATATTTGAAGTTATATTTTAATACCAGTAATTCCATATCCATGATGCTATGACCGGGCAAACAAAAGTCTTTTGCCACAGGTAAATTCATTAATTTATCTGTGATTGTGTGGCGCTGATAATTCATCCTTGTTCTCCTTTTTGTTGCCGGTCTCCCCTCACTTGTCCCTCCCTCACTTGTCTTAGCTATTCCTGTGTCCTGTTGTGTGTAGAAATATGTGATTCTTCATTTTTGGCTTTACTCTTAGCCTGATGAAGACACCTGAGTAGTCTCGAAAGCTTTGAATTTGTTACCATATTTTCAGTTAGCCATTAAACGTTATCAACCACAGAGGACTGTCAAGTATAAATATTTTTCTATTCTTGTAATTGAAATTTATCATTTTATTGTTGTAGTAAAAGTTCATTTATTCTTGTTTGAAGTACATACATTTGCAATGGCCACGTAACAAGGCAATAACTCAATATTTTGTGCCTACACCCTCCTTGACCCTGGGCTTCAACAGCGCCAGTTGCTGCTCAGAAGTGTTAGATGCACAGATGAAAACAATCGCTGATGTGTTTGTGGGGTTCAGTAACGCCTGCTGTTCCCCTGCTGTGTGTCTGGCAAAAATTACTGCTGCTAACTACAACTTCAACTTCAAACGTCTCATACTAGGCCTCTGCCTACACCCTCCTTGACCCTGGGCTTCAACAGCGCTAGTTGCTGCTCAGAAGTGTTAGATGCACAGATGAAAACAATCGCTGATGTGTTTGTGGGGTTCAGTAACGCCTGCTGTTCCCCTGCTGTGTGTCTGGCAAAAATTACTGCTGCTAACTACAACTTCAACTTCAAACGTCTCATACTAGGCCTCTGCCTACACCCTCCTTGACCCTGGGCTTCAACAGCGCCAGTTGCTGCTCAGAAGTGTTAGATGCACAGATGAAAACAATCGCTGATGTGTTTGTGGGGTTCAGTAACGCCTGCTGTTCCCCTGCTGTGTGTCCGGCAAAAATTACTGCTAGCTACCTAATCATGGTGAAAAAAACATGACATCTCAAAGTGTGTAGTGCTACACATAGATATGAGGCTACACCATGATTTCTAAGCTGTAAACATTTGAAACGTCAACTTTCAAACCATAAAATGATTTGTCTTTGTCACAAATCTGTAACAAAATAATTGTGACATATTATTACAGATATGCACATGTCGAAAACAAATGCAAACACAAAAGCCTACTTATGCTATAGGATACTGATGGTCAACCTTGTCACTCCATAGCTTAGACAAATCCAACTCACATCATGATGACTCAAATACTGCAATGTTGGAAGTGCATAATGTGGGTTGAACTTTGACAACTGCTGCAGTGCGAAGGTTATACTTCAGTGTTCTTGCCTTTGAAATAAAAGCATACAAGTAAATATAATATCCAATGTTGATTAAGGGACGTGATGTACACCTGTAATATTGTGCAAACAATGCATGTAGGAATAGTCCTCTTCAACATTACTTATATTTGTGTCATTTTAAAAAATACATATTTGATTAGAAAGTTAACAGCCCATATCATAAAGGTCCTTCATGTAAACATGATAATCGCTAACAAAAATCATGCATTACCTTGGTAAAGTCAATAGTGCATAGTCACAATAGCAAAATATATACCTGTAAGTGGTGCTGAAAGAACGACAACTGATAAAATAGGTGAATGATATCTATTTATCAGACTGAATAGCGACACCTGTACAATGTCGATATAATACTGTACCTTAACAAAACAGCTGTGTCACACCTCACACGCATTTTTCTTGTAGCTTGTTATGTAATAGGGCACATGCGTGTATGTTTCATCATAGGTGCATGTTTACTGAGTAAAGCAGTCATGACAACGCCTTTGGTTGTCGGTACGCTTGCGATGATGAACGATGCGCACCGTGAATGTTAGTCTGCGTCATAAGACGCACAGACGCTCCAATACCCAACGCGTCACAGCAGAGCCAGTCTGTGCGTCCAAACAAGCGCAAGCATACATGCACGACCCTTTATAAAGCTATATAAAAAAAGGATGTATAGTAACCACACTTTATTGAGGTACAGTATTACATCGCCATTCACCATCTGTGGCTATGCAGTGTCATCTATATATACCTATCTATCCGTTGTCATGCTTGCAAGTCCAACAGTCAGCATAAATAGTCGTTTTCACTATGCACTTTTTAAAGGTTTATTTTGTTAATATAAATGATTGCCACATATTATCAGTATTACATGATGGAAATTTAGATATTTTTAAAAACTTTTTAGTGATATTATTCAGCAATTGAAAATGGTTTTTACATACTGTTACTTATCCATCATTAATGGATTCTGATATGTACTTTATGCTTTTATTTAAAACCGTATAGCAATTATTTAAAACTGATTTTATATTGTGGTTTGCATTGCTTTTCACATGTTAATGTATGCGTTTATGTTTGTCAATTTTAATTTACATATATTTTTTAAAGTAAAATCATCATCTTATGGTACTAAAGGTTATATTTCTCTTGTTTGGAGTATAGACATTTTTTAATTGACACGTAACAAGGAAAATACTTCATCTTAGTATTTTAAACTCTACCTTGACCCTGGGCTCAACACCGCCAGTGTTGCTTGGAATGCTGTTAGCACAGTCTACACTTGCTCCTGTGTTATGGGTTCAGTAATGTCAGCTGTTCCCCTCTGTGTGAACGGCAAAAAGTCCTGCTGCCTCCACCCTGTTTCTTCTCATCCCTGGGTTACAACACCGCCAGTTGTTTCTCGGAAGTGCTGTTAGCACATCTACACTTGCTCCTGTGTTACTGGGGTTCAGTAATGTCAGCTGTTCCCCTGCTGTGTGAACGGCAAAAAGTCCTGCTGCCTCCACCCTGTTCTCTTCTCATCCCTGGGTTACAACACCGCCAGTTGTTTCTCGGAAGTGCTGTTAGCACAGTCTACACTTGCTCCGTGTTACTGGGTTCAGTAATGTCAGCTGTTCCCCTGCTGTGTGAACGGCAAAAAGTCCTGCTGCCTCCACCCTGTTCTCTTCTCATCCCTGGGTTACAACACCGCCAGTTGTTTCTCGGAAGTGCTGTTAGCACAGTCTACACTTGCTCCTGTGTTACTGGGGTTCAGTAATGTCAGCTGTTCCCCTGCTGTGTGAACGGCAAACAGTCCTGCTGCCTCCACCATGTTCTCTTCTCACCTGTTCTTTTCTCATCCCTGGGTTACAACACCGCCAGTTGTTTCTCGGAAGTGCTGTTAGCACAGTCTACACTTGCTCCTGTGTTACTGGGGTTCAGTAATGTCAGCTGTTCCCCTGCTGTGTGAACGGCAAAAAGTCCTCTGCCTCCACCTGTCTCTCCATCCCTCCGTTTCATCTTCTCATTCACCTGGGTGTAACAACAACCGGCCCAGTTTGGTTTCTCGGAAGTGCTGTTAGCACAGTCTACACTTGCTCCTGTGTTACTGGGGTTCAGTAATGTCAGCTGTTCCCCTGCTGTGTGAACGGCAAAAAGTCCTGCTGCCTCCACCCTGTTCTCTTCTCATCCCTGGGTTACAACACCGCCAGTTGTTTCTCGGAAGTGCTGTTAGCACAGTCTACACTTGCTCCTGTGTTACTGGGGTTCAGTAATGTCAGCTGTTCCCCTGCTGTGTGAACGGCAAAAAGTCCTGCTGCCTCACTTTAATTCCTGGTACCTTCTGCATACCCATCGGGTTCCATACCCGCAGTGTTCTCCGCATACCTTGGCCTAGGTGCCTCATGTCGTATCACGAGTTCAGCAACGTTGCTTCCTGGTATCTTGGAGGTATTCAGTAACTGTCCAGTCTGTGTCCCTCGTTGTGCACTGGCTAAATCCTGCTACGTCCAGCAACACTTTCTAATTTCCATGGTGTACCTTCTGCTACCCATCCGGGTTCCAGTACCGTCAGCTGGTTCTCCGCAGTACCTTTGGCCTAGGTGCCTCCATGTCGGTATCCGAGTTCCAGCAACGTCTGCTGGTCCTTGGTAGTGCTTTGGAGCACAGGTACCTCCTGCTTAGTAACCCTGTCCCAGTAACGTCAGCTGGTCCTCGGTTGTGCCATTGGCTCTTTTCCTTCTGCTGACCCTCCGGGTTCCAGCACAGTCAGCTGGTCCTCGTTACTTTCATTGGCTCTTGTACCTTCTGCTACCCATCCGGGTTCCAGTACCGTCAGCTGGTTCTCGCAGTGCCTTTGGCCTAGGTGCCTCCATGTCGGTATCGAGTTCCAGCAAGTCTGAGTCCTTAGTAGTCTTTGGAGCACAGGTACCTCCTCTTAGTAACCTGTCCCAGTAAACGTCAGCTGGTCCTCGGTTGTGTCCATTGGCTCTTTCCTTCTGCTGACCCCCTGGTTCCAGCACAGTCAGCTGGTCCTCGTACTTCCATTGGCTTTTGTACATCACCAACAGACAAAGAAGGTTAAGACAAACTACAAGATACAGAACAAGAGACAGAAAACAATAAGCAGAAGATCAAAAAGCAGAAGAACATAAGTTAAGACCAAATGAAGAGCAATATATGCTCTAAATCTAAGCAAAGAAGACTAAGCATGTATGGGTGATCCGTTTCCTCCTCGTGTGCCCTGAAAATGCCTGATGCTGCTGCAGGCTAAATGAACGCGGACAAATACTGTTGTAATAAAATCTTCGTGACAGCAAGAACGGAAGGATGAAAATTCAGAGTTTTACAGATTACAAGTACAGGAATGTCTGTCACAAATAAGAATATGATGAAAAGGATGAATAGGAAGAAGATGAAGAAGTAGAATATGAAGAATAATAACTGTTTAATAAGAACAATATAAGTAATGTTAACAAAAAGATGAATAGCAAGAAGTTTTAGAAGATTAAGAAGGTGAAGATGAAGAATAATTTGATGAGAAAGATGATGCTGCTGAAAATTATGAAGGAGAAAGTGTGTGAAAAGTTAAAAAGGTGAAGACCATGGAAGTTGTGAAACAGACATATTTGACAAAATAGAAAAAAGGTTAACAACATTGTCAATTTGTTCGTCAATCCGAACGTATTTCCTAAAAATAAAAAATTAATGCTATTCCATTAGATTGGGTCAAACATCTATGCCTTTAATGTCTCCTCAACCTCCCCCAATACATTCTACATTACTCTTTCTTGTTTTCCTTCATGTACAATTAACCAACAAGGCAAGAATGGGTTTTTTTTAATTTCGATATTTTGTTCCCATAGACTTACATGGGACTTCCGGTATCGGTATCGGGTATCGCCGATATTTTAGTGATATCGGCGATACCATTCCGATTCCGATACTTTAGGATATCGGAAAGTATCGCTCAACTCTACTCGCGAGTCATACGTGTGGTCCGTGTGTAATCTGATTTTTCTCGCACCCATAGACTTGTATTGGCGATTCTCAGGCGATATACGGTGCAAATCGCAGCATGCTGTGATTTCACTCGCACGTATAATACGGCCGAAAAAAAATCAGCTGTTGGGAGCTGCTCCATAGATTAACATTGGTCCGAGTGCAATGCGATTTTTTCTTGCATTGCACTCTTCCGTATTTCTCGCTAGTGTGACCTAAGCCTTAAAGTGAATGTGTTATCATTATTTTTTCAACAACTGATAAAGTATAAAGCATTAATGTTTTAATAAAAAAAGAATATTTTTTTTAAAATGGTATAAAATAAAAAATAACGTAAGAGGTTTCACTTTTTACTGCTTTAACCACCCAAGGTGGTTTGCACATTAATGAACATGACAATATTTACAATTCTGACCAGTGTCACTATGAGGTATTAACTCTGGAATGGTTCAATGGATCTCACTGATTTTGAGAATGTTTTTTCATGACACATTGTACTTCTTGACAGTCATAAAATTTCTTCAATATGACTTGTGTTAATTTGCAAAAAAATCAGAAATTTGGCAAAAAAAATTGAGTTCTTATGTCCGTAAATCAGAGAAATATGTCACACAAAATAGTTAATAGATTACATTTTCCACATGTCTAGTTTAAATCAGCTCAATTTTTGAAACCTTTTTTTTTGCTAGGACGTTATAAGGGTTAAAAGTTGACCAGCGATTTCTCAATTTTCAACAAAATCTACAAAACCATTTTTTTCTGGACCACATTACAGTTGAAGTGACTTTAAGGGGTCTGTATGACAGAAAATACCAAAATACCAAAAGTGAACCCCTCAAGGTGCTCAAAACAACATTCAATAAGTTTATTAACCCTTCAGGTGCTTCACAGAAATTTTTGGAAAATGAAAAAAAATGAACATTTAGCTTTTTTTCAGAAACATTTTACTTTAGACCCCAATTTTTTAATTTTTGCAAGGGTAGCAGGAAAAATTGGACCCCAGTATTATGCAAATTCTCCTGAGTAGAGATGAGCGACTTTGGCTCCGGGAGGGTCGAGTCGGGTTTCGGACCACCCGACTTTCCCAAAAGTAGAGTCGAACGAAGTCGGCCAACTAACGGAAAAGGTCGAGTCGGAGTCGAAAATCCGACCCCAATGCAAGTCAATGGGGAATAAAAGTTAGCAGTGAGTGGAGGACAGTAACACACCTACAGTGTCAATTTCAATGCCAACGACATCATTTCTTATTACTTAAGCTTGTCAACCTTAATTTACTGTATAATAATAGTTATGCATTGAAAACTGGGGGTTATTTGGATAAACTTGTGGGGGTGGCAGGGCTGGCTCCAGGTTTTCGTGGGCCCCTGACGAAAGAGTCTCAGTGGGTCCCTTTAACACATACCACAATTCATGATGCTCCGATACGGCAGAGAAATATAGGTATAGTACAATGCCAAATACTTCACTTCTTACATTACATGAGTGATAGCTATTGCAAATTCTACAACAGCTCAAACACCGGACAGTATAGTCCTCTATACAGTATTATTGGCACCACATAGTGCGCCATACAGAATGGTCTCCATATAATGCTCCATACAGGATAGGCCCCATATGTGCTCCATATGATGCTCCATATATAAAGTGCCCTTGATGATGCCCCGTAAATAATGAACCCCATATGATGCTCTAGTATGTGATGGGCCCATATATGATGCCCCAGTGTGTGATGAGCTCCATATAATGCTCCAAATATAATGGTCCCCATATATAATGCTCCATATATAATGGGCCCCATATGATGCGCCATATATAATGGGCCCCATATGATGCTCCAGTATATGATGTTCTCCATGGAAGATGCTCCAGTGTATGATGGGCCTACATAATGCTCCATATATAATGGGCCCCATTTGATGCTGCAGTACATGATGAGCCCCATGGATGATGCTCCAGTGTATGATGGGCCTATATAAAGCTCCATATATAATGGGCCCTATATGATGCTCCAGTCTATGATGGGCCCCATATATAATGCTCCAATGTATAATTGGCCCTATCTATGATGCTCATGTGTATGATGGGCCCCATATATAATTCTCCAGTGTATAATGATCCCCATATATTGCTCCAACCATTAAAAAAATGAAATACCTCTCCTCGCTGGGCACTGCTCTGCTCTGAACTCTTCAGCGTTGCCATTTTTCAGCTCACTGCACTGTGACTGTTCAGGCAGAGGGCGCACAGACGTGACATCATCGCGCTCTCTGACCTGATTGTCACTGTCAGGAAACGCGGAAGACGTCATAGCGGTGGAGCAGGGAGAGGTAAGTAATGCAAGTGCTGGGGCCCTGAGCAAGAAGGGGGGGCACACTTGTGGGCGCCGGGAACTGGCACAGGGCCCCTCATAGTACACCGGTGTCTCTGACGGCGAGTTGGCCCCCCACCTGCTCAGGGCCCCGGCACTCGCCTTGGTGCGCCAGGTGCTGACGCCGGCCTTAGGGGGGTACAACAGCCCAGTTAGGGAGGTGGAAAAACTGGCAAATGTTGAGGTGTAGACTGGACGTTCATCAGCTGCAAATGGAGGAATTGGAGAAGTCAGAGGAAGAGGAGGAGAAAGCGAGCCATTTTGCTGGCAACCTATGTGTCATCAGGGGAGGTGATACAAAATCTTTGAAACCCAGGCATGGTTCATTTTAATGAAGGTGAGATAACCTACATTTTGGGTCGAGAGCAGTGTCCTTCTTTCTGGCAGGAATGATCCAGCAGCACTGAAGACTCTTTCAGATAGCACACAACCAGCAGGGCAAGCGAGCTCCTGTTAGGCATATTGTGCCAATTCAGGCCAGGTGTCCAGTTTACAGGCCCAGTAGTCAAAGGGGAATGAACTGTGAGGGAGAACATTGATAGGGGAGGAGAGGTAATTTTGAACCATATTTGACAACTGTTGTCTCCTGTCTGTTTCAATCGATTCAGTATTACCAGTCTTGTGAATGTTACTTGAGAAATCAGACCACAACATGGTCATGAAACCCCTGTCTTCAACGCCACTTCGGCTGTGTACACCAGGAGCACCTCTTCCATTTGGCCCAGAACGGCTCGTGGTAGAACCTGCACCGCTGCTGTGTGCTGGGAATGCCTCTAACAAACGGTTTCCCAGAGTTGCTTGTTTGTTCGCCAATATTAGCTCTAGATTCTCCTGTGGCATGATGTTCTGTAATTTGCCTTTATAGCGTGGATCGAGAATGCTGGCCAACCTGTAGTCGTCATCCTTCATAATTTTGGCAATGCGGGGGTCCCTTTTTAGGATCCGCAAGACATAATCACACATGTGGGACAATGTTCCATTTGTCAATGATGCACTGCCAGTGGTGGGTGGAGGAGCACTTTCTGCCAAATCCACATCCCTCCAGTCATGCACAAACCCTGTACTTGAACTTGGCAAGCCAACATTTTCTCTTGGACCCTGAGAAGCATCTTCCTCCCCAAAATAATCATCCCCCTCATCCTCCTCCTCCTCCTCTTCCTCTTCTTCCTCCACCTCATCCAGGACAGTTCCCTGAGCAGACAATGCCTGACTGTCATGAAGGCTTCCCTCCTCCTCCTCCTCCTTCGCAGCAGATGCCTGATCCTTAATGTGCATCAAAGTTTGCATGAGCAGATGCATAAGTGGGATGCTCATGCTTATGATGGCGTCATCTACACTTACCAGCTGTGTGCATTCCTCAAAACATTGAAGGACTTTACAGAGGTTTTTCAGCTTTGACCACTGCACACCTGACAACTAGAGTTGAGCGATACTTTCCGATATCCAAAAGTATCGGAATCGGAATGGTATCGCCGATACACAAAAAATATCGGCGATACCCGATACCGATACCGGAAGTCCCATGTAAGTCTATGGGAACAAAATATCGAAATAAAAAAAACCCCATTCTTGCCTTGTAGGTTAATTGTACATGAAGGAAAACAACAAAGAGTAATGTAGAATGTATTGGGGGAGGTTGAGGAGACATTAAAGGCATAGATGTTTAACCCAATCCAATGGAATAGCATTAATTTTTTTTTTTTTAGGAAATACGTTCGGATTGACGAACAAATTGACAATGTTGTTAACCTTTTTTTCTATTTTGTCAAATATGTCTGTTTCACAACTTCCATGGTCTTCACCTTTTTAACTTTTCACACACTTTCTCCTTCATAATCTTCAGCAGCATCATCTTTCTCATCAAATTATTCTTCATCTTCACCTTCTTAATCTTCTAAAACTTCTTGCTATTCATCTTTTTGTTAACATTACTTATATTGTTCTTATTAAACAGTTATTATTCTTCATATTCTACTTCTTCATCTTCTTCCTATTCATCCTTTTCATCATATTCTTATTTGTGACAGACATTCCTGTACTTGTAATCTGTAAAACTCTGAATTTTCATCCTTCCGTTCTTGCTGTCACTAAAGATTTTAATTACAACAGTATTTGTCCGCGTTCAGTTTAGCCTGCAGCAGCATCAGGCATTTTCCAGGGGCACCACGAGGAGGAACGGACTCACCCCCATACACTGCTTAGTCTTCTTCTGCTTAGAATTTAGAGCATATATTTTGCTCTTCATTTTGGTCTTATACTTAATGTTCTTCTGCTTTTTGATCTTCTGCTTATTGTTCTTCTGTCTCTTGTTCTGTATCTTGTAGTTTGTCTTAACCTTCTTTGTCCTGTTGGTGATGGTACAAAAGCCAATGGAAGTAACGAGGACCAGCTGACTGTGCTGGAACCCGGAGGGTCAGCAGAAGGAAAAGAGCCAATGGCACAACCGAGGACCAGCTGACGTTACTGGGACACGGTTACTAAGCAGGAGGTACCTGTGCTCCAAAGCACTACCAAGTACCAGCAGACGTTGCTGGAACTCGGATACCGACATGGAGGCACCTAGGCCAAAGGCACTGCGGAGAACCAGCTGAAGGTACTGGAACCCGGATGGGTAGCAGATGGTACAAAAGCCAATGGAAGTAACGAGGACCAGCTGACTGTGCTGGAACCCGGAGGGTCAGCAGAAGGAAAAGAGCCAATGGCACAACCGAGGACCAGCTGACGTTACTGGGACAGGGTTACTAAGCAGGAGGTACCTGTGCTCCAAAGCACTACCAAGGACCAGCAGACGTTGCTGGAACTCGGATACCGACATGGAGGCACCTAGGCCAAAGGCACTGCGGAGAACCAGCTGACGGTACTGGAACCCGGATGGGTAGCAGAAGGTACAGGCCATGAAAGTAACGAGGACCAGCTGAGTGCTGGAACCGAGGGTCAGCAGAGGAAAAGACAATGCACAACCGATTGCCGTTCACTACGCAGGGTAAACAGGCTGACATGTACTGAACCCCAGAACACAGGACATGTGGTAGACTGTGCTAACAGCACTTCGAGAAACAACTGCGGTGCTGAACCCAGGGATGAGAAGGAACATGGTTGGAGGCAGCAGGACTTTTGCCGTTCACACAGCAGGGAACAGCTGACATTACTGAACCCCAGTAACACGGAGCAAGTGTAGACTGTGCTAACAGCACTTCCGAGAAACAACTGGCGGTGTTGTAACCCAGGGATGAGAAGAGAACATGGTGGAGGCAGCAGGACTTTTGCCGTTCACACAGCGGGGGAACAGCTGACATTACTGAACCCCAGTAACACGGGAGCAAGTGTTACTGTGCTAACAGCACTTCCGAGAAACAACTGGCGGTGTTGTAACCCAGGGATGAGAAGAGAACATGGTGGAGGCAGCAGGACTTTTTGCCGTTCACACAGCAGGGGAACAGCTGACATTACTGAACCCCAGTAACACGGGAGCAAGTGTTCACTGTGCTAACAGCACTTCCGAGAAACAACTGGCGGTGTTGTAACCCAGGGATGAGAAGAGAACATGGTGGAGGCAGCAGGACTTTTTGCCGTTCACACAGCAGGGGAACAGCTGACATTACTGAACCCAGTAACACAGGAGCAAGTGTTCACTGTGCTAACAGCACTTCCGAGAAACAACTGGCGGTGTTGTAACCCAGGGATGAGAAGAGAACATGGTGGAGGCAGCAGGACTTTTTGCCGTTCACACAGCAGGGGAACAGCTGACATTACTGAACCCCAGTAACACGGGAGCAAGTGTTCACTGTGCTAACAGCACTTCCGAGAAACAACTGGCGGTGTTGTAACCCAGGGATGAGAAGAGAACATGGTGGAGGCAGCAGGACTTTTTGCCGTTCACACAGCAGGGGAACAGCTGACATTACTGAACCCCAGTAACACAGGAGCAAGTGTTCACTGTGCTAACAGCACTTCCGAGAAACAACTGGCGGTGTTGTAACCCAGGGATGAGAAGAGAACATGGTGGAGGCAGCAGGACTTTTTGCCGTTCACACAGCAGGGGAACAGCTGACATTACTGAACCCCAGTAACACGGGAGCAAGTGTTCACTGTGCTAACAGCACTTCCGAGAAACAACTGGCAGTGTTTGTAACCCAGGGATGAGAAGAGAACATGGTGGAGGCAGCAGGACTTTTTGCCGTTCACACAGCAGGGGAACAGCTGACATTACTGAACCCCAGTAACACAGGAGCAAGTGTAGACTGTGCTAACAGCACTTCCGAGAAACAACTGGCGGTGTTGTAACCCAGGGATGAGAAGAGAACATGGTGGAGGCAGCAGGACTTTTTGCCGTTCACACAGCAGGGGAACAGCTGACATTACTGAACCCCAGTAACACGGGAGCAAGTGTAGACTGTGCTAACAGCACTTCCGAGAAACAACTGGCGGTGTTGTAACCCAGGGATGAGAAGAGAACATGGTGGAGGCAGCAGGACTGTTTGCCGTTCACACAGCAGGGGAACAGCTGACATTACTGAACCCCAGTAACACGGGAGCAAGTGTTCACTGTGCTAACAGCACTTCCGAGAAACAACTGGCGGTGTTGTAACCCAGGGATGAGAAGAGAACAGGGTGGAGGCAGCAGGACTTTTTGCCGTTCACACAGCAGGGGAACAGCTGACATTACTGAACCCCAGTAACACGGGAGCAAGTGTAGACTGTGCAACAGCACTTCCGAGAAACAACTGGCGGTGTTGTAACCCAGGGATGAGAAGAGAACATGGTGGAGGCAGCAGGACTTTTTGCCGTTCACACAGCAGGGGAACAGCTGACATTACTGAACCCCAGTAACACGGGAGCAAGTGTAGACTGTGCTAACAGCACTTCCGAGAAACAACTGGCGGTGTTGTAACCCAGGGATGAGAAGAGAACATGGTGGAGGCAGCAGGACTTTTTGCCGTTCACACAGCAGGGGATCAGCTGACATTACTGAACCCCAGTAACACGGGAGCAAGTGTTAACTGTGCTAACAGCACTTCCGAGCAACAACTGGCGGTGTTGGAGCCCAGGGTCAAGGAGGATGTTTAAATACTAGATCAAGTATTTTCCTTGTTACGTGTAAATTAAAAATGTCTATACTCCAAACAAGAGAAATATAACCTTTAGTACCATAAGATGATGATTTTACTTTAAAAAATATATGTAAATTAATAATTGACAAACATAAACGCATACATTAACATGTTGAAAAGCAATGCAAACCACAATAAAAATCGGTTAAATAATCTGCTATACGGTTTTAAATAAAAGCATACAAGTACATATCAGAATCCATTAATGATGGATAAGTAACAGTATGTACACCATTTTCATTTGCTGAATAATATCACTAAAAAGTTTTTAAAAATATCTAAAATTTCCATCATGTAATACTGATAATATGTGCCAATCATTTATATTAACAAAAAAAACCTTTAAAAAGTGCATAGTGAAAACAGCTATTTATGCCTGACTGTGGACTTGCAAGCATGACAACGGATAGATAAGGTATATATAGATGAGACTGCATAGCCACAGATGGTGAATGGCGATGTAATACTGTACCTCAATAAAGTGTGCGTTACTACTACATCCTTTTTTTTATATAGCTTTATAAAAGGGTACGTGCATGTATGCTTGCGCCTTTGTTTGGACGCACAGACTGGCTTCCTGCTGTGACGCGTTGGGTATTGGAGCGTCTGTGCGTCTTATGACGCAGACTAACATTCACGGTGCGCATCGTTCATCATCGCAAGCATACCGACAACACAAAGGCGTTGTCATGACTGCTTTACTCAGTAAACATGCACCTATGATGAAACATACACGCATGTGCCCTATTACATAACAAGCTACAAGAAAAATGCGTGTGAGGTGTGACACAGCTGTTTTGTTAAGGTACAGTATTATATCGACATTGTACAGGTGTCGCTATTCAGTCTGATAAATAGATATCATTCACCTATTCTATCAGTTGTCGTTCTTTCAGCACCACTTACAGGTATATATTTTGCTATTGTGACTATGCACTATTGACTTTACCAAGGTAATGCATGATTTTTGTTAGCGATTATCATGTTTACATGAAGGACCTTTATGATATGGGCTGTTAACTTTCTAATCAAATATGTATTTTTTAAAATGACACAAATATAAGTAATGTTGAAGAGGACTATTCCTACATGCATTGTTTGCACAATATTACAGGTGTACATCACGTCCCTTAATCAACATTGGATATTATATTTACTTGTATGCTTTTATTTCAAAGGCAAGAACACTGAAGTATAACCTTCGCACTGCAGCAGTTGTCAAAGTTCAACCCACATTATGCACTTCCAACATTGCAGTATTTGAGTCATCATGATGTGAGTTGGATTTGTCTAAGCTATGGAGTGACAAGGTTGACCATCAGTATCCTATAACATAAGTAGGCTTTTGTGTTTGCATTTGTTTTCGACATGTGCATATCTGTAATAATATGTCACAATTATTTTGTTACAGATTTGTGACAAAGACAAAACATTTTATGGTTTGAAAGTTGACGTTTCAAATGTTTACAGCTTAGAAATCATGGTGTAGCCTCATATCTATGTGTAGCACTAGACACTTTGAGATGTAATTTTTTTTTTTCACCATGATTAGGTAGCTAGCAGTAATTTTTGCCGGACACACAGCAGGGGAACAGCAGGCGTTACTGAACCCCACAAACACATCAGCGATTGTTTTCATCTGTGCATCTAACACTTCTGAGCAGCAACTGGCGCTGTTGAAGCCCAGGGTCAAGGAGGGTGTAGGCAGAGGCCTAGTATGAGACGTTTGAAGTTGAAGTTGTAGTTAGCAGCAGTAATTTTTGCCAGACACACAGCAGGGAACAGCAGGCGTTACTGAACCCCACAAACACATCAGCGATTGTTTTCATCTGTGCATCTAACACTTCTGAGCAGCAACTGGCGTGTTGAAGCCCAGGGTCAAGGAGGGTGTAGGCAGAGGCCTAGTATGAGACGTTTGAAGTTGAAGTTGTAGTTAGCAGCAGTAATTTTTGCCAGACACACAGCAGGGGAACAGCAGGCGTTACTGAACCCCACAAACACATCAGCGATTGTTTTCATCTGTGCATCTAACACTTCTGAGCAGCAACTGGCGCTGTTGAAGCCCAGGGTCAAGGAGGGTGTAGGCATAAAATATTGAGTTATTGCCTTGTTACGTGGCCATTGCAAATGTATGTACTTCAAACAAGAATAAATGAAGTTTTACTACAACAATAAAATGATAAATTTCAATTACAAGAATAGAAAAATATTTATACTTGACAGTCCTCTGTGGTTGATAACGTTTAATGGCTAACTGAAAATATGGTAACAAATTCAAAGCTTTCGAGACTACTCAGGTGTCTTCATCAGGCTAAGAGTAAAGCCAAAAATGAAGAATCACATATTTCTACACACAACAGGACACAGGAATAGCTAAGACAAGTGAGGGAGGGACAAGTGAGGGGAGACCGGCAACAAAAAGGAGAACAAGGATGAATTATCAGCGCCACACAATCACAGATAAATTAATGAATTTACCTGTGGCAAAAGACTTTTGTATGCCCGGTCATAGCATCATGGATATGGAATTACTGGTATTAAAATATAACTTCAAATATGAGAAACGTACAAAGGTTTCAGAATATAAGCTCATCATGACCTTTGACACTGTTAGTGATGGAATGAATAGATCACATCGATTTATGTCATTCTATATCAATTAAGGAATCTGCGTCTATGCCCTTGCAGGGTCATGAAAACCCCAAAAAATACGCCAATGAGAGGGCAATCAAACTTTCTATCCTTATGTAGGAACTGTTCCAATATTTATGTTCATCCCTGTGAGATAATGACAGTTCTGATACACGTCACTTACTTGTCTTACCTATTGCACTATTCCTGTGTCCTGTTGTGTATAGAAATATGTGATGCTTAATTTTTTTAGTTAGTCTTTCCCTGATGAAGAGACGTGAGTAGCCTTGAAAGCTTGCAATTTGTTTCCATCTTTTCAGTTATCCATTAAAAGGTATCAACCACTGCTGACTCTGAAGTCTAAATATTTTTCTATCTACTGGCTAACACGGTACAAAGATACACATGTTTTCTAATTTCAAGAAGGAAAAATAAAGAAAATACAAATATAAACGCATATATGCACATGCCAAAAATAAATGGAACAACACAACACCCAAAAAATTGGTAACAAAATATAGTGTTGTAAATTTAAGAATAAAAGTCAATTTTTTTTTTAATGAATAATGCTTAAGGAACGCTATGTTAAACCATAACATAGTGAAGACAATGGATTTTGTAATAGTCACTCATCATCATCATCGCAAATTTTATGTGACAGTCACAGACATTTCAATTATTTAAGTTCATAAAATCGTAACTTTCTATAGCATGTATGACATGTCCAGCATGGACTCATCAATGTGATTGATGACACAATAATGTACAATAAAAAATAACCATTTAAAAAAACATTAGGCATTGTTTGTCACAATTTAAGTGTGTGCCTGCAAGTGTAGGTGAAACAAAGGCTACGGATAGCAAAGGTATATTCTATGTCTGTATCAGACAGTGGACAGCCTCTGATGGGTAATGCCGATGTTATACTGTACGTCAATAAAGTCTGCGGCTGAAATCATGCATTTTTTGCTTGTAGAGTGTTGAAGAGGGTAAAAGAATGTCTGGTTGCGCAAAGCTTTATCCGTCAACACTACCTTCCTACTGTCACGCGTAGGGTAGGGTAGCGTGTGGCAATTAGCTGACTATCAAATGTGAGGTTAGGCTGCGTTATTGCGCACTAGGGACGCAAAAAAAAATACAGCAGTAATAATTTAATGTGTAATACTCCACCTATGACAAACCAAAAAATTACGTTCCCTCTTTAACAATGTACAAGACTAACAAGCCTAATGGTTGACGCTGACTTAATTGAGATACAGTATTACATCAACATTGTCCATGAGTAACTATGCACTGTGATACCTATATACCAGTATTAATTTATATCTCTTGTGGTTGTTTCAACAGCACTTGCAGGTATAACTACCTATTGTCAGTATGCATGATGCACTTTCTAGATGTAATAATTTATTATTGGACATTATTACCATGTTTACATGCTGGTCATTTCATATATGGTGTTTGAAGTTACAGTTGGCATCAGTATGTGTATTTTATAATGTCTGTCATAAATAAAACTCGTGATGATGATGATGAGGATTTAATGATTCGTACATCCATTGAGTGCATTATCTTACAGGTACAGATAAAGTTCCTTAAAAAGCATTAATTCATAAGTCTGAAATGTACTTTTATGCATTAATTTCAAAATGTGAAGAGTAGACTATGTTTTTTTTTTGTTACCATTTCTAATAGACATGTGCAGATATGCGCTGTGATGACAAATTATTATTTGTCCATATTTGTCATAAAAATTTATCATTCTAGGCCTGCAAACTTCACAATTTCATGTTTTCAGCATAACAAGCAGGGTGACGGCTCTTCCCTATTTGGAGCATGTTGGTCATGTGTTTTTCTGTCCATGTGTCGGGAACAGGACACTTCTTGCCGTTGACACAGCAGGGGAACAGCTGGCGTTACTGAACCCCACTAACAGTAGAGCTTGTGTTTTGTTCTGTGGACACGACACTTCTGAGCAGCAACTGGCAGTGTTGGAGCCCAGGGAGTAGAGTTCAGGTGGTAGAAAGATGAACATAACAGGAGACATGGATAACGTTGCGAACCAGTTATTTAATCTGAAAACGGACAGACAAATTCTGCCGAGATCCATGCCTTGTTCATTTTTGAAAAGTAAGCCGGTCTACATTATCGGAGGATAGTCGCATGCGACGGTCTGTTAGTACACCACCTGCAGCACTAAAGACGCGCTCCGATAATACACTTGCAGCAGGGCAAGCCAGCACCTCCAATGCATACTGGCTAAGCTCTGGCCATGTATCCAGCTTAGAGACCCAAAACTTGAATGGGAAGAGCCATCTGGGAGTACACTGAGAGGCAAAGCCAAGTAGTCTGTCACCATCTGACGGATACGTTGCCTCCCGCTGACTGGAGCCCTCTCGGATGGTGTAGACATTTGTGGCGCTGCCACAAAACTTTGCCACATTTTTAACATACTGGTCTTTCCCTGTGCAGAGGCACTGCGTGTGCTCCCTCTTGTTGCAGAGCTCTCTACACTGCCTCGACGCACAGAGCTGCTTTGTAAAGCAGTAGCAGCAGCAGTGCTCTCGGCAGTAAGGTAGAACATTAGGGATTGCACCAGTGTGTCTTGGTACTCCCGCATTTTACGCTCCCGGTTCAACGGTGTGATGAGGCTTTTGACGTTGTCCCGGTAGCGAGGGTCTAGGAGGGTGTACACCCAATAATCAGACGTCGTGAGAATGTGGGCGATGCGGCGGTCGTTTCTTAGGCACTGCAGCATGAAATCAACCATGTGCTGCAGACTCCCAACTGGCAAAGAAACGCTGTCCTCTGCAAGAGGCGTTATCTCTGCCTGCTCTGCATCACCCCACCCTCGCTCTACATACTGACTAGAGCGTTGTGTACCTCCCTCTGGAGCGATGTCTTCCTCCTCCATTGACTCCTCCTCCTCATCCTCCTCACAAAGTGAGCCCTGCCCAGCCCTTTGTGAGGAACCACGCTGCGCTGACTTTCCAGAAGGTGATGGAATTTGTGACTCCTCATCCTCCACCTCTTCCAAAACCTCATCCCTTATTGCTTGCAGTGTTTTCTGAAGCAGGCAGATAAGGGGGACAGTCAGGCTGACTAGTGCATCATCTGCACTCGCCATCCGCGTTGACTCATCAAACGCACGCAAAACGTGGCACATGTCCTTCATAGTGGCCCACTCATTAATGGTGAAGTGTGGACGGCGCAAATTGCGTGTTGATTGCGCCTGATGCAGCTGATACTCCATAACTGCTGGCTGCTGCTCACACAACCGCTCCAACATATGTAACGTTGAATTCCACCTGGTGGATACGTCACATATGATGCGATGTTCAGGAAGGCGCAATCTGCGTTGCAGAGCTGCAATGCGCGATCTGGCCATGCTGGAACGTCGCAAGTGAGCGCACTCTAGGCGGACCTTGTGCAGCAGTGCATCAAGATCCGGATAGTCCCTCAAAAAACTCTGCACGACCAAGTTGAGCACATGTGCCAGACATGGTATGTGAGTGAGGTTGCCAAGGCCCAGAGCTGCCACCAGATTTCGGCCATTGTCACACACTACCAAGCCTGGCTGGAGATTCGCTGGCAAAAACCACACGTCGCTCTCCTGCTTGATGGCATTCCAGACCTCCTGCGCTGTGTGGCTTCGATTCCCCATGGGAATTAATTTCAGAACGGCCTGTTGCCGTTTGGCCACGGCTGTGCTCATATCGGTCGCATCAGGTAAGCGTCCACGGGTCCATGTGGAGGTAGACCGTGACGGCTCCTGCAGCGATGATTCTGAGGAACTGGAGTAGGAGGAGGAGTCAATGTGGACAGACTTGATTCCGGCAATCCTTGGAGTTGGCAGAACACGTACAGCGCCACTCGCAAGATCTGTACCCGGCTCCACAACATTCACCCAATGGGCAGTGAGTGAAAGGTATCGTCCCTGGCCATGGGTACTGGTCCACGCATCGGTGGTCAGGTGGACCTTGCTACTGACGGCGTTTAGTAGCGCATGTTTAATTTTTGCCTCAACATGCTTTTGCAGACCAGGGACGGCTTGCCTGCTGAAATAATAATCGGCTGGGCACATTGTATTGTGGGACTGCCAATGCCATTAATTCACGGAAACTGTCAGTCTCCACCAGCCTGAATGACAGCATTTCAAGGGACAGGAGTTTTGCAATGCCAGCATTCAGAGCCTGTGCTCGTGGATGGTTTGCCGAGTATGGCCGTCTTTTATCCCATGCCTGTGCTACCGATGGCTGTTTTGTGGCCTGGGTGTGTGAGGATGACAGGGAACTTGCAGCTGTGGGTGGAATAACACTGTGTCTCTGGACAACAGTGACAGAGGTTCTTCCATGGCGATCCTTTGAGGAAGCCGAACCAGCTGTGTGTGAACTGGAGGCTTCGGCTCCAACAGGAGCTGAAGATGTAGGTGCTGCTGTAGGTTGGCCTACATCTCCAGTGTGTCTTTGTAACTCAACAAAGTGCTTTGACCGCACATGTTTCCACATATTTGTTGTATTAAGGTTACTGACACTTTTACCTCTTTTAATTTTTTGATTACACAGCTTGCATTTTACATAGCAAATATCATCTGCAACTGTATCAAAAAAGGACCACGCAGAGCAAGTCCTGGGAGCGCCCGGTTTGGCTATTGTAAGAGAACTGCTCCGAACGGGTGCCAAACTGGAGGCTACAGGCAAGCGAGTCTGCAGCCTACCTCTCCCTACTGTTTGGACCGTTGGTGCAATCTCTTCCTCAGAGCTGCTCCCACCACCTTCCTGTTCCTCACGCCATGTTGGGTCTTGGACCTCATCATCTCCACCACTACCCTCTTCCAACACCTGCTGTTGTTGGGTGGTCTGGCCAGCACCATGCTCAACAGAAACTGGCAACTGAGTCTCATCATCATCAGATGCGTTCTGCGGTGTGCTGACCATCGGCACTGGCTCACCCGCCTCTTCAGATTCAGAGAGACACAGCTGTTGCGCATCACTGCATACTGCCTCTTCTTCACATTCCAGAATGCTGCTTGGCTGGGCCCCTGTTTCCAAGCCAACAGATTCTGAGAACAGAAGCAGAGACTCAGCTGGCTCCTGTACAGAGCTCTCTGACTGCCTGGGCAATTTGGCAGGCGGTGAAGAGACTGATGGTTGTTCAACAGTGCTGTGGTCCTGAGAGGAGGTGGAAGCTATTGAAGTCGATGCATTGGCTGCCATCCAACCAACAACGGCTTCAATTTGTTCTTCACGCAGCAGGGGGTACGCTGAGCTCCTACAAAAGTGCGCATAAAGGAACGCTCACGGGGAAAACTGGTGGATGCTGTGTCACTGGGTGCGGCAGCAGCCACAGAATCCCCACGTCCTCTCCCTGCTGCAAATCCACGGCCTCGACCACGACCACGTGCCTTACTCACTGACTTCTTCATCTTGGTAGATTGATAAAGAAAGTCAGAAAAGTTAAGGCCTAAGTGTGGTTATTCCTCACAGACTACAGTGAACCCTGCAGACAACTGTTCAGTATCTGTGAAAGGCCCCTTTGTGTACTTCTATAGTGTTTGCAACCAATGTATTGTATACGGATGGAAGCGCGTCACACTAATAGATTAGATTTTTTTCCACTAAAATGGAGCAGCACCAATTATAGAAAAATAGTGAAGGATGAGGCAGTGACACACGCTCAGCAGACTACAACCGGCAGTGGTTGAAGTACAAACTGGAGCGTAATCTGCACTCACAAAATGAAAAGCTCACAGACTACAGTGAACACTGAAACACAACTGTTCTGTAGCTGTTAAAGGCCCCTTTGTGTACTTCTATAGTGTTTGCAACCAATGTATTGTATACGGATGGAAGCGCGTCACACTAATAGATTAGATTTTTTTCCACTAAAATGGAGCAGCACCAATTAGAGAAAAATGTGAAGGATGAGGCAGTGACACACGCTCAGCAGACTACAACCAGCAGTGGTTGAAGAACTAACTGGAGCGTGATCTGCACTCAAAAAATCAAAACCTCACAGACTGCAGTGAACACTGAAACACAACTATTCACTATCTGTGAAAAGCTCCTTTGTGTACTTCTATAGTGTTTGCAACCAATGTATTGTATACGGATGGAAGCGCGTCACACTAATAGATTAGATTTTTTTCCACTAAAATGGAGCAGCACCAATTAGAGAAAAATGTGAAGGATGAGGCAGTGACACACGCTCAGCAGACTACAACCGGCAGTGGTTGAAGTACAAACTGGAGCGTAATCTGCACTCACAAAATGAAAAGCTCACAGACTACAGTGAACACTGAAACACAACTGTTCTGTAGCTGTTAAAGGCCCCTTTGTGTACTTCTATAGTGTTTGCAACCAATGTATTGTATACGGATGGAAGCGCGTCACACTAATAGATTAGATTTTTTTCCACTAAAATGGAGCAGCACCAATTATAGAAAAATGTGAAGGATGAGGCAGTGACACACGCTCAGCAGACTACAACCGGCAGTGGTTGAAGTACAAACTGGAGCGTAATCTGCACTCACAAAATGAAAAGCTCACAGACTACAGTGAACACTGAAACACAACTGTTCTGTAGCTGTTAAAGGCCCCTTTGTGTACTTCTATAGTGTTTGCAACCAATGTATTGTATACGGATGGAAGCGCGTCACACTAATAGATTAGATTTTTTTCCACTAAAATGGAGCAGCACCAATTAGAGAAAAATGTGAAGGATGAGGCAGTGACACACGCTCAGCAGACTACAACCAGCAGTGGTTGAAGAACTAACTGGAGCGTGATCTGCACTCAAAAAATCTAAACCTCACAGACTGCAGTGAACACTGAAACACAACTATTCACTATCTGTGAAAAGCTCCTTTGTGTACTTCTATAGTGTTTGCAACCAATGTATTGTATACGGATGGAAGCACGTCACACTAATAGATTTGATTTTTTTCTAATATAATGGAGCTGCACCAATTCCACTAAATAAAATAAAAAAAAAAAAGAGTCAGTGACACGTGCAGATGCCTACAAACAGCGGTGGATGCAGAGCAAACTGCAGCGTCACCTGCACTGTCACACACACACCTTGCACAGAGCTGTTAAAACAACACTGGCAAAATGAAGCTTTACACAGCGGTTGGTAAACTAGCCTGCCTCAAGCACAGTAGTACACAAAATCGCAATATCTAACTGTCCCTCAGAGTCAGCACAGCAGCGTTCTGTCCCTTACTGAGTTCACAGCACAGTGACGCTAAAATGGCTGCGGCGCCTTTTATAGTGCATTCTGACATCATTTCAGCAGCCAATCACAGCCATGCCATTAGTTAAGATGACCGCAGCATTACAGGATGTGCCCACACTTCATAAGATTCATCATTGGCTGACTAACATCACATTGCCTCTCAAAGAATTATGGGAACTTCCGATTCCGGTATACGATATTGAAAAAGTATCGGAATTAAGTATCGGAATTCCGATAACGCGAATATCGGCCGATACCCGATACTTGCGGTATCGGAATGCTCAACACTACTGACAACTCGATGTATGCCACAAACTGCCTGCCCGTGTATCCTCCCACAAATGAATTACAGCCTGCCTCTGTTCGCACAGCCTCTCAACCATGTGCATGGTGGAGTTTCACCTTGCTGCAACGTCTATGATTAGGCGATACTTGGGAAGATGGAGCGATAACTGCAGCCTCTGCATACGACTGGAGTCTATGGGCGAGCGACGGATGTGTGAGCACAGTCTTCGCACCTTATATATCATGGCTGGTAACTCCGGATAATTTTTTATGAAGCACTGCACCACCAGGTTCAAGGTGTGAGCCAGGCAAGGTATGTGTCTGAGTTTTGCCAGGGCTATGGCCACCACAAAATTACTTCCATTATCCCTGACTACTTTGCCTGGCTCAAGATGTTGACTGCCCAGCCATGACTCAGTTTCTCGCTTCAAGTAGTCGGCCAGTGCCTCAGCAGTGTGTCTGTTGTCGCCCAAAGACATCATCTTTAAAAAAGCCTGCTGATGCTTAACACTAGCTGTTCGATAGTGGGACACCTTGTGTGCAACACTGGCAGCGGCGGATGGAGTGCTCATGCGACTGCGCTCTTTTGACGAGCTTTTGCTTCTGGAGGAGAAGGAGGAGGGTTGAACGCCTACAGCCAACTATTGCCTATACCGTGGGCTAGGCAGCACTGTCCCATCGCTGCTGTCCCCTGTGGACCCTGCATCCACCACATTAACCCAGAGCACAGTGATGGACACGTAACGGCCCTGGCCATGCCTACTGGACCATGCATCTGTTGTGAGGTGCACCTTACCACTCACTGATTGTTTGAGTTCATGGACTATACAGTCTTTCACATGCAGGTGGAGGGCAGCGATGGCTTTTCTAGAAAAGAAGTGACGACTGGGTAGGTCATAGTGTGGGACAGCGTAGGCCATGAGCTCTCGGAACGCTGTGCTTTCAACCAAATGGAAGGGCATCATCTCTAATGACATCAGTTTGGCAATGTAGGCGTTCAAGCCAGTGAGGTTTTGTAGTCCGTACACGGTGGTGTTTAAATGTCTAAGCATGCAACTGGTATTAAAATTTCAGAGATTTTTCCCTCGGCTAAAGGTCCTTCCGCACTTCTTACAGATAACCTTTGCCTCATCAATAGGATTTTGGTCAAAAAAGTGCCACACTGTACTCTTCCTACTATGGGAAAAATTTTCAGGGCTTGTACGCTGTGCTAATTTGACCATCTGGCCAAGCTGTCCTGCAACTCTTTTTGTTTTTTTACATGTTTTTGGTCTGCTACGGGCCTGCCAGATAACCGCAGCTGCGATGTCGATGCCTGCTGCGGATCCTCCTCCTGTTCTGAGCTATTGCCAGCGGCACCCTCTTCCCCCAATGAATGCCAATCCAGGTCAACAACTGGGTCATCCATCACCTCCTCTTCAATTTCATCTGCACCTTCCTCTGTGTCACCGTGTAAGGTGTTAGAGTATGCGGGAAGGGGCACCTGAGTTTCATCAGGGTCAGATTCTGGCTCAGTAGACTGCAAGGGCAATGCAGTGCTCTGGGTGATGTATTAGCAGAATCAGATAGCAGTGGCTGTGCATCAGTGCACTCCATGTCATATTCATCTTGGACTGGGGAATTCAGGATTTCACTTGATAACCCAGGCATGGTATGTGAAAAGAGCTCCATGGAGTAATGTGAAGTGTGGCCTGACACATCCTTCACTTGTGGTGGGAGTGAAGGAAACAAGGAAAGGTGTTGTTACTGACCAGGAGCCTGCACTGACGACTCAGTACTAGTGTTGAGCGATATTGCTCGATATCTAAAAATATCGTATCGAAATTGTATCGCCGATAGCACTAAATATCGTCGATATCCGATTCCGATTGCGGAAGTCCAATGTAAGTCTATGGGAACAAAATATCGAAATTAAAAAAAAACATTCTTGCCTTGTTGGTTAATTGTACATGAAGGAAAACAACAAAGACTAATGTAGAATGTATTGGGGGAGGTTGAGGAGACAATAAAGGCATACATGTTTAACCCAATGCATTGGAATAGGATTAATATATATTTTTTTGGAAATACGTTTGGATTGACTAACAAATTGACAATGTTGTTAACCTTTTTTCTATTTTGGCAAATATGTATGATTCACAACTTCCATGCTCTTCACCTTTTTAACTTTTGCCAGTGCCACACTTTCTCCTTCATAATCTTCAGCAGCAGCATCATCTTTCTCATCAAATTATTCTTCATCTTCACCTTCTTAATCTTCTTCTTAAACTTCTTGCTATTCATGTTTTTGTTTACATTACTCATATTGTTATTATTAAACTAATTAATCTTCTTCATATTCAAATTCTTCATCTTCTTCCTCTTCATCTTCTTCATCATATTCTTATTTGTGACAGAGATTCCTGTACTTGTAATCTGTAAAAGTATGAATTGTTCATCCTTCCGTTCTTGCTGTCACAAAAGATTTAAATTACAACAGTATTTGTCCGTGTTCAGTTTAGCCTGCAGCAGCAGGCATTTTCCAGGGGCACCACGAGGAGGAACGGACTCACCCCCATACACTGCTTAGTCTTCTTCTGCTTAGAATTTAGAGCATATATTTTGCTCTTCATTTTGGTCTTATACTTCATGTTCTTCTGCTTTTTGATCTTTTGCTTATTGTTCTTCTGTCTCTTGTTCTGTATCTTGTAGTTTGTCTTAACCTTCTTTGTCCTGTTGGTGATCTTCTTCTGGGTAATCTTTTATTTTTTCTTTGTGATGGTGTTCAGGCTGGTTGGCTTCATGCTCGTCGTCCTTGTTGTCGTCATCTTCTTCTGGTGTGGTCTTTAATGTCGTCTAATTTCCGAGAAACAGCTGACGTTACTGGAACCCTGACGGGTATCAGATGGAGCAAGAGACAATGGAAGTAACGAGGACCAGCTGACTGTGCTGGACCCCGGACGGGTAGCAGAAGGAAAAGAGGCAATGTCACAACCGAGTACCAGCTGACGTTACTGTGACACGGTTACTAAGCAGGAGGTACCTGTGCTCCAAAGCACTACCAAGGACCAGCAGACGTTGCTGGAACTCGGATACGGAGATGGAGGCACCTAGGCCAAAGGCACTGGGGAGAACCACTTGACGGTACTGGACCCCGGACGGGTAGCAGAACGCACCCATGAAAATGTAAGTTGACAGGACGCAAGTCGTCCGCAGTTACCGAATCACACAGTCCTACAGTGGGTGCTTATCCTATTGTCACAATGGAAACCGCCTTTATTTACATATCCCACAGCACACATAGGAATCACCTAAACTGCAGGCACCATAGAGTCGGCTAACCCGAATGCAACACGACAGTACAACTTATTGGAGGATAATTGACGTTCACACTGCCAGGAAACAGCTGTCGTGCTGTAACCAGGCTGGCCAGGAGTCAGTACCCCTGCCAATTACTTACGAGCAACAAATGGCGGTGTTGTAGCCCAGGGAGTAGAGTTCAGGTGGTAGAAAGATGAACATAACAGGAGACATGGAAAACGTTGCCAAACAGTTATTTAATCTGAAAACGGACAGGCAAATTCAGGTGAGATCCATGCCTTGTTCATTTTCAGAAAAGTAAGCCGGTCTACATTCTCTGAGGATAGTCGCATGCGACGGTCTGTTACTACACCACCTGCAGCACTAAAGACACGCTCAGATAATACATTGGCAGCAGGGCAAGCCAGCACCTCCAATGCATACTAGCTAAGCTCTGGCCATGTATCCAACTTAGAGACCCAAAATTTGAAAGGGGAAGAGGCATCTGGGAGTACACTTAGAGGGAAAGCCAAGTAGTCTGTCACCATCTTACGAAAACGTTTCTTCATGGTGACTGGAGCTTTCTCGGATGGTGTAGACCTTGCTGGCGCTGTCACAAAACTTTGCCACATTTGTAACATACAGTTCTTGCCCTGTGCAGAGGCGCTGCTTCTGATCCCTCTTATTGTAGAGGTGTCTACACTGCCTCGACGCACAGAGCTGCTTTGTAAAGCAGTAGCAGCAGCAGCAGCAGCAGCACCTCTCTCGGCTGGAATGTACAACAGTATGGATTGCACCAGTGTGTCTTGGTACTCCTGCATTTTACTGTCCCGGTTCACCGGTGTGATGAGGGTTTGTAAGTTGTCCCGGTAGCGAGGGTCTAGGAGGGTGTACACCCAATAATCTGACGTGCTGAGAATGTGGGCGATGCGGCGGTCGTTTCTCAGGCACTGAAGCATGAAATCAACCATGTGCTGCAGACTCCCAACTGGCCAACAAAGGCTGTCCTCTGGAAGAGGCGTCATCTCTGTCTCCTCTGCATCACCCCACCCTCGCTCTACATACTGACTAGAGCGTTGTGTACCTCCCTCTGTAGGGATTTCTTCCTCCTCCATTGACTCCTCCTCCTCCTCATCCTCCTCACAAAGTGAGCCCTGCCCAGCCCTTTGTGAGGAACCACGTTGCGCTGACTGTCCTGAAGGTAATTGAATTTGTGACTCCTCATCCTCCACCTCTTCCAAAACCTCTTCCTTTAGTGCTTTCAGTGATTTCTGAAGCAGGCAGATAAGGGGGACAGTCATGCTGACTAGTGCATCATCTGCACTCGCCATCCGCGTTGAGACATCAAACGCACGTAAAACGTCGCAGATGTCTTTCATAGAGGCCCACTCAGTAGTGGTGAAGTGTGAACGGCGCAAATTGCGAGTTGATTGCGCCTGTTGCAGCTGATACTCCATTACTGCTGGCTGCTGCTCACACAACCGCTCCAACATATGTAACGTGGAATTCCACCTGGTGGGTATGTCACAGATGATGCGATGTTCAGGAAGGTGAAATCTGACTTGCAGAGCTGCAATGCGCGATCTGGCCATGCTGGAACGTCGCAAGTGAGCGCACTCTAGGCGGACCTTGTGCAGCAGTGCATCAAGATCCGGATAGTCCCTCAAAAAACTCTGCACGACCAAGTTGAGCACATGTGCCAGACATGGTATGTGAGTGAGGTTGCCAAGGCCCAGAGCTGCCACCAGATTTCGACCATTGTCACACACTACCAAGCCTGGCTGGAGATTAGCTGACAAAAACCACACATCGCTCTCCTGCTTGATGGCATCCCAGAGCTCCTGCGCTGTGTGGCTTCGATTCCCCATGGGAATTAATTTCAGTACGGCCTGTTGACGTTTGGCCACGGCTGTGCTCATATCGGTCGCAACAGGTAAGCGTTCACGGGTCCATGTGGAGGTATACCGTGACGGCTCGTGCAGCGATGATTCTGAGGAACTGGAGTAGGAGGAGGAATCAATGTGTACAGACTGGATTCCTGCAATCCTTGGAGTTGGCAGAACACGTACAGCGCCACTGGCAAGATCTGTACCCGGCTCCACAACATTTACCCAATGGGCAGTGAGGGAAAGGTATTGTCCCTGGCCATGGGTACTGGTCCACGCATCGGTGGTCAGGTGGACCCTGCTACTGACGGCGTTTAGTAGCGCATGTTTAATGTTTCCCTCGACATGTTTTTGCAGAGCAGGGACAGCTTGCCTGCTGAAATAAAATCGGCTTGGCACATTATATTGTGGGACTGCCAATGCCATAAAGTTCCTGAAACTGTCAGTCTCCACCAGCCTGAATGACAGCATTTCAAGGGACAGGAGTTTTGCAAGGCCAGCATTCAGAGCCTGTGCTCGTGGATGGTTTGCCGAGTATGGCCGTCTTTTATCCCATGCCTGTGTTACCGATGGCTGTTTTTTGTTCTGGGAGTGTGACGATGACTGTGAACTTGCTGCAGTGGGTGGAATAACAGTTTCTCTATGGACAACAGTGACCGAGGTTCTTCCATGGAGATCCTGTGAGGAAGCCGAAACAGGTGTGTGAGAGCTGGAGGTAGAGGCTCGAACATGACCTAAAGATGTAGGTGCTGCTGTAGGTTGGCCTACATCTCCAGTGTGTCTTTGGAACTCAGCTACGTGCTTTGTCCGTACATGTGTCCACATATTTGTGGTATTCAGGTTCCTGATATTTTTACCTCTTTTAACTTTTTGCTTACACAGCTTGCATTGAACATAGCAAATATCATGTACAAGTCTGTCAAAAAAGGACCACGCAGTGCAAGTCATGGGAGCGCCAATTTTGACAGTTCTAAGAGAACTGCTCCCAACAGGTGCCAAACTGGAGGCTACAGGCAAGCGAGTCTGCAGCCTACCTCTCCCTCCTCTTTGTACCGTTGGGACAATCTCTTCCTCAGAGCTGCTCCCACCACCTTCCTGTTGCTCACGCCATGTTGGGTCTCGGACTTCATCATCTCCACTACCCTCTTCCAACACCTGCTGCTGTTGGATGGTCTGGGCAGCACCATGCTCCACAAAACCTGGCACCTGAGTCTCATCATCATCATAAGATGCGTTCTGAGGTGTGCTGTCCATCGGCACTGGCTCACCCGCCTCTTCAGATTGAGAGAGACACAGCTGTTGCGCATCACTGCATACTCCCTCTTCTTCAAATTGCAGAATGCTGCTTGCCTGTGCCCGTGTTTGCGAGCCAACAGATTCTGAGAACAGAAGCAGAGACTCAGCTGGCTCCTGTACAGAACTCTCTGACTGCCTTGGCAATTTGACAGGCGGTGAACAGACAGATGGTTGCTCAACAGTGTTGTGTTCCTGAGAGGAGGTGGAAGGAATTGAAGTCGATGCATTGGCTGCCATCCAACCAACAACGGCTTCAATTTGTTCTTCCCGCAGCAGGGGGCACGCCGAGCTCCTACCAAAGTGCGCATAAAGGAACGCTCACGGGGATAAATGGTGGATGCTGTGTCACTGAGGGCGGACGCAGACACAGAATCCCCACGTCCTCTCCCTGCTGAAACTCCACGGCCACGACCACGTGCCTTACTCACTGACTTCTTCATCTTGGTAGATTGATAAAGAAAGTCAGAAAAGTTATAAGGCCTAAGTGTGGTTATTACGCAGAGACTGAAGTGAACACTAAAACACAACTGTTCACAATCTGTGAAAGGCTACTCCTTTGTCTACTTCTATAGTGTTTGCAACCAATGTATTGTATACGGATGGAAGCGCGTCACACTAATAGATTATATTTTAAATGGAATGGAGCAGAAACAATTGGAGATAAATGAAAAGGATGAGCCACTGAGACACGCTCAGCAGAGTACAAGCAGCAGTGCTTGAACAAGTAACTGGAGCGTGATGTGCACTCAAAAAATAAAAAACAGACTGAAGTGAACACTGAAACACAACTGTTCACAATCTGTGAAAGGCTACTCCTTTGTCTACTTCTATAGTGTTTGCAACCAATGTATTGGATACGGATGGAAGCGCGTCACACTAATAGTTAAATTGCATGGAGCTGCAAGAATTACACTGAAGGAAAAAAAATAGTCTGTGAGTGACATGTGCAGATGCCTACAGACAGCGTTGCATGCAGAGCAAACTGCAGCGTCACCTGCACTCACACACACCTTGCAGAGCTGTTAAAACAACACTGCAGGCAAAAGGAAGCTTTACACAGCGGTTGGTGCTAGCCTGCCTACAGCACAGTACACTAAATCGCAATCTCTAACTGTCCCTCAGAGTCAGCACAGCAGCGTTCTGTCCCTTACTGAATTCACAGCACAGTGACGCTAAAATGGCGGCGGCGCCTTTTTTAGTGCATTCTGACATCATTTCAGCATCCAATCACAGCCATGCCATTAGTTAACATGACCGCAGCAGTACAGGATGTGCCCACACTTCTTAGGATTCCTCATTGGCTGAGTAAAATCACATTGCCTCGCAAAGAATTATGGGAACTTCCGATTCCGGTATTCGATAAGACGAAAATATCGAAACAAATTATCGAAAGGCCGATAGAGCTAATATCGGCCGATAGCCGATATTTGCATTATCGTATCGCTCAACACTACTCAGTACTTGCATTTTTTGAAACTTCAGAAGAGGAGGCAATAGAGCTTGAGGCTGTTTCGGCAATATAAGACAAAACCTGTTCCTGATGCTCCAGCTTTAAAAGCAGTTTACCTACTCCTAGAAAAGGGAGCCTTCCAGGCCTTCTGGAGCCAGACGATGACGCAGGCTCAACACCTCCTGCCTTAGGTGCTATTGTGCTTTTGGCAGTACCAGCAGATGCACCACCACCACCACCATCAGTCCCATCTGGCACCCCTGCCCACGTCCGCGGCCTATTCCACCATTCTTCCTCATGTTTGGGAAAATGTACCAAAAATACCAGCAGATATATGGTACTGTATGAGGAGCGTACAGCTGTATACGGTGTAGGGAAAAATTGTAATCTCCGTATATATTTCCCGAGTCACACACAGATGCTCTCTCAGTATGGATTTGACCGTAATACAAAGAGCAGATATACGGTACTGTCTCAGAAGCCTACAGCTGTTTACGGTGTAGGGGAAAATTTCAATCTCCGTATATATTTCCGGAGTCACACACAGACGTTCCCTCAGTATGGATTTCACTGTAATACAAAGAGCAGATATACGGTACTGTCTCAGAAGCGTACAGCTGTATGCGGTGTTAGGGGAAAATTTCTATCTCCGTATATATTTCCAGAGTCACACACAGATAGTCAGCATGTATTTGTCCGTGATACCAGCTGGTACACAGTAGTGTGTGAGTAGCGTACAGCTGTATACGGTGTGGGAAAAAATAAACGGTCGGTAACTGTGCGGAAAAAAAGAATAAAAGTTTTAGTGCTGTGTAAAAAGCAGTCTGCACAGCAGTTTACACACAGCAATACAGCTATCAGGCAGCCTAATAACCAGCGCTGCTGCACACAAGAAAATCCTCCCCTGTCACTGCACACTAACTGTACAGCACAATTGCTATCAGCACAAGCACAGAAGAACTTCTCTTTCCAGCCCTAACTCTCTTCTTACTGATAAACAGCGTCAGCAATCTCTCCCTACTGTTAGTGTCGGCAGAAGTAAAATGGAGGTAGGTGCTCAGAGCTTTTATAGACACTATGATGCCCCCAAAGCAAGCCAATCACTGCAATGCCCTTCTGTAAGATGGTGGTGGACGCTGCTCATGTCATCTTGTTGCCCACAGAGTATGTCCTTGCTCATTGGCTGAAAAAAGGCGCCTGAAAGCATTCTGGGAAATTCGAGTTTGGCGCTGGTTTTGTCAATCGCATTGCTGACTGCACGCTATGGTCGGGTTTCGGCCAACGAAACACGACTTTGGCAAAAATCGGTGACTTTTGAATCTGACCGACCTGTTTCGCTCAACTCTACTCCTGAGTATGCTGATACCCCATATTTGGGGAAAAACCACTGTTTCAGCACACAGCACACTTGAAAGGTAAGGAGTGCCACTTGACTTTTTGAATGCAAATTTTGCTTGAAACATTAGCAAAAACACCATGTCGTGTTTGGAATTACCCTACAAGTGACCCCATTTTGAAAACTAGACCCTTCAAGCAATGTATTTAGATATATGATGAGCACCTTGAACACCCATGGGCTTCGCAGAAAATTATAACGTTGAGGTTTAAAAATGAAAAAAATCACGTTTCTCACAAAATTGCACTTTAACCCGATATTTTGCATTTTCATAAAGGTAACAGGAGAAATTGCACCATACAATTTCTTGTGAAATTTTTACTGAGTACACTGATACCTCATATGAAGGAGAAAACTACTGTTTGGGTACACATCTGGGCTCGGAAAGGAAGGAGCGTCATTTGACTTTTTGAACACAAAATGTGCTGGAATCATTAGCAAATGCCATGTCCCATTTGCAGAGCCCCTGTTGTGCCTGAACAGTAGAATCCCCCAAAAGTGACCCAATTTTGGAAAATACACCCCTCCAGTAATGTATTTAAATGTGCCATATTGGAGTTCAGATTTTACTGAAATGTTTTTCTAGTGTGCCATGTCACATTCGCAGAGCCACTGAGGTGCCAGAACAACAGGAACCCCACACATATTTCAACTCATTATACAAACTACACCCCCAATGAATACTTCTAGGGGTGCAGTGATCATATTGACATCAAATGTGCCTCACAGAATTTTATACCACTGAAGAAAGAATAAATTACATTTTTACCACTGAAATGTTGGTTTAGACTCAAGTTTTTAATTTTTCTAAAGGCTAGTAGGAGAAATTGCTGCAACAAACTGAGGTGCACTTTTTACTGAGTGCGCCAATACCCTATATGCAATCCGGAAAAACTTTTCAGGCACAGTGCAAAGCTCAGAAGTGAAGGAGCACCATATTGCAGATTTTACTGTTATGGTTTGCGGGTGCCATCATCCACTGGGAGAGCACCTGATTTGCCAGGACAGCAGAAACTGCCATTATTGACCCCATTTTACAAACTAAACTTCTTAACAAATTCATATTGTGGTGCAGTGATCGTATTGACACCATGGATGTGTCACAGAATTTTATACCCTTGTGCAGTACCTTTTAGTGACCAGTATGTTGTGCCCAGCTCCTGCTTCTGGAGACACCTGTAAATTAGGCGGGCTCTCATCACTACAGAAATGCCAAACATGCGGATGCCTAATGTGGTTTAGGTATACTGGGACTCAGAAGGGAGGGGACATTTGGATTTGAGAACACATAATGCGCTGAATTTCTTTTGGAGGTTGAGGAGCCATTTCGCTTTACCAGAGTCTTTGTACTACCAGTTATGTGGAAGTCCCCTATATTTCCATTAACTGATGTCGGACCTGAGTGGGGACTTGCTTTTTTTGTGCATTGAGTTGAAGCTTTTACTGGAAACATTTTACATATCCTTTGGGATTACATTGATCCTGAGCTCTACCTGATCACTTACATTGGGGTTTCCATCTAAATCTTTGAGACACATGATTCAAATGAAACCCCAAGGGATCCATTCACTATAATGAGGCAGCAAAGTTACTTTGGACTCCGCCTGGCCACTGCACTTTTATGCACGCCTAAAAAGACAAGCACTGCTGTATCATAGGCCAGACAGCATGCAAAGTGCCGCCATCTGCCTTATTATAGTGCATCTTCCTCTGGGGTATTGTTTGAATTACATATTTCAGAGATGAACATAGAAACCCTGGTGTAAACGCTCAGAGCAGAGCGCAGTATAAATGTTAGGAAAATTTGACTACGATCTTTTGGAGGCAGAATGAACAAACAATAGCAGGTGAAGAATTGGCTTTATTTATTTTATTATGCTGTTCCTCATGTGGCGTAAGTGATTAGGCGACTTTATTCTTTTGGTCAGTGCGATAACAGCAATACCAACTTTATTTCAGGTTTTTATGTTTGGCAGCTGTCACACAAAGATGTTTTTTATTTCAAAAGCTAGTTTTTGCATCAGCATATTTTGAAATCTATAATTTTTCCATATTTCGGATGACAGATTCATGTTGGGGCTTGTTGTTTGCAGGATGAGTTGACGTTTTTGTTGGTACCAATTTTGGGCACATGATTTCTTTATCGCTTTCTATTCCTATTTTTGGGAGCCAGAATGAACAAAAATGAGCAATTCAGGAATTGTTTTTTTGATTTTTTTTTTATCTCGTTCTGCGTGTGATAAAATTGTTAAGGCAGCTAAATTCTTCATCTCAATGCGATTACAGCCATACCACATTCATATCGTTTTTTATGTTTTGGTGCTTTTATGCAATAAAAATTTTTTTAGAAAAAATAATTATTTTTGCAAAGCTTAATTCTGAGAGCTATAATTTATTAATTTTTACACTGATGGAGCTGTGTGATGTCTTGCTTTTTGCAGGACAAGATGATGTTTTCAGCGGTACCATGTTCCTTTATATTCATCTTTTTATCGTGTTTTATTTCAGTTTCTCTCTTTTTTGGGACTGTTTTATAGATCGAGTGATTCCAAAAAGTGCACTTTTATTGTTTATATTTTTTTCATATATATATATATATATTATTGTTCTGTGACTTTTTTCAAAATGTTTTTACAATTTTTTTTTTACTTTTTTACTTATTCCCACTATGGGACTTTCACTTTCTGCAGTCTGATTGCAGTTATAAGGAGCATTTCTATACCTTATAGCCTGTCATCCCTGCAGACACAATTTAGTTAGATCATGCGCATTGCATGATAACCCAGTGCTTGCTTATCTGGATGTCGTCATGACAACATTGGGTCAACATGGCAATGATCGGGACCTCGCGATGACGTTGCATTGTATCTGATCCAAGGGCAGAGGGGCTGTCTTCCATCCATACATCCCAGGTCAGTAAGTACAAGGCCACAGGGACATATGGAGGTATCAAAGGTCAGAAAGGGGTTAAACACCAGAGGAATCAGCTGCTGAAATTTGCCATGAAAATCTCATGTACTGTTAGCTCATTGTACGACTGTAGTGAAAGTGGCAATATATACTGCATGTGTCTGATGTCACGCCTTTCTTCTCTTTCTGGGCATTTGCAAAAGGATAAGAGAGAATGAAGTTTAGGATCCAAGTGCAGAGATGTTTTCCTGATGATTGAAAAAGGGATACTGACATGTGGACACTGTCACTGAGCACAACTGTCAGCAATGTATTGATTCTGGGGCTCTTCTCTGTATCACATGCTGCGATTAGATACATGAAGTGTAAAACATGCTGGGATTAGATACACAGAGTGTATCTACCATCAGGGCTGTCGCTAGGAATTTAGGGTCCCCATACTGGCAACATTTTCGGGGTCCCTTAAGACTATTCCCTGGCTCCACCCTTGAACCCTTCACAGTCCCACCACCCATTCATAGAAAAACTTCACATCTGCACCACATCCTCACCAATCCCACATTAACAGTTCCCATCACCAGATCATGTACATAGCCGTCAGCCTTTGTTTTAGTCAAAAGATTTTGTAAGTCACCAGCTCGACAAGATAGAATCTTTTGGGCGGGTCTTACTCTACTCTAACCTATTACACATTTGTTAAAATATGCAATACAATTTATGCATATTTTTATTTATTTTCAATTTTTAAAATGACCAATAATATATACAAGGAACAAATACCACCGCACCATGACCAGATCACATATTACCACCCATGTCTCCATTCTGCCCTGTGTCTCCATTCCGCCCCGTGTCTTCATTTTACCCCATGTCTCCATCCTGCACCAAGTCTCCATCCTGCACCGGGTCTCCATTCTGCCTTAATATCTCCATTTCTCCCTGGGCAGGAGGGAGACACATGGTCCATGTGTCTCCATCCTGCCGTTGAAACATATTGCGTCTTGCCGCTTTCAATAAAACTAAAAGCAAATATTTTCTCTTTACCTGTCCTCATTCCTGAGGCGATGTTCCCTCCAGACATTTCAAGCACAGACTCGCCAGCGAATGACAATGACATAATTCGTATTCGCATCGTAGACGCAGGTTCAGTTACTGCACCAGCAGAAGCCTGCCGCTGAGGCCCTGTGAGCAGAAGATGCAGGCCCCTTCTGTTTATCGGGCCCCATATGCCAATCAGGGAAGTAATGCTCTGATGGCGGCCCTGTCTACCAAGACTGTATTACATACATGGAGTGTATCACATAGGATAGGATTATATACACACAGTGTATCACTCAGAATGGGATTAGACACATGGAGTGCATCACACAGGATGAGATTATATTCACGGAGTGTATCACACAGGATGGGATTAGATACACAGAGTGTATCACACAGGATGGAAATAGATACATGGGTCAGCAAACTGTATCACACAGGATGGGGTTAGATGCAAGGCTCAGGGGACCATATCACACATGATGTGATTAGGCGTAGGGCTCAGCGCACTGTATGACAGATGATAGGATTAGATACAAGACTGCAGACTATATGACACATGATGGGAATAGATACAGGGCTCGGTGGACAGTATGACACATGATGTGATTAGATACTTGGCTCTGCTATGTCTCCATAAAGCCTGCATTACAGAAACCTGAATGATGAGTTACACTGACTGAACAAAGTCAGTGTTCAGGGCACAGCAGTGTATGATTGCAATGCTGTGCTCTGAACAATGCAGTAACAGTGAGCTCATGTTGGGGAGCCTGATATTGTACTACTGATCCCATGTTGCCCATCTGTTCTCACACTCACTTACACATCAGAAAAAGAAAATGGCAACCCCCAGCAGCTGCAGAAAAAAAAAATAATTAAATGTTAAAGCACAGCATTTAACTTTATATTAAAAGTAATTCATAATTAAATCAATAATCAATAATAATTAATACAAAATAAAAATCATGAAACATTGTCTTTAAAGATCAAAGAATATTGACATAGCCCCTTCCTCACCTGAACTTGTGGGCCCTTCTTATACAGGAGATTTACAGTGAATGAAAACAGTCATCTCTCTGCCAGTGTCTGGGAGGTTTGGGATTGGTGCTGCAAAAAAAATGGGTTGTCAACAGATTAAGAAACTGACAGACTAGGTTTTGCAACAAATGGAGTTCCAAATTTGCAAGTGTGGCTGACATTGCATCTAAGGAAGTGCAGTTCTGCATCTTAAAGGCAAATTAGAAAAGTTTTGGACAAGGTTTTACCTCTGTACCTATGTGTCAAATTTGGCGCTGATTTCAATGATGATCTTTGAAGATTTCATGAATTTAAAGGTATATATGAAATAGGTCCAGCTGGTAATGTCAGCTGCTAACCCTATGAAAAATGAGAAAACCTGGAGTGAAAATGGTTTACTATATGACATCTGGAGCCCGTTAGGTCATCTGATGGTCCCAATCTGCTACTATAGCAGTATGGATGAGAAATTTGTGCATTCTGATGAAGTGCTTTATGTTGCACCGAATCATTCATGTCTTTTAAAAATTAACTGTATTATATGTTCTTACAAAATTTGGCAAACATGAACCAATAGTCTATTTTTCTTTTCTTTAACCCCTTAACCCCCAAGGGTGGTTTGCAAGTTAATGACCGGGCCAATTTTTACAATTCTGACCACTGTCTTTTTATGAGGTTATAACTCTGGAACGCTTCAACAGATCTTCGCGATTCTGAGACTGTTTTCTCGTGACATATTGTACTTCACGTTAGTGGTAAAATTTCTTCCATATAACTTGCGTTTATTTTGAAAACAATGCAAATATGGCGAAAATTTTGAAAATTTTGCAATTTTCAAACTTTGAATTTTTATTCCCTTAAAACAGAGAAATATGTCACAAAAAATAGTTAAGAAATAACATTTCCCACATGTCTACTTTACATCAGCACAATTTTGGAACCAATTTTTTTTTTCTTAGGAAATTATAAGGGTTAAAAGTTGACCAGCGATTTCTCATTTTTGCAACAAAATTTACAAAGCCATTTGTTTTAGGGACCACCTCATATTTGAAGTCACTTTGAGGGGTCTATATAGCAGAAAATACCCAAAAGTGACACCATTCTAAAAACTGCACCCCTCAAGGTACTCAAAACCACATTCAAGAAGTTTATTAACCCTTCAGTTGCTTCACAGGAGCTGAAGCAACGTGGAAGGAAAAAATGAATATTTAACTTTTTAGCCACAAAAATGATCTATTACAAACTTTTTTTTTATTTTCACAAGGGTAAAAGAAGCAAATGGACAGATAAAGTTGTTGTGCAAATTCTCCTGAGTACGCCAATAGCCAATATGTGGAGGAAAACCACTGTTTGGGCACACGGCAGAGCTCGTAAGGAATGGAGCGCCGTTTGACTTTTTCAAACTAAAATTGGCTGGAATTGAGATTGGACGCCATGTCGTGTTTGGAGAGCCCCTGATGTGCCTAAACAGTTGGAACCCCCCACAAGTGACACCATTTTGGAAACTAGATCCCCTAAGGAACTTATCTAGATCTGTTGTGAGCACTTTGAACCCCAAAGTGTTTCACAAAAGTTTATAATGCCTGGGTCTGAAAAATAAAAAAAACAATTTTCCACAAAAATGATTTTTTAGTCCCAAATTTTTGATTTTTCCCAAGGAAATTGGACCCCAAAAGTTGTTGTCCAATTTGTCCTGCGTACGCTCATACCCCATATGTGGAGGGGGGGAAACTGTTTGGGCGCACAACAGGGCTTGGAAAGGAAGTAGTAACGTTTTGGAATGCAGACGTTGATGGGGATCATGTTCCGTTTGCAGTGCCCCAGATGTACCTCAACAGTGGAAACCCCTCACAAGTGACCCCATTTTGGAAACTAGACCCCCTGAGGAGCTTATCTACAGTCATGGACAAAAGTTTTGAGAATGACACAAATATGATATTTTCACATGATCTGCTGCCCTCTGGTTTTTATGTGTGTTTGACAGATGTTTTTATCACAGACAGAAATATAATTACAAACATATGAGTAACAAAAGCTTATATTGACAGTTAGAATGAGTTAATGCAGCAAATCAATTTTTGCAATGTTGACCCTTCTTCTTCAGGACCTCTGCAATTCTCCCTGGCATGCTCTCAATCAACTTCTGGACCAAATCCTGACTGATAGCAGTCCATTCTTGCACAATCAATGCTTTCATTTTGTCAGAATTTTTAGGTTTTTGTTTGTCCACCCGTCTCTTGATGATTGACCACAAGTTCTCAATGGGATTAAGATCTGCGGAGTTTCCAGGCCATGGACCCAAAATCTCTATGTTTTGTTCCCTGAGCCATTTAGTTATCACCTTTGCTTTATGGCAAGGTGCTCCATCATGCTGGAAAAGGCATTGTTGATCGCCAAACTGCTCTTGGAGGGTTGGGAGAAGTTGCTCTTGGAGGACATTCTGGTACCATTCTTTATTCATGGCTGTGTTTTTAGGCAAGACTGTGAGAGAGCCGATTCCTTTGGCTGAGAAGCAACCCCACACATGAATGGTTTCAGGATGCTTAACAGTTGGCATGAGACAAGACTGGTGGTAGCGCTCACCTTGTCTTCTCCGAATGAGGCGTTTTCCTGATGTCCCAAACAATCGAAAAGGGGATTCATCGGAGAAAATAACTTTACCCCAGTCCTCAGCAGTCCACTGCCTGTACCTTTTGCAGAATATCAGTCTGTCCATGATGTTTTTTCTGGAGAGAAGTGGCTTCTTTGCTGCCCTCCTTGAGACCAGGCCTTGCTCCAAGAGTCTCCGCCTCACAGTGCGTGCAGATGCACTCACACCTGCCTGCTACCATTCCTGAGCAAGCTCTGCACTGCTGGTAGCCCGATCCCGCAGCTGAAAAACTTTTAAGAGACGGTCCTGGCGCTTGCTGGTCTTTCTTGGGCGCCCTGGAGCCTTTTTGGCAACAATGGAACCTCTCTCCTTGAAGTTCTTGATGATGCGATAGATTGTTGACAGAGGTGCAATCTTTCTAGCTGTGATACTCTTCCCTGTTAGGCCATTTTTGTGCATTGCAATGATGACTGCACGTGTTTCTTTAGAGATAACCATGGTTAACAGAAGAGAAACAATGATGCCAAGCACCAGCCTCCTTTTAAAGTGTCCAGTGGTGTCATCCTTACTTAATCATGACAGATTGATCTCCAGCCATGTCCTCATCAACACCCACACCTGTGTTAATGGAGAAATCACTGAAAAGAGGTTAGCTGGTCCTTTTAAGGCAGGGCTGCAATGATGTTGAAATGTGTTTTGGGGGATAAAGTTCATTTTCTAGCCAAATATTGACTTTGCAAGTAATTGCTGTTAAGCTGATCACTCTTTATAACATTCTGGAGTATATGCAAATTGCCATTAGAAAAAGTGAAGCAGTAGACTTTGTAAAAATTAATATTTGTGTCATTCTCAAAACTTTTGTCCATGACTGTAGTTCTTTGGTGAGCACTTTGAACCCCCAAGTGCTTCACACAAGTTTATAATGCCCGTGCATGAAGATAAAAAATCCTATTTTTTTCCCACAAAAATTATCTTTTAGTCACTAATTTTTTATTTTCCCAAGGGTGCCAGGAGAAATTGGACCACAAAAGTTGATGTCCAATTTGTCCTGAGTACGCTGATACCCCAATTGTGGGGGGGGAGCCACTGTTTGGGAGCACAGCAGAGCTCGGAATAGAAGGAGCACCATTTGACTTTTTCCAAACAAAATTGGCTGGAATTGAGATTGGACGCCATGTTGCATTTGGAGAGCCCCTGATGTGCCTAAACAGTGGAAACCCCCCACAAGTGACCCCATTTGGGAAACTAGACCCCCTAAGGAACTTATCTAGATCTTTGGTTAGCAATTTGAACCCCAAAGTGCTTCACACAAGTTTATAACGTAGAGCCGTAAAATTAAAAAAATCATATTTTTTCCACAAAAATGATCTTTTCACCCCAATTTTTATTTTCCCAAGGGTAACAAGACTCCAAAAGCTATTGTGCAATTTGTCCTGAGTACACCCATACCCCATATGTGGCGGTAAACCACTGTTTAAGTGCATGGCAGAGTTTGGAAGGGAAGGAGCGCCGTTCGACTTTTTCAACACAGAATTGGCTGGATGCCATGTCGTGTTTGGAGAGATCCTGATCTGCCTAAACAGTGGAAACCCCCAACAAATGACACCATTTTGGAAACTAGACCCCTCAAGGAACTTATCTAGATGTGTGGTGAGCACTTTGAACCCCGAAGTGCTTCACAGAAGTTTATAACGTACAGCTGTAAAATAAAAATCTTTTTTTTTACAAAAATGATTTTTTCGTCCCCAATATTTTATTTTCACAAGGGTAACAGGAGAAATTGGACCCCAAAAGTTGTTGTCTAATTTGTCCTGAGTACGCTGATACCCAATATGTGGGAGTAAACTACTGTATGGGCGCACGTCGAGGCTCAGAAGGGAAGTAGTGACGTTTTGGATTGCAGACTTTGATGGAATGGTCTGGGGGCGTCATGTCGCATTTGGAGAGCCCCTGATGCGCCTAAACAGTGGAAACCCCCCACAAGTGACCCCATTTTGGAAAATAGACCCCACAAGGAACTTATCTAGATGTGTGGTGAGCACTTTGAACCCCGAAGTGCTTCACAGAAGTTTATAACGTACAGTCGTAAAAAAAAAAAATCATTTTTTTAAAAAAAAATGATATTTTTACCCCCAGTTTTTTATTTTCCCAAGGGTAACAGAATAAATAGGACAAATTGCACAATAACTCTTGGAGTCCAGAGTACACTGATACCCCATATGTGGGGGTAAACTACTATTTGGGCGCATGGCAGAGCTCAGAAGTGAAGGAGCACCGTTTGACTTTTTCAATGCAGAATTGGCTGGAATTGAGATCAGACGCCATGTCACATTTGGAGAGCCCCTGATGTGCCTAAACAGCGGAAACCCCCCAATTCTAACTCCAACCCTAACCCCAACACACCCCTAACCCTAGTCCCAACCCTAACCACAAACCTAACCCTAACACACCCATAACCCTAATCCCAACCCTAACCCTAATCCTAACTTTAGCGCCAACCCTAACCCTAACTTTAGCCGCAACCCTAACACTAATGGGATAATGGAAATAAATACTTTTTTTTAATTTTATTATTTTTCCCTAACTAAGGTGGTGATAAAGGGCGGTTTGATTTACTATTTATAGCGTGTTTTTATGATTGGCACCTGTCACGCTAAAAGACGCTTTTTATTGCAAAAAATAGTTTTTGCATCACCACATTTTGAGAGCTATAATTTTTGCATATTTTGGCCCACAGAGTCATGTGAGGTCTTATTTTTTGCGGGACGAGGTGACGTTTTTATTGGTACCATTTTTGAGCATGTAACATTTTTTGATCGCTTTTTATTTCGATTTTTGGGATGTTAGAATGAACAAAAATCAGCAATTCATGAATTTCTTTTGGGGGAGACGAATATACCGTTCCACGTGTGGTAAAATTGATAAAGCAGTTTTATTCTTAAGGTCAGTACGATTATGGCGATACCTCATTTATATCATTTTTTTATGTTTTGGCGCTTTTATAGAATAAATACAATTTTATATAAAAAATTATTAATTTTGCATCGCTTTATTCTGTGAGCTATAACTTTTTATTTTTTCATTGATGATGCTGTATGGTGGCTCGTTTTTTGCGGGATAAGATGATGTTTTCAGCGGTACCATGTTTATTTATATCCGTCTTTTTGATCGCGTGTTATTCCACTTTTTGTTTGGCGGTATAATGATAAAGCATTGATTTTTTTTTTTTTTTTTTCTAAGAGGTTTACTAAAGGGGTTAACTAGTGGGACAGTTTTATAGGGGGGTTGTTACGGACGCGGCGATACCAAATATGTGTACTTTTATTGTTTTGGTCTTTTTATTTACAGGAAAAAATGAATTTATTGGGGAATATTTTTTTTTTTTTTATGATTTTTTTAAACAATTTTTATTTTTAATTTTTTTACTTTTTTACTTTGTGCCAGGGTGGGACATCACTGTATAGGGTCAGATCGCTGGTGTGACAGTGTGCACAGCACTCTGTCACACCAGCGATCGCTCTGGCATCGCTGCAGGCTTCTCAGTGCCTGCTCTCAGCAGGCACTGAGGAAGCCGCCTCCCTGCAGGACTCGGATGGACCCCGGCGCCATCTTGGATCCGGGGTCCTGCAGGGAGGAAGGACCCTCGGAACAGCGCGACACATTGCGCTGCTCTGAGGGTCTCAGGGGAGCGCGCAGGGAGCCCTTTCCCTGCGCAATCCTCCCCTGTGCACCCGGTACACCGCGATCATGTTTGATCGCGGTGTGCCAGGGGTTAATGTGACACATAGTGCCGGGTGTCAGCTGTGATAATCAGCTGACCACTGGCCGCGATCGGCTGCGTTCCCCCGGGAGCGCGTCCGATCGCTGGGACGTACTATCCTGTCCATGGTCATACGGGCCCAGGTACCATGGACTGGATAGTACATCGGATGGCAGTAAGCGGTTAACAAGCTCTTCCAAAATAGCACGTAGCCTCATGTATTTTTCTTCTTTTTCTATCTTTCTGGTTATATCATTTTTTTTCTCATTCTCTTCTTTCTACACATAGCAGATTAAAATAGATGTTTTGCCTTATGAAAGCGCTACAAATAATTTAGACTGCAGAATCTTCTATTACTGATATATTGATAAATGAAATGTATCACTAATAGTTGATTGATGATATTACAATGCAATTGGATGTTAAATTGCTGCATACTATGTTTTTCTGTGCATTACAACAAACACCTAATAAAATATTTGGAATTTAAAAATAAATAACTTTAATCCTTCAGCATTACATGATCACATAAGTAGGACACAACCGGCGAGGCATCCCGTATGGTAGGACTACTGGAAAGCCTCGGTGAGGATCCACTTAAATAGATGCTTTTTGCACTGACATTTTATCCTGAGAAATTTCCTGTGCAGGTAACTTCACAAAAGTGTCTTTATTCCCTAAATTGTACATCCACTATAACAGCATGTATAATTCCTCTAAACTCTGATATATTGAATGTGAACAGTATTTACTAAAATATTGCGGACTGGAAATTCACATTATTTCATCATATTAATTTGATGTCATAAAACAACACCACTTTGTTAATCACTATAGTGTACATTAGGTTATGATGAATAGAGTAGGCGATAACCTTAGGATCAGAAAAAATCCTGGTCAAATTAGGAACTGTACCTATGGTTTCCTCCACCAGTACAATATTATACAGTTGTTAGGGTTGGCGGAACGTACTAAATAAAAATAATAATAAAGTGCGTTCGCAACCTGGGGTCCACCGTGCAGAGATGTAAAACTGCAGCTAATGTGAACAATGGCGAATTAAAGACAGCGAAGCGGCGATCAAAATACACAGTGTTAACCGTTACACTGTGTGAACAGAAAACTAAGGTCCAAGCTTTGTTACTCCACAGTAGAATACTTAGTGCTATACCCTGTTAACAGTCACAGGGATACAGCAAATATGACGGTAGGTGGGGTCCCTGTCGCTTAACCCCCAGGGAAGTCTAGGCTGGTGGCTGTGCTCGTTCTGTGATTCCGCTGTGCTAACCGCACACAGGAAGGGAAACAGATACCAAGTAGTCATAAGTAAGTCATCACAGCAGCTGAGCCTGAATGGAAGACCACAGCACAATACAAGGCTTGGAATCTATCCCATGCAGCGGAAAAATCCCAGCGCCTATCAGTTATACACCTCATGTAATCACTATCTATTTTTGGAAAGACTTTATCACTTAGGATATGTTCATATGTAGCATCTTTTTTAAAATGTCATCCACAAAAAAGAAAATAGAATGCGGCACAGCCCCTGTATACTCCGTAATAACAGGTAACGCACAAATGTGACTACTGAGAGACGCCTATCTCAAATAGACCGGGTGCACATCCACAAAAAGTCCATAGTTTTGCAGCATACACATGTGAAAAAAAGAGTAGATGGCACTCACCGTCTTAAAATTCCAATGCTTTATTCGGACATCTTAAAATAGCAGAGGCAGTAGAGTTATTTTGCTGGATACAAAATCAGGACCTTTTTAAAATGTTAGTGGTCTTTGGCACAATCTGAAGCCATGGCAAAGTAATGGATTTACAATCTGTAGAAAGACTGATCTTTTGCAAGCCTAGATAGGTCCTCTCTGACATGATCGTGATAGTGTCAAGCTATGCTATCAGGTTGCTGGTCTTCCTCTTTGACTTGTTCCTTCTATTCTTCTGACCATAATGTCCATCTCCAGTGATTGTTCTCTTCTTACGATGTGTCCTAAGTATTCAAGTCATAGCTTGATGTTCTTTGCTTCGAGTGACATGTCTGGCTTTATTTGTTCCAAAATTGATTTATTTTTATACTTTTATGCAGCTCATAGTTTTGTGTATGTGCTGCAAATTGTGTTACTGCTGTTCGATTTTTCTTAAACAACCATTCAGATGGATTAAATCAATTTTCAGCTACAGACATTTCTGATAAAAAATATATAGCATGGGAATAGAGTGGCTGAAAAAAATACTTGTTGACCCCAACGCTATTGCAAAATATCTTCCTTTATAAGCCCTCACACCTTTTCACATAAAAACAAAGATGTTAATAAAAAATTGATGAGGACTTAACCTATTATATAAGCTTACAATCTGTTTTTTAAAAAGTCCGTTGGATAAAATTTTTGATCAGCGGATAGACCACTTGAGGCCCATTTGCAGGTATGACCTTAGACATTTTATTTTTACTTTGATTTTTTTTCTTTAGCCTACCATCTTCTTGTCTTCTAGTCTTATGTGTGCATGAAAAGGTTTACTTTAAAGACAAGAGATGGTGATATTCACTGAGGACATATGAGAGCAGAGTCTCCAACAGCCTTCAGGCACCATATTGCAGGGAAAAAGCCCTGAAGCGGCTGATGGCAATCCATAAAGTAAAATGCACAAGAGAGCTGCGGTTTCATGCCAATATTTGTATAATTACATTCAGTCTCAGCAAGTGGGAACTGTACATTTTCTATTAATATGCATGTCATAATTCAGTAATTACAGCTTTATATAGTAAAATGTGTATAATTACTGTTCAACATGTTAAATCAGCGTGTTACTATATTACTCTCTTATTGCATTAGAAAACTGGCTTTTGTCAATCATGTGACAGCATTGTGTATTTTTTAGCAGTCTGTATAGACAACAAGGCTTATGCATAGAGCAGATGTCAGATGGTAAAGTTGTGCTGCTTGCAGATCATGTTGCTACTGCCAAGTCTCGCGAGCTTTAATTCAGACACAGTTTCTATTAATGTCTGTACTATCCAATTTACAGAACTGAGGCAGCAGATGCACTTCTAGGCATTGGACTACTTAAGATCACTTCACTGCTTCTAGCTTAAACTTTGAAACATTAAAAAGGTAAGTGCTGCTATATTTCTAGATTTCGAAAAGTATTCTAATCTATGTTCATTTAAACCTGGATGATGGAGAAAATTTCAGGAAGAATTAATGAAGTTTTAGTATATATTAAAGAGAAAAGGTTCTAGTAATCCTGAATCATCTGCTGAAAAGGAGATTAAATAAAATGTATTGTTCTATTTTACCAATCACTCCATTATGAACATGTGTGTGAGTTGATGGGTGACATTCATTTATATAATATCTCCATTTTAAATTAAAAAAAAAAATTTGGAACTGATGCACAAACTGCACAACTTTTAGTAGTATAGTAAAAATGATGCATTTCGTATGTTACTCAAAATGAGTTATTTTGAATTGCGATTTTGTAATAACATAAACATAATATGAATTAAAATGATTAATAAAGAAGGTAATTTATTTTTATATTATGATTTCACACTTATGAATGGGAACCTGCGGCTATCCAGCTGTTCTAAGACCAAAAGTTACAATTACGCATGCAAGCTGCACATCTTCACTGGTTGTAGACCTGTACTTTATCCTGGTACGAAAATATTAATTCTGCAGACATTCATCTAGATACCTTACAATTATAGATCTTTTCTGGACATCTGCTAAGCTTAATTTTTAAATTAGGATGAAAGATTATCTTATTCATTATAACAGATAGATAGAGATAGATAGATAGATAGATAGATAGATAGATAGATAGATAATGGATTGATAGATAGATATATTAAAAATAAAATAATTAATAAACTAAATAAATAAAAAAATTCTAAAAACATATACAAATTATTACCAACCAATTCAAATAAATTTACTATGATGTTACTTACTGCTTTAAAAACTTTGTTAAGGCAAAGTTTTCAAAGTTTTACCTAAGAGGGAACTTTGCTTCTGACTTTGCTGTTGTTAACGTTTCCAGCATGTTACCATACTTGGCTTTATTTATGTTGCCTTTGCTGTATTGTTACGCTTGCCAATGAAAAATACATGTGCCAAAAATAATAGAACAATAACTGGGTAACCCTGCGCTATGTGTTTATTTAAGGGGAAAACATCTTAGAAGTTACAAGAAATTGTAATAATCACATTCCAGAAGCTCTCTGCATTCAAAGACACAGCAGAGCAGTACATTCTAATTAGCATACGCCGTGAATAGATGCATTGTTATGGTAGCTACGATATAACAATTGAACATCAATGCGGCTTTGTGATATATTTTTATAAACACTAGTATATTGCCATTCTATCTCCTTCAGTCAGTTGTTAAGCTGCGCTAATTCCTAGTCTATTATCATGTAAAAAATATACTTGAACTAAAATAGCACAAGTAATAGGATTAGTGCATCTAATATTAGCGTTTAATAAAGTTATTAATATGTAAAGGGCACATGAGGGCAGTGGAGCATATTGGGATTGCAGCTTCAAGACAATGCAAGAGATTATATGCTTACAAATAATGGCAGATAATGATTTCACTTTATATTAGTACAATGCTATCGGTCAACATGGTCATAGCAATGTATCATTGCAGTATTATGAGTGAAGTCTGCAGCGATTTATGATACAGTTTTAGTGAAGGTGCACACATTAAGTGTCTGCTGTGGTTTTGTTTTTTCCTGCTCAGTCTTGTAATAAAAACTGAAGCATTTCCTAGTACCAGCAAACTTAATCAGTTTCTTATTTTTTCCTTGCAGATTTATAGTTAAAATCACAGCTTTTTTCCAGTGTTTTTCATCCAATCCATTACATGGCAAAAAAGGGTGCAAAAAACACGTAAAAAAACACATTACAAATGCTGTAAAAACACGTATTTTATACTGCATTTTTTTCTGCCAATGCTTAAGCATTTGCTGCAGAAATGTCTGCAGCAAATACCATGCGCACATGCCCTTACACATTGGTAACAGACATTATGCTCTGCTTAAAAAGTTCACCATTTATATATATATATATATTTTTTAAATTACAGCGTTTTTTGTTCTCTTTTGCTTCTCATCAAGCTGAGAGAGGATGAAGGGGGGAAGATATTTTATGAAGCAATGGTATTACTTGTAGCATAGCTGATGATTCAAGAATGATTATAATGAAATATACAATATTTTAAACTAATTGTAAAGCACCATTTACACAGTTATTCAAGCAATTGGTGGTTTAAAAAAATCTGTCATGTGGGACAGTTTCCATTAGAGCAATCAGTTAGAGAAGTTTCCTCTTCCTGAGCGAGAAGCGTCTTCAATTTGTAGGTACTACAAAGTGCAGTTATCAACATTTTTGCTGGTGTTACTTTTTTAGTGTGCACAATTGAAAAAGATAAATTATAATTTTACTGACATTTATCTTTTTGTGCACTTGCACCTTAATATTTTTTTATGACACTAGAAAAATAATATTATTAAAGTGTGTCATAAATTCCCCCAAACCTAAAGACATACTATAGACATGTGCAAGAAATACAGAAGTCTAAATATTGTTTAATATGAAATTATGCAAATTGCCATCAAAAGAGCATCCGATACTTAACTACAGGAATAGTTACTGTTATATCAAGCCTGATTATATTACGGTTAGAAGGGAACAATTTTTATGGGCAAAAGTGATCTCTTCTGCAATCAAACATTAGTAATCTAAATTATAGCTTGTTGGAGGTGTGATACTGCTACCTTTAGTGGTGCTGCCACCCATTTTTGGAGGTGTGACACTGCTACCTTTAGTGGTGCTGCACCCCATTCACCCAAGACTGTTTTTAATTTGAACAAAGTATAGATAGATCCTCTTTTCGCCCAGTTTATCTGAGGCTTAGCCACTGAAGGTCCGATTACACTAATCGACTGGCAGGACTAAATGATTAGTTATTTGTTAGGACAGGCAGACAAATGTGCACTGCTAATACAGTTCAGATGTGCTTTGAACGATCTATCAAAGATTATTTACTACTCATCTGCTCCCCATATTCATAAATGGAGTTTAAAGAGGTTTTCCAGTATGTTGATATCAATCTTTAGGATAGACCATTCATAATGGATCATTACGGCTATAGACTAGAAGGTTAGGCTGGTCCCCTAGTGGATGGCCACTGCCCTAGATTGACAGGTCTCTGTCTATGTTTCTAATATAGGCAGATACCTTTCATTCCAGGGCAGCAGGTGGATAGAAGTCACCGGGGACCTGCCTGTTCAATTAGTCTATAACACAGTCTTGGTCCGTTGAGACTTTTAAAGTATTTTTTTCTGGGGTGTCGAGCATACATGGCTGAGGTAATACAGCCAATGGCTGAAACATGCTGTCCACGGATTGAGCTGCATGTATCAGCTGAGAGGTTCACTTTAAAGCTAAAACTGGCCATTATGCAAGGGTGTTAACAATCAGCGTTCTAGAAATCCAACAAACATTCCTTGATTGTTTTTTTAGGTAGTTTACTTAGATCTTTCTTACTGATGCAGTTTCTTCCACTATGATAACTGGTTAAATGGCAAGTATATTTCATCTTTCTATTCTTTTTGCTTTCTTGTTGTTACAAACATTTAATATATCAAATTATTGTATCCATTTCAGTTATCAGCTATGTGGTACAAGCCGACACAAAGAAAGAACATCTGTGCAATCTGCATCACAGTTCTTTGCTGTTTTCCTCAGCTATTGGAAGTGATGATGATGATGATGATGTAGTTCTGACCAAATCTGGAAAAGTAAAAGGACTACAAATATCAGTGTTTTCTAAGACAATTACAGCATTTCTTGGGATACCTTATGCAGAACCACCAATTGGAGCTTTGAGATTTAAAAATCCTGAACCTATCAAACCTTGGTCTGAAGTGTGGAATGCTTCAACTTATGGCAATTCCTGCCATCAGTATGTTGATCTAACATTCCCTGGATTTTCTGGGGCTGAAATGTGGAATCCAAATACACAACTAAGCGAAGACTGTCTTTATCTTAATATATGGATACCAAGCCCAAAGCCAAGAAATGCAAGTGTTATGGTTTGGATATATGGTGGTGGTTTCGAGACTGGAACATCTTCCTTAGATATATATGACGGCAAGTTTTTGGCTCGGAATGAACGTGTTATTGTTGTGTCACTGAATTACAGAGTCGGGGTTTTGGGCTTTTTGGCTTTTCCAGGTAACTCTGAAGCACCAGGAAATGCTGGACTGTTTGATCAGAGGTTGGCATTACAGTGGGTTCATGATAATATTGCAGCATTTGGTGGTAATCCAAAAAGTATAACTATTTTTGGAGAAAGTGCAGGAGGAGCTTCGGTCAGTTATCATGTGCTTTCTCCTAAAAGTCATCCATATTTTACAAGGGCCATTATGCAAAGTGGAACGGCAAATGCTCCTTGGGCTGCTATAGAGAGCACAGAAGCTCATAATCGAGCTTTGACAATAGCAAACATGTTGAGTTGTTCTTTCAGAAATGAGACAGAAATAATTGGTTGTATTCGGAGTAAAAATCCACAGGAAGTCATTGAAAAATCACTTTCTATTCTAACACATAGATCATTAATAGAAATTAATTTTGTTCCTACAGTTGATGGAGATTTTCTCATTGATTTACCAAAAAATCTTCTGCAACTTGGTCAACTTAAAAAAAATACACAGATACTAACAGGAGTTAATAAAGATGAAGGGTCATATTTCTTAGTTTATCTGTTACCAGGGTTTAGCAAAGATCATGACAGTTTTATAAATCGAACTCAGTTTCAAGAAAGTGTAAAACTAGCATTTCCCAAAGTCACTGAGCTTGCACTTGACTCTATCATATTTCACTACACAAACTGGGAAGATGAACAGAATCTAGTTCTTAATCGTGATGCGATGGATGATATTGTTGGAGATTACAATTTTATATGTCCTCTGCTGGAATTCACAAAGAGAAATTCAGAACTTGGAAACAAAGCCTATTTATACTTCTTCAGCCATAGATCATCAAAGCTAGCATGGCCAGGCTGGATGGGAGTTGTACACGGCTATGAAATTGAATTTGTTTTTGGAGTTCCAATGTACAGGAGACTCAATTATACAAAAGAGGAAGAAACTCTGAGTAGAAATGTCATGAGATTTTGGGCCAATTTTGCAAAAACTGGGTAAGTTTGATCTTCCTAAAACACAGTTAAAATAATTTAATCTTGCTGTAATAGTTTGTTAATGGATTTGAAGAGTCTAAAATGATTACTATTAACAACAGGAATAGAATTATTACTCTTATATTTTTCTTAGCATTCTGTGGAAGTTTGCAACATACTTGGCTGTAAAGCATGGTCTCAATAGGCAATTATTTATAGATTTCGCTTAGTTTATCTTTAATGCTAGATACATTGCAAACAGCAGTATGATTTTGGCAGACTTTCAAAAATCATGGCAAAAATGCTGTGATTCTGAAACATCACTTAAAAACCATGTCAGCATTTGTAACGTGTTAACGCTGCCTTATACGCTGTTCTAAATTGAAAAAAAACACACATGCATGATATTTCCATGACATTATTTCAGCTTATAAGATCTAGGTTTTTTGTATATAATGTATGAGTCTGGATATTTTGTATATTTGTGTAGTATATGTATTTGTGATGCTTGGAAAATGTTTGATCTTGTTTTCATAAAATGTGTATTAACACACAATGTTGTACATGCTGTTGTAAAATGGTAAAATGTAGTGTACATCTTATTCATCTGTCATATCTATCTATCTGTCTGTCTGTTTCTGTCTATCTATCCATCTACCGTATAAGCTGAGGTTTTCAGCCCATTTTTTAAGGCTGAAAGTCCTCCTCTCGGCTTATATGCAGTCATATTCACCAGGGGGTCGGCGGGGGAGTGGGAGCGGGGGTGTCAGATCATGCTTACCCCCCTGGCGCATCTCTGCAGCCCCCCTGCTTCTCCCACAATCTCAGGCTCCTTCCTTCAGCGGTCATGTGGTACCGCTAATTAAAGTCATGAATATGCACATTTTCATGACTTTAATGAGCGGTGCCCCGTGACTGCTAAAGGAAGAATAGCTGCAGAGAAGCAGGGGGCTGCAGAGACGCGCCAGGAGGGGGCAAGTATATGCGATATTCACCTGTCCCCGGTCCACCGCTGTGCTCCGCTCTATCCTCTGCGTTCTCTTGCTGTGACGTTCAGGTCAGAGGGCACGATGACGTAGTCCAGTGGTTGACCGGGGACAGGTGAATATCTCAGGTGCTGGGGCCCTGAGCGAGCAGTGACACCGTCACCTGTCACCCATAGCGCGCCGGTGTCCCCGCCTGCTCAGAACACCGGCACCTGGTCCCCAGCGACGAGTGGTGAGTATGACTTTTTTTTTTCCATTTGCCGCAGCAGCGGCAGCATATGGGGCCTATTCTGTGGAGCATCTTATGGGGGCATATTCTATGAAGCATCTTATTGGGCATAATCTATGGGGCATAATCTATGGAGCATCATATGGGGCCTATTTTGAGGTGCATCATATGGGGGCATAACTTATGGAGCATCATATGGGGCATAATCTATGGAGCATCATATGGGGGCATAAGCTATAGAGCATCATATGGCGGCATAAGCTATGGAGCATCATATGGCGGCATAATCTATGGAGCATCATATGGGGCATAAAACATATGAAGCATCTTATGGGGGCATAATCTATGGAGCATTATATGGGGCATAATCTATGGAGCATGTTATGGGGGCATAATCTATAAAGCATCATATGGGGCATAATCTATGGAGCATCGTATGGGGGCATAATCTATGGAGCATTTTATGGGGGCATATCCTATGGAGCATCATATGGGGCATAAAATATATGGAGCATCTTATGGGGGCATAATCTATGGAGCATCTTATGGGGCATAAAATATATGGAGCATCTTATGGGAGCATAATCTATGGAGCATTTTATGGGGCCATAAGCTTTATTGAGCAGCATATCGGGCATATTATTCTATGGAGCATTTTATGGGGCCATTATTAACCTTTGTGAAGCATTATTTGGGGCTCCTGATTCAACTGAACCTGGAACCTGGAAATTATAGGCCAGTGAGCTTAACATCTACTGTGGGTAAAATCCTGGAGGGTTTTTTAAGGGATACTATATTGGCGTATCTGAGGCTGAATAACCTCATGACACAGTATCAGCATGGGTTTACGAGGGACCGTTCTTGTCAGACTAATCTGATAAGCTTTTATGAAGGGGTAAGTTCAGGACTGGACCAAGGGAATGCAGTGGACGTGGTGTTCATGGACTTCTCAAAAGCTTTTGATACAGTGCCACACAAAAGGTTGATACATAAAATGAGAACAATGGGGATAGGGGAAAATATGTGTAAGTGGGTTAAGAACTGGCTCATGGATAGGAAACAAAGGGTGGTTATTAATGGAGCACACTCGGACTGGGTCACGGTTAGCAGTGGGGTACCACAGGGGTCAGTATTGGGGCCGCTTCTCTTTAACATATTGTAAGCTTTTACAGGGGATATAGCTCTGGGATCGCCGTCCGGGTAGACGGAGTGGCACAGAAACAGTTCATTCAGACAGCAGTTCTGGTGTAAACTGGCCGCAACCAGCTTTATTAAAGTCCACAGCAAACAGAAGGTGATCAAAACCAAATCATAAACAGAAAATCTGAGCCGCTTCGGCTACTCACTACACACAGATAATGTCCCTCACTATCCGGGACCAGACTCTAACAGCCTGGGCCAAAACAACACATATGTTCAGCATTTACCAGCATGGAGTTTCACAGAGTCTCCTCCTTGTGTCTGAAGGCACCTTCAACGTCCAGACTTGAGAGAGCTCCCCTCCTATTCAGCAGCTACCAGCATGGATTTTCACAGAGACTACTCCTGTGTCCGGGTACATCGAGCACCCAGACTGAGACAGCTCATACTCCTGGAGACTCCTTCTTGTGCCTGGACTCCTTGTCCAGACTAAGCGAGCTCTCTGTCTGTATTCCCAGACACCTACTTCTGGCTTCCTAATTATCACCTGAGTGGCCACAGGTTTGAGCTGCAAGCGTGTACTGAATGGAAGGTGTAGTGACCTTTCTCCACCACTAGTTTTACAAAGCCACACATTTCCCTTATACCAGTTAGCAAAGTATCTAGGTGAAATGTACACCCCATGCAATACATATGCTTTCACTGTTTCACATATCCCCCCCCTCTTCTCCAGACCGGAGGGCTGGTCATCCAGACCGGAGGCTGGTCAACAATCCAAAAGAGACAGTGAACTCCGGACCAGTCATGGCCATCATCAACTTCATCTTCACTACCGTCCATTTACCTTCCAAGGCCACTAGCATCCACACAGGATCCAGTCTCTGACCTTTCAGGCAGTCAGGCTTCACTCGGCCTCACATAAACGGTGTCCCCCACACCAGGGGAACAGGAAACAGGCCTGACGCCTATCACTGACACACCTGTCTCCAATTAAGCAGGGTTTATATACCCTTACACACACCCCACACGCGACCTGAGCTGATGTCATAGTCATGTGTTCAGACTTGTGTGTGTGTAAAAGGACCTGTGTGATGTCACAGTCATGTGACTAGTCAGCTGGGGGAAGGAACATGGACAGTCAAAACACACACACTGAGCCATTACAGGAACGCCAGCCAAGGGCTGCATTACCTATTCCCCCCCCCTTCCAAATTTGTAGGTTTGAACACAAAAATACATCCAATCACCTCAACCCACAGTTCACACAGAGACCATGTACTTGTCCATTGCTCTGTTCAGCCCCCCGGAATATTAGTCATGACATTCGCTCCTTCCTTAGGGACCTACTGTCTGTCATTGTCACAGACTTCGTCCAGTCACATTTCCGGGTCGTAACCTTGTCAGGTCTCCCCTCCGTTCCCAGTGGTCAATCATAACCTTGTCAGGTCTTGCCTGGGTATCTAAGGTCCGGTTAGACTTCGTACTGTCCCGTACTCTATCGGGTTGTCTGTATGGGCCTCTCAAACCTGAGTTACTGGAGGTCTCACTACCTCTAAACCCACGCCCACTACCCTCAGTAGACGGCTGCCATCTTCTGCTGCTCAGATGATGCTGTCTATCTACTCGCTGTCTAGCGAGATTCAATTGTTCTACCTCTCGCAGGTAGGTCACTCGGTACGCCACCAGCATGCGCACATATTCCAGACTTTCTTCCGTTCCTATAGCGTAGAATGACACCATGCCGTCTTCATCTGGTATCCAGTCCCGACGATCACGTGGACTGCTTACTTTCACCACACCAGACCTCTTCACCATCATCTGCATGGCTCGGCCATTTCTCCCAATTAGCTTTCTCACCAGAACATGAGGCACCGGATGACCTTTTCCCGCAGACTGTGAGCATTTCTCATAAGCTTCAGTTGTCTAACGGCTTGTTCTGTCTTCAACCGGAGAAACCGCTTTGTGCGAATACATCGCCAGTGCATGTCACTTAGGATTGCCACCCTCTTCACTGTAACTTCGGTCGTGGACAAGACCACCAGCTGTTTAGCTCCTGAGGTCGAGTACACCTTACAAGCTCCCACGGCCTTCCTAAACGCTTCATGCACAGACTCACGGGTGCATTCTTCTCTCAAGTCCTCGGGTACATCTACGAGGCACTTGTACCGACACGTTTCGGTCTCACCAGTGGTTTCCAGACGATCAACCAGCTCAGGGTTCAGGGACAACTGACTTTCAGCTTCTTCCCCCTTTACGCTTCTTCTGAGCTGACTCACAGCTACAAATTCGTGAATTTCCGTCCTGACCTCTTCCATTTCACATTTATCTTCCGTTACCACACTCTTAGCTCTCCTCAGGTCTATCTTCTCCTGGCCAAAGGGAGCGAGTGCAACGTGTTTGCCCTTTTCTTTCTCCAAGGAGGCCTTGTTCACCGAGTGACACTTTATCAGGCGACTTTTAAGCCCGAGAACTTCTTCCTCTAGTTCCGCCATTCGCCTCTCAGCTGCCCGTCTCTGAAGCTTCTCTTGCGTCCACTGGGCTTGTAACCACTCCTTGAGCTCCTTGATCTCGGCTCCGACATCCACCGAATCATCCGAACTCACATCACTCGAGGAAGTATCTGCTTTACACCTTTCATCTCCAGTGGCTAACTCCTGGCCCTGGTCTGTAGCTTCTCTGATGGACTCCTCCATCTTTTCCCGCTCAGCTTCCATTTGGCTGAGCTTTTCCTTAAGGCGCATCTCCGCCTTCTGGAGAGTATCACAGGACATCTGTAGCTCCTTCACCAGAGCTTCCAGACCTAGGGTCTTTCTGCGCAGATCACCATTTTCATCACGGGTGTCCTGCAGAGTGGTCTCAACCACCTGGCGCATTTGCTCTGCATCATCTTATCCTCTTCTAGTTTTTCTTTGACCCTGAGGAGATCCACATAATCTCTCTTAATCTGTTGCAGTTCCCTACTGCGTTCACCACACTCCTTCTTGGAGTCACACAGCTCCTGGTTGAGCTGTTCGTGCAGTCGTTCTAGGATTTGTTCACTTCCAGAAACTCCATCCTGCAGCGCCTCCTTCTCACGCTTCAACTGCAAAACCTCTTCCTTGATTTTGCGGCGGTCCTCTTTAATGGCGTGGAACATCTCTTTCCACAGGGTAACTTCCTCGTTGCTTCCTTCTAGATCTCGCTGGTCTGAGACACGTCCTCCAGGTTTTCACATAATTGCAGCATGTCACTCTGATACTGCAGCCGACTAGGTTCCAGCTCTTGGCCATGACTGGCCCCCTCCTCTTCTACCTCTAAAGGAGAATCCACACTTGAAGCATAGGCAGACAGTACTACATTCTCTTCATTTTCATTTTCAGCGAGTACTACCTGAACAACCTTTTTGTGGCCCTTGCGCCGTCGACGACGAGAGGGGGACTCTCTTCCCTCGTCTAGCCTCTCCTGACTGACCTCACTTTTTACTTTCATAGTGTCCCAGTCAGCTACGGGGTCTGTGTCACTCCCCATGGTGTTGTGGACTAACAGGTCACCTCCCACTTTGACGTCACCCCCTTCTACTGGAGCTACCCCGTTATCAACGGTCACATTGTCATTTTTAGGAGGTACCAACCCACCACCAGTAACAATTTTCAGTTTTCCACACTCTACACTCTTTGAAAATCCGCCCCTTTTTAGACTCCGCCCCCTTTTTAACAATCACACCGGCAGGGTAATTTTTACACAAAAAATCAGCAGTAGTCTTAGGACTCAGTTCACAACATCTCTTACCACCTCCCCGGGCACTGGCACCCCCCGAGAGTCCATAGAATGGTCCACTGCCGCCATTCTATACGGTGCCCACAGCTCCGCACCATGTCCAGTTGCATGTCCAGTAGACATTTCTCAAATATGCGGTCCGACTCGTCAGACCCATTCGTTGCTCCGTTCACAGCCATCGCGGAGCACTGTTCACACCAGAACTTCACCGCTTTCCCTTGAAAAAATCTTCGTGGCCCCGCCGAGCCACAGCAAAACTGGATTTGAGTGCGACGACAATCTTCGCAACCCCGCCGAGTTGCAGCCAAAAACCGGATTTGAGTGCGACGACAATCTTCGTAACCCCCACCGAGTCACAGCAAGATGCCTTCGTGACCCCACTGAGTCACAGCAAGATGCTTGTATCCACACTCGTCGTCCATGCTGTCAGACTTCTCTGTCTCAACAACGGCAGTCTTCACTCAAGACATACACACTCCACAGTCTTTTCCACAGAAAATTCAGCTTTGCTGTGCAGACACTTTTTTTTTTGCAAAGTCTATTAGGGCTACTGTCTCTTTAAGACTGCTCCAACAGACGTTTCTCCTTTATTGCTGTCTCTAGCCACTGTGCTGCCCGCATTCTCCACCAATTGTAAGCTTTTACAGGGGATATAGCTCTGGGATCGCTGTCCGAGTAGACGGAGTGGCACAGAAACAGTTCATTCAGACAGCAGTTCTGGTGTAAACTGGCCGCAACCAGCTTTATTAAAGTCCACAGCAAACAGAAGGTGATCAAAACCAAATCATAAACAGAAAATCTGAGCCGCTTCGGCTACTCACTACACACAGATAATGTCCCTCACTATCCGGGACCAGACTCTAACAGCCTGGGCCAAAACAACACATATGTTCAGCATTTACCAGCATGGAAGTTTCACAGAGTCTCCTCCTTGTGTCTGAAGGCACCTTCAACGTCCAGACTTGAGAGAGCTCCCCTCCTATTCAGCAGCTACCAGCATGGATTTTCACAGAGACTACTCCTGTGTCCGGGGTACATCGAGCACCCAGACTGAGACAGCTCATACTCCTGGAGACTCCTTCTTGTGCCTGGACTCCTTGTCCAGACTAAGCGAGCTCTCTGTCTGTATTCCCAGACACCTACTTCTGGCTTCCTAATTATCACCTGAGTGGCCACAGGTTTGAGCTGCAAGCGTGTACTGAATGGAAGGTGTAGTGACCTTTCTCCACCACTAGTTTTACAAAGCCACACATTTCCCTTATACCAGTTAGCAAAGTATCTAGGTGAAATGTACACCCCATTCAATACATATGCTTTCACTGTCTCACAATATTTATTAATGACCTTGTAGGGGGCATACAGAGTAGTATTTCAATATTTACAGATGACACTAAACTCTGCAGGGTAATAAATACAGAGGAGGATAATTTTATATTATAGGAGGATTTATGTAAACTAGAAGCTTGGGTTGATAAATGGCAAATGAGCTTTAATGGGGATAAATCTAAGGTCATGCACTTGGGTAGAACAAACAAGATGTATAATTATGTGCTTAATTGTAAAACACTGGGCAAAACTGTCACTGAAAAAGACCTGGGTGTATGGGTGGATGACAAACTCACATTTAGTGGCCAATGTCAGGCAACTGCTGCCAAGACAAATAAAATAATTGGATGCATTAAAAGAGGCATAGATGCTCATGAGGAGAACATAATTTTACCTCTATACAAGTCACTGGTGCGACCACACTTAGAATACTGTGTGCAGTTCTGGTCTCCGGTGTATAAGAAAGACATAGCTGAACTGGAGCGGGTGCAGAGAAGAGCGACCAAGGTTATTAGAGAACTGGGGGGTCTGCAATACCAAGACAGGTTATTACACTTGGGGTTATTTAGTTTGGAAAAACGAAGGCTTAGGGGTGATCTTATTACAATGTAGAAATATATGAGGGGACAGTACAAAGACCTTTCTAATGATCTTTTTACTCTTAGACCTGTGACGGGGACAAGGGGGCATCCTCTACGTCTGGAGGAAAGAAGGTTTAGCCATAATCACAGATGCAGATTCTTTACTGTAAGAGCAGTGAGACTATGGAACTCTCTGCCGTCTAATGTTGTAATGAGTGATTCCTTACTAAAATTTAAGAAGGGACTGGATGCCTTTCTTGAAAAGTATAATATTACAGGCTATATTCACTAGTTTCCTAGTTACTGCGTTGATCCAGGGAGCTAGTCTGATTGCCGTATGTGGAGTCGGGAAGGAATTTTTTTCCCCAATGTGAAGCTTACTGTTTGCCACTTGGGTTTTTTTTTGCCTTCCTCTGGATCAACATGTTAAGGCAGGTTAGGATAGGATATGGGTTGAACTAGATGGACTTAAAGTCTTCCTTCAACCTTAATAACTGTGTAATATGGAAATTCAAAAACATTTAACCTACTGCTGTCTCAATTACTTTTACTGTTATTGGTATCTATTTTTATTTTTGAAAATTTACCAGTAGCTGCTGCATTTTCCACCCTAGGCTTATACGCGAGTCAATAAGTTTTCCCAGTTTTTTATGGCAAAATTAAGGGGGGTCGGCTTATACATGAGTATATATGGTATCTATCTATCCCATATCTATTATCTTTCTATCTATCTATTTATCTATCTGTCTGTCTGTCCGTTTGTCAGTCTGTTTGTCTATCATCTATTAACCATGTTTAGTATCTAAAACATACTCCTGACTTTAGTCAACATAAAAAATGTATCATTGATCTGTGATTATGCATCACGGCCAAAGCTATTTACAGAAAATATACTAATAGAAGTAACAATTTTTACTACCAGTAACATAGTTTTAAAATTCACAGGCGTTACAGTTGCAACTGGTCACAATAATCCAGGGGTCTCACAGGCTTTCTCTGCCACATCAGGTCCTTCAGGAACCAGCACACTATTCCTGCAGCTAGCCTAGCAACTGGCAGGGCTTTGTATATGGCGACATATGCATGGTTATTACACTAGCTGGTGTGAGGAAATGTAGGGCACTGAAGTTAAAATAATAATAATAATATATAATAATATAATAATAATAATAAAAATATTATTTATTATTTGAGGATAATTTAATCCTTCTTGAATTTTAAAAACATTTTGGATATTCTTGAATACAAAGAGATTGCATTTTGGTGTGTGTGAATTCATCAAAATGGCATACGGCTGTAACACCCTCCATCTAAATAATAGCAGGATCATTGAAAAATTATAGTAGATCTATGACCCCTAAATTTATTTTACTTTAGCATTGTTTGCGAAAACTTAGATATAATACTATTGCAAGTTTGTTAGTAAAAATTAGTAGATGGATCCACAAAGGATGAGGTTCAAGTCTAATTTTCTGAAATTCACGTTTTCATATGAATTTGAACATTTTGAGATTCTATTTGAATTTGAACAAATGATTCTTACCAATCACCATTTCCCTCACTGCTGAAGCATCATAGAGCAGGCTAATATTTGTTTGTGTGGCCATACAGGCTTCTCCATGATGCCTTACAGCTGTGCCATGTAGTGGATTATCATACCTTGTACAATGGTGGTCAGTACCTGAGCATCACAGATCAGCGTTCCAAATGTAGCACAGCTTGAATTGCAAATATGTTTATCATCTCCACAGTCATTTGGTAAGTCTTTCACTCCTATAAAGTATATGATTTTATGGTCAGCAAGGTCCCCTCTCTCTTTCCTGTAGAGTATGATCACTGGGGTCTTCTCTCTCTCTTGAAGAATGTAAGCTCTGATGGTTAGCAGGATCCTCGTTCTCTAATTGTAATGTGTAAGCTCTTGTGATCACCAGAGACATTTTTTTCTCTCTCCTGCAGAGTACAAGCTCTTATGATCAGTGGGGTTCTCTCTTTCTCAGGGAGAGTAAGATTGTATGGTCAGTGGGGTTCTCGCTTTCTTCTATATTGTGGTAGCTCTTATGATCAGTGGGGTTCACCCTTTCTCTTACATCTGCAGGGTATAAGCTCTTAAGGACCGCAGGGTCTGCTCTCCTTCATTTCCTTTCCTCCAAGTGTATTTTCTGAGCAATTACAAACTTTGTAATATTGAGATTAAAAATAAATTATTGACCGAAAATCTAATTTTTTGAAAAAATTTGCCTAAGCAGGTGAATGCGAATTTCAAATGATCTGCTTATCTCTATTTACTAGTTATAAAATACTGAATTATGCTTCATAAAATGGTCATTTTACTAAATATAATCCAAGAATTAATAATATATAGTATGTGGGTAAGTGTTAATGTTATCTATCCACAAACACATGAGTAAAAAGATTTAAGAGGTTAATGCCAACCATTCATTAAATATTGGATATTGGTTTTATAGTTAATGCTATAAATACATTCTGGACGTAGCAGCTGAGATTAGCTCAGATCCTTCTACTTACATTCCAGAAAGAGAGGCTTGAATTGACTTAACAGCTTGCATTTCAGAATAACAGTTTACCAATAAAGGCATCATCTCAATCTAATTAGCTGCTAATTTTCTCTCAATATGTTGTACGTTTGCCCCTTTGGATAATGTAATATAAACTGGCATGATTATGAAACATTTTTAGATAAACATAAATATCAATTATTAATATATTTCTGTGTTCTTGTGCCTAAGAAACTATTTCTTAATATGCCAATTTGAGCTAATCATAAAATTGAAACTTTTTAGAGTATTAATTGTGGCTTCAATACCTGGACATCTTACGGTTCTACTAAACAGAACATAGACCCTCATAGAACCAATGAGCTATAAATCCTGTTCATCTACAGGTTACATGCATCCAAAGGACTAAAGAAAAGGTCTAAGTATTGCATAATTAATATGGACACTAAAATATGGAAAAATTATTCCTGTCTGTTTTTGTGTACTTGATTAGAGACCTTCAAGGATAAGAACACATCAAATTTATGTTATTTGTTTGATGTATACGCTGCACAAGCTCCAGAAGCATTCATTACAGGAAAGCCTACACTGTAAATTGTAAAGTTGCCTTAATCACCCACAGAGTCATAATGAAATAGAAGGTTTAACACTTCCATACTTTTTGCCATGCTAGATACCATTATATGGAATATTGTAATCTTCTAGGGCAGACCTGAGCAAAGTGCGGCCCGCCAGCAACATCCGGCCCTCTGGCTATCTCAGTCCGCTGTAAACCTGAGGTCCGCCGGCCGGACCGTGCCCGCCTGCTCGTTTTCACCCTAGCCGCAGAAAGCATTGGTGGAGGAGGGGCCTCCGTCCACTTCCTCCACCAATCAGAGTGTGAAACAGCTGAAGCGATGACATCATCTCATCGTGTCAGCTGTGTACCACCGGAGAGTCAGCGCATTGGAGACAGCAACAGAAGCAGGGCGCCTGGAAACTGGACAGAGGTAAGTATGTGGTTTTTTTTCATGTGTAAAAACATGGGGATTCTATGGGAGTGAACATGGGGATTCTATGGAAGTGAGCATGGGGATTCTATGAGTTGAACATGGGGATTCTATGGGGGTGAACATGAGGATTCTATGGAAGTGAACATAGGGATTCTATCGGTGTGGACATGGGGATTATATGGGGGTGGACATGGGGATTCTATGGGGTTGACATGGGGATTCTATGGGGTGAACATGGGGATTCTATGGGGTGGAAATGGGGATTCTATGGAAGTAAACATAGGGATTCTATGGGGGTGACGTACAGCACATGAGGATTCTATGGTGGTGATGTACAGCACATGAGGAGGCTATGGGGTAACATGCAGCACATGGGGATTCTATGGGCGTGACATGCAGCACATGGGGAAGCTTTGGGGTGACATGCTGCACATGAGCAGACTATGGAAAGTCTGTGTGGGGCTCATGCAGTATATCAGGAGGCTGTGTGGGGCTCATGCAGTATATTGGGAGGCTGTGTGGGGCTCATGCTGTACAAGGGGAGGCTGTGTGGGGCTCATGCTGTACATGGGGAGGCTGTGTGGGGCTCATGCAGTACATGGGGAGGCTTTGTGGGGCTCATGCTGTATATAGAGAGGCTATGTGGAGCTCATGCTGTATTTAGGGAGGCTATGTGGGGCTCATGTCATATATAGGGAGGCTGTGTGGGGCTCATACCGCATATTGGGAGGCTGTATGAGGCTTATGATCCATTTGGAGGAGGCTGTGTGAGGCTCATGCCACATATTGGGAGGCTGTATGAGGCTCATGACACATATGGAGGAAGCTGTGTGAGGCTCATGCCGCATATGTAGTAGGCTGTGTAAAGCTCATGCTGTATATAAGAGACTGTGGGGGTTAAAGATATATAGGGGTGCCAGTATACTTAATTCTTCTCAATATTAAGTGATGCAATTAATATTAATAGATTAATATTGAGTAGAATTAATTTCAAGCTATTGTTTCGGCCCTCCACAACAGTCATGGTCTCTTATGTAGCCCCTCGGGAAAATTAAATGGTCACCCCTATTCTATGGTATTCCATGGCTTTTTTTTCACATTTATTTTCTGAAACATTCAAATAAAGAAATTAAATTTTTATTGAAAACAAAATAAAAATGGCAAAAATTGATACAAGAACATCTAGTATAAATGTAGTTGAAGCCTACACAAGACACACACCTTTAGTATGGGTAGGGAATTTCTGACTATTTAATACTATTGCAGTTATGTTTCATGTATATCGGGGTGATTTATGCACATGTGTTTCATTTACATACCATACTATATATGGTGATTAATTTTTGTACTTTCCTTTATATCTTGGACTGTGCAGGGATGCTTATTGCACTCATACCTTGAGATTAGTTGATATAATGGCATCTTGATTTCCTTAACATCATACTATGCTACTGTTTTCCTTTTACTACCTATTTATACATTTATTTGCCTGTAATTGGTGTATTCCCCTTTTTGACCCTTCACTGTGAACCTCACTTATTACCAGTTATTATACATACATATACACTAGATTTTCTTATTACAATTTTTGCAATTTTTAATATTGTTTTCAATGAAATTTCTTATTTTATTATATGGAGGTTGTGATTTCATATTTATTTTAGCTAATATATTAGAAGGATTCTTCTCTTTTTTGCTATGATTGTTGTCCAGATAAATCTTTTTCTCAATTTTTTTAACCTTTGTCTGGCTAATAAAATCCAATGGATGTACTTAGCATGTACTTTAGATGCTTTTTCCGATGTAAAATCTACATCATAGATTTAATATGAACAAAGTCTTAAGGGTATGCCACACTAAACAACATCGCTAATGGGATTGCTAAAAAACGTCACTATTTAGCGATCCCGTTAGCGATGTTGTTGTGTGCGGCATCTACCAGCGACGTGGCCCCTGCTGAGATCCTGCTGTGATCTCGCTCGTCGTTCTCATCGTTCCGGACCCTATTTTTATCGTCGGCGCCCCGCTGGTAAGTATATATCGCTGAGTGTGGCACCTTTTTTTAGCGATTTAGCGGTATTTTTGTACCGCTAAAGTCGTTAAGGAGATCGCTAACCGCGATAGCGTCCTAAACGACATCGCTAAATTAAGCCGCTACTAGCGATATTGAAACTATCCCGCTAGCGATCGCATTAGTATGCGTCGTTATCGTGATCGCTAGCGGGATAGTTTAGTGTGGCAGTACCTTTAGAAAGAATATTGTACATATGTGATCAAAATAAGATAGAGATGAGCGGATCAAACAAAATTTGACTTTGCCCATTCATGACAATTTTACTGGGAAATTTTTAGTCTCTGCAAATTTAACCCCTTAGTGACAGCCATTTTGCAGCTTAATGACCGGGCCAATTTTTACAATTCTGACCACTGTCACTTTACGAGGTTATAACTCTGAAACGCTTTAACGAATCCCGCTGATTCTGAGATTGTTTTTTCGTGACATATTGTACTTCACGTTAGTGGTAAAATTTCTTTGATATGACTTGTGTTTATTTATGAAAAAAACGGAAATATGGCGAAATTTTGAAAATTTAACAATTTTCAAACTTTAAATTGTTATGCCACTTAAATCAAGAGATATGCACAACAAATTTCTCTAATAAATATTGCACATTTACAAAGATTGGCATAATTGGTAAGGTTAAAAGTTGACCAGCGATTTCTCATTTTTACAACACCATTTTTTTTAGGGACCACATCACATTTGAAGTCACTTTGAGGGTCTATATGATAGAGAATACCCAAAAGTGACACCATTCTAAAAACTGCACCCCTCAAGGTGCTCAAAACCACATTCAAAAAGTTTATTAACCCTTTACGTACTTCACAGGAACTGAAGCAATGTGGAAGGAAAAAATTAACATTTAACTTTTTTTGCAAAAACTTTACTTCGGAACCTATTTTTTTCATTTTCACAAGTGTTAAAAGAAAAAATGAACCACAAAATTTGTTGTGCAATTTCTCCTGAATAAGCCGATGCCCCATATGTGGGGGTAAACCACTTTTTGGGCGCACGGCAGAGGTCGCAAGGGAAGGAGCGACATTTGACTTTTTCAACGCAGAATTGGCTGGACGCCATGTCGCGTTTGTAGAGGCCCTGATGTGTCTAAACAGTGGAAACCATCACAAGTGACCCCATTTTGGAAACTAGACCCCCTAAGGAACTTATCTAGATGTGTGGTGAGCACTTTGAACTCCAAGTGCTTCACAGAAGTTAATAACATAGAACAGTGAAAATAAAAAATCATATTTTTTCCACAAAAACAATCTTTTCACCCCAATATTTATTTTTCCAAGGGTAACAAGACCCCAAAAGTTTTTGTGCAATTTGTCCTGAGCATGCTGATACCCATATGTGGGGGTAAACCACTGTTTGGGTGCATGGCAGAGCTTGGAAGGGAAGGAGCGCCATTTGACTTTCAGCGCAGAATTGGCTGGACGTCATGTCGTGTTTGTAGAGGCCCTGATGTGTCTAAACAGTGGAAACCCCCCACAAGTGACCCCATTTTGGAAATTAGACCCCCTAAGGAACTTATCTAGATCTGTGGTGAGCACTTTGAACCTCCAAGTGCTTCACAGAAGTTTATAACATAGAGCCGTGAAAATAAAAAATCATATTTTTTCCACAAAAACGATCTGTTCACCCCAATTTTTATTTTCCCAAGGGTAACAAGACCCCAAAAGTTGTTGTGCAATTTGTCCTGAGCATGCTGATACCCCATATGTGGGGGTAAACCACTGTTTGGGTGCATGGCAGAGCTTGGAAGGGAAGGAGTGCCGTTTGACTTTTCAACTCAGAATTGGCTGGACGCCATGTCGCGTTTGTAGAGGCCCTGATGTGTCTAAACAGTGGAAACCCCCCACAAGTGACACCATTTTGGAAACTAGAACCCCTAAGGAACTTATATAGATGGGTGGTGAGCACTTTGAACCCCCAAGTGCTTCACAGAAGTTTATAACTCCCGGCATGAAAATAAAAAGTCATATTTTTTCCACAAACTTGATCGTTTAGTCCCCAATTTTTTATTTTTCCAAGGGTTACAGGAGAAATTAGACCACAAAAGTTGTTGTCCAATTTGTCCTGAGTACGCTGATACCCCATATGTGGGTGGGACCACTGTTTGGGCGCACGGCAGGGCTTGGAAGGGAAGGAGCGCCGTTTGACTTTTTTCAAACCAAAATTGGCTGGAATTGAAATTGGACGCCATGTCGCGTTTGGAGAGCCCCATGATACGCCTAAACAGTCGAAACCCCCCACAAATCACACCATTTTGGAAACTAGACCCCTTAAGGAACTTATCTAGATGTGTGGTGAGCACTTTGAACCCCCAAGTGCTTCACAGAAATTAATAAACGTAGAGCCGTGAAAATAAAAAATCATTTTTTTCCTCAAAAATTATTCTTTAGCCCGCTATTTTTTTTATTTTCCCAAGGGTAACAGGAGAAATTGGACCCAAAAAGTGTTGTGCAATTTTTCCTGTGTACGCTGATACCCCATATGTGGGGTGAAACCACTGTTTGGGCACATGGGAGTGCTTGGAAGGGAAGGAGCACCATTTTGTAATGCAGACTTTGATGGAATGTTCTGCAGGCGTCATGTTGTGTTTGCAGAGCCCTTGATGTACCTAAACAGTAGAAACCCCTGCAAGTGACACCATTTTGGAAACTAGACCCCCCAAGGAGCTTATCTAGATGTGTGGTGAGCACTTTGAACCCCCAAGTGCTTCACAGAAATTTATAAACGCAGAGCCGTGAAAATGAAAAATCATTTTTTTTCTCAAAAATGATTTTTTAGCCAGCTATTTTTTATTTCCCAAGGGTAACTGGAGAAATTAGAACCCCAAAATTGGTGTGCAATTTGTCCTGAGTACGCTGATACCCCATATGTTGGGGTAAACCACTGTTTGGGCGCACGCAGGGCTCGGAAGGGAGGGAGCGCCATTTGACTTTTTGAAAGCCACGTCGTGTTTGGAGACCCCCTGATGTGTCTAAACAGTGGAAACCCCCCACAAGTGACCCCATTTTGGCAACTAGACCCCTTAAGGAGCTTATCTAGATGTGTGGTGAGCACTTTGAACCCCCAAGTGCTTCACAGAAATTTATAAACGCAGAGCCGTGAAAAGAAAAATAATTTTTTCTCAAAAATGATTTTTTTAGCCAGCTATTTTTTATTTTACCAAGGGTAACTGGAGAAATTAGAACCCCAGAATTGGTGTGCAATTTGTCCTGAGTATGCTGATACCCCATATGTTGGGGTAAACCACTGTTTGGGCGCACGCAGGGCTCGGAAGGGAGGGAGCCCATTTGACTTTTTGAAAGCCACGTCGTGTTTGGAGACCCCCTGATGTGTCTAAACAGTGAAAACCCCCCACAAGTGACCCCATTTTGGAAACTAGACCCCTTAAGGAGCTTATCTAGATGTGTGGTGAGCACTTTGAACCCCCAAGTGCTTCACAGAAATTTATAAACGCAGAGCCGTGAAAATGAAAAATCATTTTTTTTCTCAAAAATGATTTTTTTAGCCAGCTATTTTTTATTTTCCCAAGGGTAACCGGAGAAATTAGAACCCCAAAATTGGTGTGCAATTTGTCCTGAGTACGCTGATACCCCATATGTTGGGGTAAACCACTGTTTGGGCGCACGGCAGGGCTCGGAAGGGAGGGAGCGCCATTTGACTTTTTGAAAGCCAAGTCGTGTTTGGAGACCC
>JARQOD010000005.1:164268257-164397714 GCA_033576555.1 Oophaga sylvatica | reverse complement strand
ATGCATTGCAATGCTCTGGCATTGCAATGCATTGCAACTATAGTGGAAGCTGCTGTGACATGATCACAGCAGCTTTCCGTAGCTAGATGACCCGGAGGTTGTCATGACAACCCCCGGGTCATCAAGGCAGAGATCGGCCCCTGCAAATACATTGCAGGGTGCTGATATGAGGCAGAGGGAGCTCCCGACCCTCTGCCTCCCCCCCCTGAGCGCTGCGATCGCGCTCGATCGCAGCAGTCAGGGGGTTAACAGCCAGGGGCGGTGTGGGCTCCGCTCCTGGCTGTCAGTGCAGGAATCCTGGCCACTGCAGCGCCGGCTCCTGCACTGATCGCGCTGGGGAAGCTGAAATTTCAGCTTCTCCTGTGCGATCTCTGCTGTGTTTGGTCAGTCAGATTGACTGACCAAGCACAGTGCTGTAGGTGCGGGGACCGACGGCAAAGGTCCCCGCACCGCTTGCCGTGCCTGTCAGCTGTCTGTGACAGCTGTCGCACTGATCTACCACTGCGTGTTTACACGCAGTGGTAGATCAAACCCATGACGTGCAGAGTCCGTCCTGGTGCCGGAACTGGCACCTTGCCATGACGGACTCTGCATGTCAGTGGACATTAAGGGGTTAATAATAATAATAATAATAATATCATCATCATCGTATGAATTGTATTAAAAATGTATTTAGAATGAGCTTTATTTCTCTATTTTTCAGCTAATTTATTAATTGCCTGACCTTGCTTAACTTTGAAGTTTAAAAGTCCATTTTTTGAGTTTCATCTACTCTTTGTAAGTTGCTAATTACATTATCCTAGTTCACCTTGATAGAGATATGCACTTCATTCAGTTAATATCTTCTTTAACTAGTCCTATAGACATAGATTGATCTGAGGGCACATCCACAGTCGTGTTTTTTCAGCTATTCTTTTTTGAATATGGGAGCAATAAATGATGACAATTAAACTTATTCATTCTTATGGGATCAGTAGAAATCTAAAAAAATACTGCTGAAAAACTAGAGAGAACTATTACTAATAATTTCAGTAGTTTTAATCCCATTTTGTGGTCAATTTATCCTCACTTCCTCAAGCTGTAAAATAAACTATCAATTAAACTATAATTAGTATATGAATTTTTATGGAACGGCACCCATGACTGTAAGGAACAAGCACAATGGCATCCTTAATTCTCAAACCGGTCTCAGGGGATCTCTACCACCAGATGTAATAACATGAGTAAATAACCTAAAGTACTATAAAAACTTCACAATTTCCTAGAAAACTGAGCTAACAAATATAAAAATATGAACCAAGTTACCCCTTTCTCTCACAGATTTATCAATTTACCTTTGACCCTGCAGTCAGAGACTGCCTCACCTATCCGGTGTGGCCTATATCATGCAAACACTAAATTGCCTGACACAATTTATCAGAATACATACACATAGGAGGCTGAGAAGATGTTTATTAAAAGTTGTGTTCATGTATAATATATACATTTTTATTACATAATTCTCTCCTTTAAAGGGAACCTGTCAGCGGGAATAATGAACGGCCATTCTACCCGCGCCCCCTGCCTGACTTACAGCCTGCCGCAATGTAAGGCCAGTGTCAGATAAATTCATTGAAAAGTGTAGATTTAAAAATGGTATAACTTGTGGGTGGTTTCTTCTATTTTGGCACATGAGTGGCACTTAAAATGTGATAGGGTGTCCACAATTTAGTAAAGCCAAAAATGCGCTAAACAAGTCAAACAGCGCAATATCACGCTGCTGAAATGCAGGTAGGAGCAAGCTCCACTAGATGGCGATAGAGTGGAAGGGAGTCTGCAGCCAGACGGAGAAGACCTGCCATGCAGCAGCGAGGTTACCACCCAAAGGCAGCAGAATAGTCAAAAAAGCCGGGTCAAATCCTAGACTGTAGCGCAGTACCAAAGGAATAAGCAAACTCAGGTCAGGGACAAGCCAAAGGATCAGTAAAGGTCAGGACTGGACAAAAAGCAGGTTAGGGTACAAGCCGATTTCAAGTACCAGGAAGTCCAAACACAAAGGGGAAACAACGAGTCGGGACAGGAAGAGGGGAATAACACAGACACGGGTCAAGCCAGGAATCAAAGGAGGACAAATCAGGATGAACCAGAGTCAGCTACTCATGCAATATGCAGAACTATAACTGACATCGTGTGCAGAAAGCAGTGGCAATAAATAGCAAACCTGAACCCAAACTGAGGCTGAGAAAGGTTAACCCTTGACATGACCAGACCGGGAAATTAGAAAGACAGGATCATGACATTCACCTACTATTCTAAGCAATTCCATATGCCCAAAGAATAGCTTCCAGCCAGATATTGTGTATCGGCATACTCAGAAGACATTGTTTTAAAATTTGTCAAAGATTGCAATAGCACTATCTTTTCCCAAACAGAGAATACTAAGTTGCATAAAACGTTGCACTTGTTGTTTATGTGCATAAAATTCTATCCAAACTTCAATTATAGGTTAGATGCACTAAAGAGTTTTATTATGCCCAAATCTAAATGAATAAATATTGCTAAAATACAATAATTATAGATGCATAGAATTCTGCAAAAAAAAATCCTATGTCTACCTGTGCATAGCTGTCAATTGGGACTTTCCAAATCTGTTAGAAAGCAGACATATTTCACTGAATGGGGATTAGATGAGTGTGAAATAACATGTCATACCTCAATCCTTGGTGCTTTCCGTGTTTCCAGTGCTGTTTGGTTGCACTAATTTGAGACACAAAATAAACTACCTCTTTCAACAAAAGGGATGTAATTGCTACCAGTCTCCCTGTGGGAAAAGAACAGTAGTCCGCTATCCTATCCTACTCATTGCAGAGGTAGTGTCCTCCTTCCTCAGGCATTTATTCTTTTTTGTAGGATTCTATGCATTTAACAGAGAGGTATTTATTATACTCTGCTCAAAAAAATAAAGGAACACTCAAATAACACATCCTAGATCTAAATGAATGAAATATTCTCATTAAATACTTTGTTGTGTACAAAGTTGAATGTGCTGTCAACAAAATCACATAAAAATCATCAATGGAAATCAAATTTATTAACAAATGGAGGCCTGGATTTGGAGAGACCCCCAAAATTATAGTGGAAACAAGTCAAAATGAAAATCAAAACAAGACAAAATTAAAGTGGAAACAAGTCAAAATGATGCTCAGTATTGTATTTGGCCTCCACGTGCCTGTATGACCTCCCTACAATGCCTGGGCATGCTCCTGATGAGGTTTCGGAGGTTTTCCAGAGGGATCTCCTCACAAACCTGACTAAAGCATCCGTCAACTCCTGGACAGTCTGTGGTGCAACGTGACGTTGGTGGATGGAGTGAAACATGATGTCCCAGATGTGCTCAATCGGATTCAGGTCTGGGGAACGGGCAGGCCAGTCCATAGCTTCAATGCCTTCATCTTGCAGGAACTGGTGACACACTCCAGCCACATGAGGTCTGGCATTGTCCTGCATTAGGAGGAACCCAGGGCCAACCACACCAGCATAAGGTCTCACAAGGGTTCAGAGGATCACATCTCGGTACCTAATGGCAGTCAGGCTACCTCTGGCGAGCACATGGAGGGCTGTGTGGCCCTCCAAAGAAATGCCACCCCACACCATTACTGACCCACTGCCAAACCGGTAATGCTGAAGGATGTTGCAGGCAGCAGGTTCACACTCAGCACATGTGATGGACGTGACAGAGTCAGGAGACGCCGTGGAGAGCAATCTGTTGCCTGCAACATCCTTCAGCATGACCGGTTTGGCAGTGGGTCAGTAATGGTGTGGGGTGGCATTTCTTTGGAGGGCCTCACAGCTTGCCAGAGGTAGCCTGACTGCCATTAGGTACTGAGATGAGATCCTCTGACCCCTTGTGAGACCATATGCTGGTGTGGTTGGCCCTGGGTTCCTCCTAATGCAGGACAATGCCAGACCTCATGTGGCTGGAGTATGTCAGCAGTTCCTGCAAGATGAAGGCATTGAAGCTATGGACTGGCTTGCCCATTTCCCAGACCTGAATCTGATTGAGCACATCTGGAACATCATGTCTCACTCCATCCACCAATGTCACGTTGCACAACAGACTGTCCAGGAGTTGATAGATGCTTTAGTCCAGGTTTGGGAGGAGATCCCTCAGGAAAACATCCGCAACCTCATCAGGAGCATGTCCAGGCATTGTAGTGAAGTCACACAGGCACGTGGAGGACACACACAACACTGATCATCATTTTGACTTGTTTCCACTTTAATTTTGTCTTGTTTTGATTTTCATTTGACTTGTTTCCACTTTCATTTTTTGGCTTCCATTGGTTAATAAATTTGATTTCCATTAATGATTTTTATGTGATTACGTTGACAGCACATTCAAATTTGTACAGTACAAAGTATTCAATGAGAATATTTCATTCATTTAGATCTAGGATGTGTTATTTGAGTGTTCCCCATATGTGGGGGAATACTACTTTTGAGGCACAGTGCAAAACTCAGAAGGAAAGAGATGCCATATTAGAGTTCAGATTTTGCTGGAATGGTTTGAGGGTGCATGTCACATTGGCAGAGTCCCCGAGGTGCCATAACAAAAGAAACTCCCTATATGTGAACTCATTTTATATACTACACTCCCCAATAAATTAATCTAGGGGTGCAGTGATCATATTGACACTGCATGTGCCTCACAGAACTTTATAACTTTGAGCAGAGAACAAAGAATAAATTACATTTTTACCACAAAAATGTTTGTTTTAGCCCCAATTTTTTAATTTTTCTAAGGGCTAATAGGAAATATATTTACAACAATTTGAGGTTCATTTTTTCCTGAGTGCACCAATACCCTACATGTAATCGGGGAAATATTTTTCAGTCACAGCGCAAAGCTCAAATCAAGGAGCACCAGAGTTTATTGTTATGGTTTGCAGGTGCCAAAACCCACTGGGAGAGCCCATGAGAGGTCAGAACAGCAGAACTCCCCATAACTAACCCTATTTTACAAACTACACCTCTCAATTAATTATTCTAAGTGTGCAGTGATTATATTGACACCATAGATGTGTCACAGAATATTATCCATTGGGCAGTGAAGAAAAAATAACTAGATTTTCACCACCAATATTTTGTTTAAGCCCCAGATATTACATTTTCACACAAGAAGTGGGTAAAATGGCACCATAATTTGCCACACAATTTGTAGTGAACATGGCAACATTCCATATGTGGCTATTCAGTACAACTTAGCCATACTGAGAGACTTGGGAGGAACTGAGCGCTATTTGCCTCCTGGAGCACAGGTTTTCCTAGAACAGTTTGCAAAATACATATATACAGCCTTTAATTGCTAAAAGAGTAGAAACCCCCTCAAGTGACCCCATTTTGAAAATTATGCCCTTCTGGGAATCTATTTACAGGTATAGTGCCGATTTTGACTCCATGGGTATTCTCCAGAAACAAACAGCAATGAATGTTGCCGAGTGAAAATTGCAAACTGCCGTTGTAGTGATCAGTATGCTATAGTGACCAGTACGTTGCAGTCAGCAATTCTTTATCCCCAGCCCATGCTTCTGGAGACATTCACCCATAAGTTAGGTGTGCCCTCATTTCTTCAGAAATGCCGAACTTGTGGATGCTATATGTGGTTTAGGTACACTGTTGGGTTCAGAAAGGAAGGGGCAATTGGATTTGGGAGAGGAGAATTTGCTGAATTTCTTTTGCAGAGTGAGGAGCAAATTCATTTTTCCAGAGTCTTTGTACTACCAGTAACATGAAAGCCCCCTATATTTCCATTAACAGACAAGAGACCTGAGTGGAAACTTGCTTTTTTGAGGATTGAGTTGAAGCTTTTATTGAGAACATTTTGAATAACATTTGGGATCACATTTATCCAGCGTTCTACGCTGAGCACTTACTTTGGGATTTCCATCTAAATCTCTGGGTGACGTGATTCAGATGAAACCCCCGAGGGATCCATTCACTAAAAATGAGGCAGCAGAGTTACTTTGGACTCCGTCTGGCCTCTGTTCAGCGATGTCCTTATTTTCAGAAGTGCACAAAACTGTCGTCGACTGCACTTTTATACTCGCCTAAAAAAAAGACTGACACCATTGGTTCACATATCAGATGTGTCCACAGGGCCTCCATCAGCCTCAATATAAGGAATATTCCACCGGGGGCTTCCATCTGAATCACGTATTTCAGAAATTTACTTGGAAATTTCAGTGTAAGAACTCAGGGTAGAGTGGAGAATAAATGAGCATCGAGCCTTACTGCAATCTTTGGGAGGCAGAATGAAAAAATCAACAGAGGGTGAAGAATTGGTTTTATTTATTTTTTAGGTGGTTCCTCATGCGGTATAAGTGATTAGGTGACTTTATTCTTTGTGTCGGTGCGATTACAGCGATGCCAGATTTATATCGGGTTTTTATGCTTGGCTGCTGTCACACACTAAAAGACGCTTTTTATTACAAAAAGTAGTTTTTTGCGTCACCATATTTTAAGAGCTATAATTTTTCCATATTTTGGCTCAAAGTCATGTAAGGGCTTGTGTTTAGCAGAACGAATTGACATTTTTATTACCATTTTCATACACATGACTTTTTTTATCGCTTTCTATTCCGTTTTTTTGGGAGGCAGGATGAAAAAAACAGCAATTCAAGATTTTTTCTTTGGGGGTTATCTAATTCCCCTTGTGGTAAAATTGATAACGCAGTTTTATTCTTTGGATCAGTACTCTTACAGCGGTTCCTCATTTATATAGTTATTTATGTTTTATCACTTTTACTCAATGAAAACTATTTTATAGAAAAAATAATTATAATTGCATCGTTTAATTCAGAGAGCTATAACTTTTTATTTTTCTGCTGATAGAGCTGTATGGCGGCTTGTTTTATGTGGGACATGATGATATTTTCAGCGGTACCATGTTTATTTTTATCCATCTTATTGCGTTTTATTCCACTTTTTGTTCTGTGGTATGATGATAAAGCATTGTTTTTTATTTATTTTTTATAGTGTTTACTGAAGGGGTTAACTAGTGGGACAGTTTTATAGGTCGGGTAGTTCTGGATTTGGTGGTACTAAATATGTGTACTTTTATTGCTTATATTTTTTATACAAATATTTATTTATGGGTACAATATCTTTTTATTATTATATTTTTATATTTTTACAGCTATTTATAATTATTTTTTAAACTTTTTTTTAAACTTTTTAACTTTGTCCCACTATGGAACAGTCACTTTTTGGGGGCTGATCACTTGTATATCATGTGGATGTAGCCACATCCCTGTGCTGAGCAAACTGTTAGCGCTGCACTGACAGAGTAATTTGTTGATAATGCTCTGAGCATGATCTAGCAACTTAACTAGAGCTGGTAACCCGGATATAGTCATGGTGACATCGGGTCACCAAGGCAACGATCGGGACCGCGATGATGCCTTGGGTCTCCAATCCAAGGGCAGAGGGACTGTCTTCCCTCTGCCTGGTCCCGGAATGCTGTGATCGAGTTCAATGGCAGCATATAGGGGGCTAAAGTGCCAGCAATGATCGTGCCTGGGTGCGTGCATGATCGCCTGGACGTAATAATCAGTCCGGCGTCAATAAGTACCAGGGCGCAGGGACGTATTATTATGGACCATGTTGAAAATGGGTTAATTTTCAAGTTCTAAATTAATAAGCTTTATGAATAATCTATAAGTCTAAAAAGGTCACTATAACCCAGGTAATATTACGGTAAACATATGGAAATTTTTATTTATGAACTAATTTTTGTGGTATGACTGCGAAAAATGCATACAAGTTCAAAATTTGAAAATTGTTAATTTTACTAAATTTTCTCCAAGTTGCCGATATTTTCATAAATAAATGCAAATTGTAGTGAGATAAGTTCATCACTATCATGCAGTAAAATGTGTCATAAAAATAGATTCTAAGAATCACTGGGAAATGTAAAAGTATTCAAAAGTTGTTACTATTTGAAGTGACATGTGAGATTTGAAAATAGGGCTCTATCAGGAAAGTGTGAACAGGCTTCTGCAGTAAGGGGTTATGTGAGGAGCACTGGGTTAGCAGGAGCAGGAATTATATTGCAAGCAGTGGTCACAAGATAATATGGCAAACATACTCTAATAAGACCTTCCCGAATATTGTAATAGTAAGATTTTCTATCCATTCATGTGCGCATTTTCAGCACAAAAATTGCTTACACACAACTTATGCGTAAGAAGTATAGATAAGCGGATTATAGCAAAATTGAAATTTGCTTGCTCACATAGATTTTTCTGGGCTATTTGATTTTTTTATAATAATTTTCATGAATTTAATGGCCTTTGTTATGCTTTGGAGTCAATCCTGATCCCAAAGCATAATAATGGAAGGATGTAAAAATAAAAAAATCCTTATACTCATGTCACTGCTTACATCCCTTCACATCATTTGATCTCTACTGCTCTTTCTCAAATCCCTCTCAGTGTGAGCCTCTCACACTGAGTTGGGACTTCCTCATTTGATGGGACTTAGGAAAGTTCCGTAAAAACTCAGGAAAGGTCACAACATCATAACATCATGATATGTGCCATGATCTCGGGCACACATGGGCAGTATGTTCCTGGGCCTCAACAGAGCCAGAGTCAGAAGACACTACTTGGACCAAATAGATGACAGTGAGAACCGGTGGGGCCAGAGAAATATTTGGTAAGGTGAGTAAAAGTATTTTTTATTCATTTTTAATTTTTTGAAGGCCCTTTGCAGTCCGAGAAAATGGCAGTCATTTCTCTATCTCAGCATGGAAGCAAATTTGCAAAAAAAATCCCCATTTTGGCAAATCCAGACTTTTGTAAAATTCAAATGCTTTCAATTTTTTTTCACTGGATTTCTAATAAACATTATATTATGAAGACTTGTTAATAATAAGTCTAGGAAAATGTTTGCCTGAATGTTGACTACTTGATCTCAAATATATTCTAGCCTAAGATCAGCCAGAATCATTTTTGCATATGAAAAAAGAAGCCTTCTAAATGTTTTACTGTTATAAGTCTTATACTTTAAATTTAATAATTATATGAAGAGTTTATTACCTCGTATGTTATAACAAAATATTAGAAATGAGTGAGCTTCCCTGAACTTTTCCAAAAATTCATTTCATGGCAAATCAAAAGTACTCCAATTGCCCTTGGAAATATGTGCAACAATTTGAGGACTCTTAGGATTGTATTCAACTGATGTTAAGCTCTGTAACACAAATACAGCTTTAGTAATGTTAATGTGACCTGAACATACAGTATATGAGTAAAGGTAAATGGATGGTCAGTTCTCTTCACTACTGTGTTGTCACACATGATCTACAATGATTATTCAGTGCTTACTTGTGTTTTGCTTGTTTCATCTCTGCAGAATATTCATTTTTCAGGTGGTAGGAGCCAGCCACTATCAGGGTTGTATTAGGTGATGGTTGGTGGGGCTTATGCCCTGAGTTATGGGTGCTGGTATAGATGTCAACAAGTTCTTCTTCTTTACCAAGGACATTTAGATACAAAAATAAGATGATAAGCTGAATCTTTCCATGAATGAAGGAAAACCTACCTGCAACTGTGGTTCCTATCCGACATGTATCGGCAGCCATTAGTGGATGTTACCAAGCATCTGTTAGCCTGAGATAACATTGACAGAGCTGACTTCAATATTAAAAGGTTTTATACAAGATGATGTTTCTAAGACTTGCTGCTCAAAGTCTTATTTTTTTTTTAAAGGTATTATAGAAAACTTAGTATGCGATTGACTTGTGCTGCTTTTCTGTCTTTTATATTTTCATTCATTTTTTATTCAGAAATGTGAACATTTCTTAGTAAAGCAACTCAATGTTGTTGATCTGTATTTCTAAGCTTGATAAATAAGGTACAGAGCATAGCACAGTCTGCACCAAGTACTGATAAATCCAACAAGACAGTGCAGCATTCAGAGCTTTTAATTCAGAGCGATATTACAAGCATTTGTTGTGTGTTTTGAATATCGATGAGTGACCAAAGGGCTGCTGATAGAAAGAGCATAATGCAAAATATGAACAAAGTATGCAATAACAGTCGTTATGTTCAAATATCTCTCGTATAGCAATCCAAATGGGGCTCAGTCTCAGGAAAACAGATGGCCAGCGTTCACACTCGATGAACAACATTACCTTATGTTAGACACAGAAGACTTAAAGACAGATCGGAAAATGCGTGCCAAGCAGTGCAGATTCTGGAACAAATTCTATCCCCTAATTCTTCAGATAACAGGTAAATATAAAGTAAAAATTTAAAGAAAACTTCATAAACTTCATGTACAGTTCAATACAACAAGGTTATAATATTATTTACAATTAGGAGATCCCATGATTCCAACTACTGTAATGTTTGCTAACAGAATAAAGATCCAAAAATATTTAGTGATAACAATTGCAATGGGTCTTCTGTATTAAAAAAAAATGTTTTTTGAAAGGAAGATGAATTAAGTTAAGGCTCCAGAGAGGTAATGGTCACTATTTACACCACATAACTTATAGGGTTTTTTCATCATAGTAATTGGTATTTATGGTCCTTTGCATTCTGAAAAGTAGTTAAATAGATGAGTGAATCTTAGGAATTTGTTTTTGTCAGATTCACTAGATTCAGCTGACAGATTAGCTTTGATTGAAATGTGTGGAGGACAATGCATGTCATTGAAGTCACCACACAATTGACCATGTGAGCCTCAGATAGCTATATGGGCCTCAGCAGTAGAAAAACAAAAACCCGCACTAGAACCAAGGACAATTTAAGAGATATGTTAAGGTGTGGGCCTGGGAGAGGTGAGTATAAAAAAAAATTAAAACAAGATAGAATGGGACCCACATCCATATGACCTTTCTGCTGATAGGTTCAGGTTCCACCTCATAGAATGTGACCCACATCTATATGACTTTTCTGCTGATAGGTTCAGGTTCCACCTCTTTAATTCAAAATGTCCTTTAGTTCTTTGGGTAGAAAAGCCACCTTCAAAGGTGTCTAGCAAAAGTTTAATTTCCATTAAAAAACATGAACATTCAGCCAGGTGAGGGGGAGTTGGGTTAGGTAGATGTCAGGAGTCTGAGATGTTAGGGTATATAATCTGCACAATATGTTCATCATTTATTATCCTTAAAAAAATACAGTATAATTTAATCTAAAATGCAGAAATGTTTTATTCGTTGTGTTGATTTATTTTAACTTATATGTGGATATGTCAGAATTAACTTACTATTCTTGATAATACTTATTTTTTTCTTTACATCAAACCTGGTACAAGGACAATTTATTTTAATTAGAGGTGGAACAGAACACACTAATCTTACTTTATTAGAGACAGTCTCATTTCTGTCTGAGGTAGTCATTTCACATGGATTGATGAGGTCAGTGTTAATAAGATGCATGACTTATGATTTGATTTGTGTGACCTTATCACTAAGAAAGTAAACAGGTGGCAATAATATATCACACTGCGTGTCCTTCTACTGCCTTTCAGGATGTGAATTTCTCTATGGAGTTAGAGTGTTACATTGGATTGAATTTCTATGAAGTAATTAACCAGATCAATTATGTATGAAGACATATGTTTAATGATGTTTATGTTTCTATTGTCACAGGTGTTATTATCAAGGGCTGTTTTATTACATTAAGCTCTATTGAGATTCTAAAAAGGATAAAAGCCCAGAATAGTAGATATTCAAAGCAGTAAACGTAATTTTTAGGTGAACTGAAACAGAAAAGCTTTCTTCTGCAATTAAAAGACAGACTAATATAAATGAAGGTACAGACGATCTTCACAATTCATTTGGCAGCAGCATAACCGTGACTGCTTTCATAGCTGTAGTTTTGTTTTACTGTATGTAAGTTTATTGGAGTCTTACTGTTCACTCTTCTGTTCACTGATAAAGAAACATTCTCACTTTGCTGGCAGCTGGCAACAAGTAGATGAGCAAATATCCCATGGTTCCATGCAGGGGATGATTTGCTGAATTGGGACCATAATTTTTCCTTCTGTGCCTTAGTATGCAAATCTATTGCAATGGCCAATAAAGTACTCATAGCAATGTTAGCGTATAAGACATTTTGTAATAAAAACATTTTTAGAATTTATCAGAACATTTGATTTTGAAAGAACAATATTTTTTACTATAACAGATCCATAATGGAAATTTTAGCTTGATTCATTTTTTTGTAAATTGACACTTTATTTTTAACCTCTTTTCCATGTTTTAATTCCACACTATACACTCTAGTCTAATGTCCGAATAGTGGCGAGATCAGCTAACTCTCTAATATACGGAGCCTCTTGAGTCTGGCCCAACAGATGGTAGCAGGGAAAAGAAGAACTTAAGGAGCAAGTCTAATTTTAGATGACCACTGGTTTTGTTCTCAGGGAGAAAAACTGTTGCCAGGGAAGTCTAGTAGGTGCTCACTAATAGAGAACACAGTAAGGGGTCCTTCAGATGACCATATCACTCGGATGAATGCTATCTGTTATTTAGGGAAATAGCACATGTCCTCATGTTATTCTATGAGGATGTGCACATGTCCAATTTTCTCCCCAGACTTAGTCAATCTGAGAAAAAAAAATCACACCTTCAATGATTTACCCTAGAGAATTGGATGGCATTTGCCCAATTCAACTCTATGTGTCAGTGGAAAAAAATCAGACCTCACTCAGATGATGAAAGCTACAAATGGATAAAATGAAAAGAAAATGGCAGACAGATATTATATCATACCGCCTAGTGGGAGCCATGTGTGAAGGACCACTCTTATAGACCTATCGTCAAATACAAAGATACAGAGGGGGTGATGTACACATCACAAAAAAAACACGATCATTGGTCCATATGTATATAAAAGATAAATCTTTATTACAAAAAATCACAAACAGGTATATAAGGTAAAAGGCAAAGACAGTATACAGCAAATACCAGCACAGATGACCGAGCAGCCTGGGAGGAGTAAGGAGCCCTGACCCTGGAAAACCTGGTCAAAATGGAAAAGTGTCCTATTTAGAGGTGGGAAGTGGTGCATACAATAAAGGGGAGTATAGTGCCCTTAATAACAAATGGCAACAAGCCAATATCTAATAGAACAGGAATAAATTAGTCAAGTAATCATAGGGTTAATGACCCAGAAAAAAAGCACCACAAAGCCCAAGCTCACTATATAAGTATATCAGTACCGCAGCCAAGATGGTATATGAACCAGATCGCCCATAAATCAAGTGAAGTGGGAGTGAATTATCTTACTAATATGGCTCAGCCGCAGGGACCAGGGTCAGCACGTCTGCCCCGACGAGCGTTTCGGAAATGAATCCTTCGTTAGGGGACATGAGATAAGCTATAACCGGAGAGTTTAAAAATCCGAGGAACCGGAAGCTACAGAGTGCGGACCGGAAGTGACGCTTCCGCTGCCATAGCAACCCCTTTTGCCGAGCGGCGCCAGCATCACGCAGCAGGCAGATTGGTGTATGTAACACCATGGCAACCAGCCACGTAGAGACGCCAGGAGCCGCCAGGCACGCAGGGAGAGCAGCGCAAGCGTACTGGTACACGACTGCATTCTAAGAATGAGTGACTGCACATTAAATAGAATGAACAGAGGGGATGGGAAAAGTAGGAAAAAGTGCAAAAGTGCAACAGAATTCATTCATTGGCATCACAAAAAACAATGGAGGAGGGACATGAATACAAACAGAATAGCAACACAAGTGCATTATACAGATAGAATGAAATGGTTGGTGACAGCTCATATAAATGGCACTTGAACAGATACATGTGCCTCATAAAGCAGACAATGCATAAATGTATTTAAGACCATACAATAGGAAGAAAAGTACTAGACAAATGCCAAAATATAGAGACAGATGGATACATACATTAATACAGAGTGCCTAAAGATATGCAAAATAAGTCACATAGACTAATGTTATAAGAGTATACATATTGATTTGTCAGGGGGACATCCAAAGTGTACTAAACTAATAATCTATACCAGATGGTGGAAAAACACCATAACAAATACAAAATACACAGTACATTTCAAATTAATGCACATGAAAGATACAAGAAAATACAAAAAGGAATTAACACACATGGAACTAAATACATAATAATAAACATATGTAAAATAAACACAAATAACAGATCCTTCCAAATGTGCTAGGTCTGTAGAAAAATATCTGAACTACAGGAAAATATACCAAAATAACTCTAAATGCTATACATGAAAATATAAAGAAATATGAACAGTAGTGTTGAGCGATACTGCTCGATATCTAAAAATATCGTATCGAAATTGTATCGCCGATATCACTAAATATTGTCGATATCCGATTACGATACCGGAAGTCCCATGTAAGTCTATGGGAACAAAATATCGCAACTAAAAAAAACCTTTATTTCCTTGTAAACACTAAATATACACACATAGAATACATATATATACATATATACATGTCATTGTGACATATATATATACATATATGTATAGTTTATACACTTCTACATAGTAAAATATCCTCTGATTCAATTGCCGGGTAAAGCCGGCTTCTGTGAAAAGACAGAAGCACCCGACATGAAATGACACTTGGTGTACATAGGGTTAACCATGTCTTTTCATGTCGTTTGCTATCTGATTTGCACAAACAATTACATCAGTCTATGTGTGCAAAATTTCACACCTGTAGGGGTTAATTAAAGGTGTAAATTCGTTGTAAAAAAAACAGACTTTTTTGCTACGAATTTACACCTTTAATTAACCCCTACAGGTGTGAAATTTTGCACACTTACACTCATGTAATTGTTTGTGCAAATCAGATATCAAACTACATGAAAAGACATGGTTAACTCTATGTAAACCAAGTGTCATTTCATGTCGGGTTCTGCATTTTCACAAAAGCCGGCAATTGAATTAGCGGCTATTATACTATGTAGAAGTGTATGAACTATAAATATAAATATATATATATATGTGTCACAAATTTAATGACATGTATATATATATATGAGGTGTAAAATTGCTGAAAAAAAATGCGTGGGCTCCCGCCCTATTTTCGCAACCAGACAGACAAAGCCAGTGAGTGGGGGCAGATAATAATAGCCCAGAGAGGGACCATTATTTTTGCCCCCCCGGCTACTAACATCTGCCCCCAGACACCCCAGAAAGGGCAAATCTCTAATTAGATTTGCCCTTTCTGGCACTTTGCCCGTCTATTCCCATTGCCCTGTAGCGGTTGTGAATGGGTTAATAAGGGGTTAAAATGACCTTGCAATTGAAAGGTCACTTTAAGCCAGGTTAATAATTGAGAGCTGTCAATTAGACAACTATCAATTATTAATCCTATTGTATGAAAGAAAAATCAAACACACACACTTTAATAAAAAAGAAGTTTAATGAAATAATCACACAGTTTTTGACCATATTTTATTTTCCTGCTAAAACCATTTCCTGTAATAAAAATAAAATAATAAAGCAAAATTATTCTTACCAATCCGATGTACAGTCAGGTCCCACGGTGTAATCCTTCAGAAAGGGTTAATGTTTACTGCAGGGACCGCAGCTAATGCTGCAGCCTCACAGTAAACCCCCAAATGAATGAGTTCCTCTCCTGGCTGACAGGAGAGGAAGTGGAAAGCTTAATTGATTGCTTTCCACTTTCACTTCAGGTCAGCCAGGGACACAATCAGTGACGTCAGAGGGAACTGGTTAACAAAAATAGGGGATCCCCTCGAAAAAAAACGGCGTAGGGGTCCCCCTATTTTTGTTAACCAGCCAAGTAAAATGCAGACTGCTGCGGCCTGGTATTAAAAGACTGTCAAGGCCCATGGATTTTGGCCCTCAACAGCCTGATAATACCAGGCTACAGCAGCCCCACATTTGGCGCATCAAAAGATGTGCCAATTGTGGCACTTTACCCGGCTCTTCCCACTTGCCCTGTAGCGGTGGCAAGCGGGGTAATAAGGGGTTAATGTCACCGTTGATTGCACGGTGACAATAAGCCCGGTTAATAATGGAGAGGTGTCAATAAGACACCGATCCATTATTAATCCCAAAGTTATTAAATGCATAAAAAAAAGACAAAGCAAGAAAAAAGTATTTTAATGAAATAAAAGAGACAACCACTTTTCATTTCTTTTATTGTACTCTCATTCCTGCGACGCCATCGATCTCCTGTAAAAAAAGAAAAAAAACAAACCAACAGTATACCACCTGTCCGATGCAGTCCATAGTAACGACAGTCCCACGACGATCCAGCTCTGCTATATCGCAATGACAGGCAGAGCCTGTCATCGCGACGCAGCACAGTTGATTACCTGCTTCCCCGGCGGTGACGTCATCGGACTGACTGCTTTACGGCCGGGATTACCCAGCAGTCACTGCAGTTATCGCGAGAAACTGCATGTGACCGCCGGGGAGAAGAGGATGGCGGCCATGAAGCAGTCCAGGCCGTGACCGCCGGAGATCTTCTGCCAGGTAAGTGCCGCTGACTCCTGACAGACCCGACCGACGGACACTGACAGTGACAGACCCGACCGACGGACACAGACAGTGACAGTGACAAATCCGATTCCGGTATTCGATAAGACGAAAATATCGAAACGAATTATAGAAAGGCCGATAGAGCTAATATCGGCCCATAGCCGATATTTGCAGTATCGTATCGCTCAACACTAATGAACAGACAAACAATTTGTACATCACTAACTATATGAATCATAGTGGACATATGTATGTATAAACGGGCGCAAAAAGCGGATCCCTTCATTTATCCTAAATTGCCGCCATAAGCAAAAGATCCCTGATCCTGTCCAAAGAAGAATGGGGTGAACACCTAAAACTTGATTAAAACAAAGAAGAAAGAATAAAAAAGAGTTAATACCGGTTAAAACATAAGCCCAAGGTGTACGGGCATCCATACTGTACCAAACACAACAGTGTGGCGGTCACAGAAAAGGAGCAAAATTCAAGTTTTCGTTCAATACCAATGGGTGGACCATGTTAAGGGTCCAGATCCATCTCGTCTCTAATTGAGCCAGACGTTGAGAGATCCTTCCCCCCCGGATCCCCAAATCAAGGCAATCAATCTCTCTGACTCTAAGGCCCCTACTATCACATTTATGATGTGTTTTGAAATGCTTGGGTATCGTTTTTAACATGGATATGTCATCCTCATTTTCTGCTGCTTCGATACTTCGTACATGCTCCCTGATCCGGACCTTAAGTTGGCGTGTAGTGAGTCATACATAGATCAGGGAGCATGGATAGGTAGCATAGTATATCACAGCTCCTGTAATACAAGAAATTCTCTTTCGAATTTTGAAGGACCTCATCCCTGAGGAATCCACAAATGAGTCTACGCAATCCATATTAACACATGCCACACACCGTCCACATGGAAAAGAGCCTTTACGGATACTGGTATCACTGAGGAAGGTTGTGGGCATGTTTCCCATATAGTGGCTCCTAGTGAGATATCCATGTTGATTTTTTGCTCTCCGATAAGTGATGAGGGGTATATCTGGAATCAACTTAGTTAAAATAGAGTCAGTTTTGAGAATGGGCCTGTTAGGGTTCGAGTTCCCAATGCTGCACAAGGGGAATCTCGAGCCATTCCCACTGCGGTCCCCCATCTGTCTCTGGCCGCAGTGGAACCTGCTCAGCAGAGACGTCGGTCCCAGCGTCTTGCCCGGTCTAATACTGTGCAGAGACTTGCTGCTGCCTCTCCTGGATCTTCGGTTATAACTAGTGTTGAGCATTCCGATACCGCAAGTATCGGGTATCGGCCGATATTCGCGTTATCGGAATTCCGATACTTAGTTCCGATATTTTTCCTATATCGTATACCGGAATCGGAAGTTCCCATAATTCTTTGAGAGGCAATGTGATTTTAGTCAGCCAATGAGGAATCTTATGAAGTGTGGGCACATCCTGTAATGCTGCGGTCATCTTAACTAATGGCATGGCTGTGATTGGCTGCTGAAATGATGTCAGAATGCACTATAAAAGGCGCCGCCTCCATTTTAGCGTCACTGTGCTGTGAACTCAGTTAGGGACAGAACGCTGCTCTGCTGACTCTGAGGGACAGTTAGATATTGCGATTTTGTGTACTGGGCTTTAGGCAGGCTAGTTTACCAACCGCTGTGTAAAGCTTCCTTTTGCCAGTGTTGTTTTAACAGCTCTGTGCAAGGTGTGTGTGAGTGCAGGTGACGCTGCAGTTTGCTCTGCATGCAACGCTGTCTGTAGGCATCTGCACGTGTCACTCACAGACTCTATTTTTTTTTCTTCAGTGTAATTCTTGCTGCTCCATGCAATTTAACTATTAGTGTGACGCGCTTCCATTCCGTATACAATACATTGGTTGCAAACACTATAGAAGTAGACAAAGGAGTAGCCTTTCACAGATTGTGGACAGTTGTGTTTCAGTGTTCACTTCAGTCTGTGTTTTTTATTTTTTGAGTGCACATCACGCTCCAGTTACTTGTTCAAGCACTGCTGCTTGTACTCTGCTGAGCGTGTCTCAGTGGCTCATCCTTTTCATTTATCTCCAATTGGTTCTGCTCCATTCCATTTAAAATATAATCTATTAGTGTGACGCGCTTCCATCCGTATATAATACATTGGTTGCAAACACTATAGAAGTAGACAAAGGAGTAGCCTTTCACAGATTGTGGACAGTTGTGTTTCAGTGTTCACTTCAGTCTGTGTTTTTTATTTTTTGAGTGCACATCACGCTCCAGTTACTTGTTCAAGCACTGCTGCTTGTACTCTGCTGAGCGTGTCTCAGTGGCTCATCCTTTTCATTTATCTCCAATTGGTTCTGCTCCATTCCATTTAAAATATAATCTATTAGTGTGACGCGCTTCCATCCGTATACAATACATTGGTTGCAAACACTATAGAAGTAGACAAAGGAGTAGCCTTTCACAGATTGTGGACAGTTGTGTTTCAGTGTTCACTTCAGTCTGTGTTTTTTATTTTTGAGTGCACATCACGCTCCAGTTACTTGTTCAAGCACTGCTGCTTGTACTCTGCTGAGCGTGTCTCAGTGGCTCATCCTTTTCATTTATCTCCAATTGGTTCTGCTCCATATCATTTAAAATATAATCTATTAGTGTGACGCGCTTCCATCCGTATACAATACATTGGTTGCAAACACTATAGAAGTAGACAAAGGAGTAGCCTTTCACAGATTGTGGACAGTTGTGTTTCAGTGTTCACTTCAGTCTGTGTTTTTTATTTTTTGAGTGCACATCAGCTCCAGTTACTTGTTCAAGCACTGCTGCTTGTACTCTGCTGAGCGTGTCTCAGTGGCTCATCCTTTTCATTTATCTCCAATTGGTTCTGCTCCATTCCATTTAAAATATAATCTATTAGTGTGACGCGCTTCCATCCGTATACAATACATTGGTTGCAAACATTATAGAAGTACAGAAAGGAGTAGCCTTTCCCAGATTGTGAACAGTTGTGTTTCAGTGTTCACTGCAGTCTCTGAGGAATAACCACACTTAGGCCTTATAACTTTTCTGACTTTCTTTATCAATCTACCAAGATGAAGAAGGCAGGGAGTAAGGCACGTGGTCGTGGCCGTGGAGTTTCAGCAGGGAGAGGACGTGGGGATTCTGTGGCTGCTGCCGCACCCAGTGACACAGCATCCACCAGTTTTCCCCGTGAGCGTTCCTTTATGCGCACTTTTGTAGGAGCTCAGCGTACCCCCCTGCTGCGGGAAGAACAAATTGAAGCCGTTGTTGGTTGGATGGCAGCCAATGCATCGACTTCAATTCCTTCCACCTCCTCTCAGGACCACAGCACTTTTGAACAACCATCTGTCTCTTCACCGCCTGCCAAATTGCCCAGGCAGTCAGAGAGTTATGAACTGGAGCCAGCTGAGTCTCTGCTTCTGTTCTCAGAATCTGTTGGCTTGCAAACAGGGGCCCAGCCAAGCAGCATTCTGGAATGTGAAGAAGAGGCAGTATGCAGTGATGTGCAACAGCTGTGTCTCTCTGAATGTGAAGAGGCGGGTGAGCCAGTGCCGATGGTCAGCACACCGCAGAACGCATCTGATGATGATGAGACTCAGGTGCCATTTTCTGTTGAGCATGGTGCTGGCCAGACCACCCAACAGCAGCAGGTGTTGGAAGAGGGTAGTGGAGATGATGAGGTCCAAGACCCAACATGGCGTGAGGAACAGGAAGGTGGTGGTAGCAGCTCTAAGGAAGAGATTGCCCCAACGGTCCAAACAGTAGGGAGAGTTAGGCTGCAGACTCAGTTGCCTGTAGCCTCCAGTTTGGCACCCTTTCGTAGCAGTTCTCTTCCAACAGCAAAAACGGGCGCTCCCAGGACTTGCACTGCGTGGTCCTTTTTTGACACACTTGCAGATGATATTTGCTATGTCAAATGCAAGCTGTGTAATCAAAAAGTAAAAAGAGGTAAATATGTCAGTAACCTTAATACCACAAATATGTGGAAACATGTGCGGTCAAAGCATGTGGTTGAGTTCCAAAGACACACTGGAGATGTAGGCCAACCTACAGCAGCACCTACATCTTCAGCTCGTGTTTCAGCCTCTCCCTCCAGCTCACACACAGCTGGTTCTGCTTCCTCACAGGATCGCCATGGAAGAACCTCTGTCACTGTTGTCCAGAGACCCAGTGTTATTCCACCCACAGCTGCAAGTTCCCTGTCATCCTCACACTCCCAGGCCACAAAACAGCCATCGGTAGCACAGGCATGGGATAAAAGACGGCCATACTCGGCAAACCATCCACGAGCACAGGCTCGATATTTTGTTCCCATAGACTTACATTGGATTTCCGGTATCGGTATTGGGTATCGCCGATATTTTTTGGGTATCGGCGATACCATTCCGATTCCGATACTTTTGGATATCGGAAAGTATCGCTCAACTCTAGTTATAACCAGTGCTGGAGCAGGCAGATTTGGGACTAAGTCCTCTGTTTCTTCTTCTGAGCATGTCCAATGCAAGATCTCCAATTGGAGATCAGGTGTTACATGCTCAGTTACAGCCACGACTCCTATTGGTCCTCCAGGAAGGTCCTGTAGCTGTTTGTGATCTGAAGCAGCTTTCTATTGGTCCTTTCTGGAAGGTCTTTTACTCGTGGCTGCTATAAAAGGTTGTCCTGATCGCATAACTGGTGAGGAGTTTGGTTGCCGTATTCAGGGCCTGGCGTACAGACGCCATAGATAGCGCATGACCACTTTGTATGTTCGCTTAGCAGTCAACTGTGGACCTGGACACAGTGGGGTTTCTCAGCGGCTCTGTGACGCAACAGGGTTTGCTTTAAAACGCTAGTCAGTGCCCTAGCGTTTTACTTTGCGGCTCACTGAAGCTAAGTGAGTTCGCACTTATCGCCATATAGCGCTGCGGCATTCCCGCTAGCGGCTCTGTGGATTATCAAAATTTGCACTCTCTGCCACAGCGCGCTACGGCGTTTATTTTAGCGACTTTGCAGGTTAGCAGATTTCGCTACTTACGCCATCTTACTAGCGGCAGGCTCTGCCTGCATGGTGAACCCTGGGCTGCGAACGCACCTCCCTACATTATTTATTAGGTGCGTTCCACAGACCCTAACATAATACTAGTGCCAGGGTCTGGCTAGTAAGATGGCGGATTAACAGCGTTTACAGCTATCCATCCAGCAGCTGGAGGGTAGATTGGCGGCTCTTGAGCGCACAACCTCAGCTGTGGATGTTAGCGCAGTCGCTGTTCAGGCTGCTAGCGTAGCTGCAGCCAGTTTGTCCTTTGCCACCTCTGCCCCTACATTGTCCCACCTCCCGCTTCCAGACAAGTTTGCTGGTGACAGCAAGCAATGTAGGAGATTCGTTAGTCAGTGCTCCATACACCTCGAGCTTCTGGCTGCATGTTTCCCCACGGATCGGGCACAAGTGGGTTTTGTGATAGCTCTTCTGTTGGGCAGAGCGTTGGAGTGGGCAACGCCACTGTGGGAGCGCGACGACCGTGTGGTGCAGAGCGCTCCTCTTTTTCTGGAGGCTCTGAAAAAGGTTTTTTTAGGACATCAGGTCACCCACGATACGGTGCTCCAACTGCTGGCGAGTACCCAGGGTTCAGCATTGGTCAGCCATTTTGCTGTCCAATTTCGGACTCTGGCCTCGGAATTAGAGTGGCCAGATAAAGTCCTCATTTCCCGTGTTCTGGAGAGGACTGGCGGGTCATGTGAAGGACACATTGGCTACCAGGGAGATTCCTGCAACACTGGAGAAGCTTATCGCTATTTCCACCCGCGTCGACCTTCATTTCCATGAGCGGAGGCTGGAATGTGCCCAGTGTAGGCAGAGGATTCGGCTGGCTCCTACCTTCGCCACCCCTCTGGAGTCACCTGTTCAGGCGCCCGACCTTCAGGAGGTTGATCCTGCGGGATCTAAATCTCGGGCCACTCGTCCATCCCCGATTTGTTATATTTGCCAGCAGCAGGGACATTTTGCCAACCGATGTCCACAGAGGCAGAATAGATGGTCGCGCCCAGTAACTGTAGGACTTTTGCCCCTAAAGTGCTCCTCAAGGGGATAATTACCCACGGTTCTACCACCATACCCGTCAAGCTGTGTGTGGATTCTGGGGAAGAAGGGAATTTTATGTCGTCTGTTGTGAATGGACTTGAAATGAGTTCTGAGCAGAGGCTCCCTCTGGTGGTTACAAGCGGTACTGGACTGTCCAGTGAAGATTGTGAGGAGTGGGAATCAGGTGTTACTGACTGGTCTTATATAAGGGAGTCACCTTCCCATCAGGGTTGCCGTGATCAATTGTTCTGGTCTCAATCCTTGAGTCCTGTTTCCTTTGTAGCCTGCTGTGTCGTGTCTGCATCTCCTGCTAACAGATAAGACATTTTCTTCTTTTTGTTTTTGTGCTTGATTTTTGCATTTTGTCCTGCACTTCTGTGGGGGCCTTCAGGGTCCCCTCTGGGGGCTTTTGCCCTCTCAGTTTAATACAGCCACTGATGTTTGTACTTTTCCTTTTTCCAGTTTTTTCAGTGGCTGCTGTTTTGATTTTGTTACACCAGAGAACTAATTTAGGTGGTAGAGGTCGTGTGATCTCAGGTGATTTTGAAATTAGTAGAGTTGGTGCTTTTCAGGGTTTTTTGGGATTGCAGTAAGTGCCCTTCCTATCCTTTTCTATTTAGGTAGTTTGGGCCCCAACGTTTGCTCATACTATTTTCTGTCTGTGTCAGTATTTCTTCTTGTCTAACCACTATTACATGTTTGGGGGCTTTCTATGTTCTTTGGGGATCTGCTCCGGGGCAGATAGCTTTCCTCTTTCTATCTTTAGGTGTGGTTAGTTTCTCAGGCTGTGACGAGGCGTCTAGGACCAACGTAGGAACGCTCCACGGCTGCCTCTAGTTGTGGTGGTTAGTCAGGGTACTGCAATCTCATAGATTCCAACTGCTCTGGTGTATTGCCTTTTTTACCTGCACTCCTCAGCTACCGAAACACAACAGTATCACCGGCCAAAAAATTGAAAATTGTATGGTACTCACAGAAGGGAAAAAATATTGTGAAAGAAAAAAGGTTGTCAGAGTTGTCAGAGATATTTTTCTGTTTGTTGCATTTTTTTTTTTCCCTCTGTATCTCTGGGTGCTGGGGAGGATTTTTTTTTCTCTCAATGGAGTTTGCACAGTTGTCTGGCCGTGTGGATCAGCTTGCCACTGAGGTTCGGAGTATTGCTACCTATCTTGCTAGGTTGCCTGTTGTGGAACCTAGGATTCCCATGCCAGATTTGTTTTTGGGGGATCGAGCCAAGTTTCTGAATTTCAAAAATAATTGTAAATTGTTTTTTGCCTTAAAATCTAAGTCCTCAGGGAACGCAGCGCAGCAGGTTCAAATTGTCATCTCTCTCCTGCGCGGCGATCCTCAGGATTGGGCTTTTTCCCTGACACCTGGGGATCCTGTTTTGAGTGATGTTGATGCATTTTTTCAGGCCTTGGGGTTATTGTACGATGAGCCTAATGTCACTGATCAAGCTGAAAAAGCCTTGTTGGCATTAAATCAGGGGCTTGATGACGCTGAGTTATACTGTCAGAGATTCCGTAGGTGGGCAGTCCTGACCAAATGGAATGACGACGCTTTGGCAGCCCTTTTTCGGAAGGGTCTGTCAGATAATGTAAAGGATGTTATGGTGGGATTCCCTGTCCCCTCTGGTCTCAATGATTCTATGTCATTAGCGATTCAAATTGACAGACGTTTGCGTGAGCGGAGAAGTATGCGTGGAATAGTGTTGCCTTGTGAACCTGCTTCTGAATCCATGCAGTGTGATAGAGTGGTTTCTGGGGCACAGCGTCATGAGTTTCGAAAGCGCAATGGGTTATGTTTCTACTGTGGTGATGCCTCTCATGCTATTTCAGTCTGCCCTAAGCGGGAAGACGTTTTGCATGCTCAGTTGTCTTGGGTAGTGTTCAGACTAAGTTTTTATTAACTGTTACTCTGATATGCTCTCTGTCCTCATTTTCTGCTCAGGCTTTCGTTGATTCGGGAGCAGCTATTAACCTGATGGATTTTGATTTTGCTAAATGTTGTGGGTTTCCCTTGATACCCCTACGGAAGTCTATTCCCCTACTGGGGATCGATTCTACCCCTTTGGCTGAGAATAAACCTCAGTTCTCTACTCAGGTGATAATGAGGGTTGAACCTGACATCAGGAGAGCTGCAAATTTTTGGTTCTGTATAATCTGCATGACATTATCGTACTGGGTTTCCCTTGGTTACAGTCTCATAATCCTGTTTTGGATTGGAAATCTGTGTCTGTAACCAGTTGGGGCTGCCAATGTGTTAATATCAACACTCCTGTTTTTTCTGCCTCCCCCCAGGCTCAGGATGTTCCTGACTTTTTGATTGATTTTTCTGATGTGTTTAGCGAAAGTAAATCTGCATCCTTGCCTCCCCATAGGAGCTATGACTGCGCTATTGAATTAGTGCCTGGTAGTAAATTCCCTAAAGGTCGCCTTTTTAACTTGTCTGTACCTGAACATGACGCTATGCGGTCTTATATCAAGGAGTCATTGGAGAAGGGTCATATCAGACCATCCTCTTCACCCTTAGGTGCCGGTTTTTTCTTTGTGGCCAAAAAGGATGGTTCATTAAGGCCGTGTATTGATTATCGTCTTTTGAACAATATTACTGTGAAATATCAATATCCGTTACCTTTGATTTCTGACCTGTTTTCCAGGTGAAAAACGCTATTTGGTTTACCAAGCTTGACCTCAGGGGGGCATATAACCTTATTCGCATTAAGCACGGGGATGAATGGAAGACGGCATTTAATACCCCTGAGGGGCATTTTGAGCACCTTGTGATGCCCTTTGGGCTCACTAATGCTCCTTCTGTCTTACAGTCCTTCATGAATGACATTGTCAGGGATTTTGTGGATAAATTTCTGATTGTTTATTTGGATGATATCTTGATTTTTTCCAATGACTGGGACTCTCATGTGAAACATGTTCGAACTGTATTCCAGATTTTGAGAGAGAATGCTCTGTATGTGAAGGGATCAAAGTGTCTTTTTGGAGTACAGAGGATCTCATTTTTGGGATTCATTTTGTCCCCATCTGTTATTGAAATGGACCCGGTCAAGGTTCAGGCCATCTGTGATTGGGTCCAACCTACTTCATTAAAGGCTCTTCAAAGATTTTTGGGTTTTGCCAATTTTTATCGTAAATTTATTGGTCATTTCTCGGTTATTGTTAAACTTTTAACTGATTTGACCAAAAAGGGTTCTGATGTGGTGAATTGGCCTCCTGAGGCAGTCTCTGCATTTCAGGAACTTAAGCAGAGATTCACTTCTGCTCCTGTTCTACGGCAGCCTGATGTTTCTCTGCCATTTCAGGTGGAGGTTGATGCCTCTGAAATTGGGGCAGGTGCCGTTTTGTCCCAAAGAGATCCAGAGACCTCTAAAAGTAACCCTTGCGCCTTTTTCTCTCGAAAATTTTCTCCTACTGAACGTAATTATGACGTGGGTAATCGGGAGTTATTGGCCATGAAGTGGGCTTTTGAAGAGTGGAGACATTGGCTGGAGGGAGCCAAACATCAGGTGGTGGTCCTTACGGACCATAAGAATCTGGTTTATCTGGAATCTGCCAAGCACTTAATCCTAGACAGGCCAGGTGGGCCTTGTTTTTCACACGTTTTAATTTTGTGGTTTCCTTTCTTCCTGGCACTAAGAATGTTAAGGCGGATGCCCTCTCGAGGAGTTTCCTTGCTGACTCTCCTGAGTTATCTGATCCTTCTGTTATTTTGAAAGAAGGTGTAGTTCTTTCCGCCATCTCACCCAATTTGAGACTGGCTCTGGAGGGGTGTCAGGAGGATAGGCCCGAGCACTGCCCTGTTGGGAAATTGTTTGTCCCGGACCAGTGGAAAAAGAGTGTGATGTCTGAGATTCATTGTTCCGCGCTGGCCGGTCATCCCGGAATTTTTGGTACCAGAGACTTGGTTAGTCGGTCCTTTTGGTGGCCTACCTTGTCTCGTGATGTCAGGGAATTTGTGCAGTCCTGCGGGACTTGCTCTCGCTCCAAGCCTTGCTCTCGCTCTAGTGGTTTGTTGATGCCATTGCCTGTGCCCAAGAGACCATGGACCCATATCTCTATGGATTTCATTTCCGACCTCCCTGTTTCTCAGAGAATGACCGTCATCTGGGTGATTTGTGATAGGTTTTCCAAGATGATACATCTTGTGCCATTACCTAAGTTGCCTTCCTCCTCTGAATTGGTGCCTTTGTTCCTTCAGCACGTGGTTCGTTTACACGGCATTCCTGAGAACATGGTGTCTGACAGAGGAGTCCAGTTTGTTTCAAGATTTTGGAGGACCTTTTGTTCTAAACTTGGTGTTCAATTGTCTTTCTCCTCGGCGTTTCATCCTCAGACCAATGGTCAAACTGAGGGAACAAACCAGACATTGGAGACTTATCTAAGATGCTTTGTGTCTGCTGATCAGGATGACTGGGTCTCTTTTTTGCCTTTGGCTGAGTTTGCTCTTAATAATAGGGCTAGCTCTGCCACTTTGATGTATCCATTTTTCTGTAATTCTGGGTTTCACCCTCGATTTTCTTCAGGACAGACGGAGGCTTCTGTCTGTCCAGGTGTTGACTCTGTTGTGGAGCGTATGCAACAGATTTGGGACCAGGTAGTGGAGAGGTTGTCCCTCTCTCAGGAGAGGGCCCAGCGGTTTGCTAACCGGCATAGGACTGATGGTCCTCGGTTTAAAGTGGGGGACTTGGTCTGGTTGTCCTCAAAAAATATTCCTATGAGAGTGGCATCTCCTAAAAATTTAAGCCTAGGTTCATTGGACCTTATAAGATCATGGAGATTCTTAATCCTGTTTCTTTTCGTTTGCTTCTTCCAGGGACATTTAAGATCCATAACGTGTTCCACAAGTCCTTGTTGAAGAGGTTTGTTGAGCCAGTGGTTCCTACTGCTTTGCCACCTGACCCTGTTCTGGTTGAGGGCAATATGGAGTTTGTGGTTGAGAAAATATTGAATTCTCGTTTTTCTAGACGGAAACTCCAGTATTTGGTTAAGTGGAGAGGTTATGGTCAGGAAGACAATTCTTGGGTGTTTGCTTCGGACATCCATGCAAGGAGACTCATCCGTGCGTATCATAGAACTCATCCTGACCGACCTGGTTGCTCAAGTGAGGGTTCGGTGACCCCTCCTCAAGGGGGGGGTACTGTTGTGAATGGACTTGAAATTAGTTCTGAGCAGAGGCTCCCTCTGGTGGTTACAAGCGGTACTGGACTGTCCAGTGAAGATTGTGAGGAGTGGGAATCAGGTGTTACTGACTGGTCTTATATAAGGGAGTCGCCTTCCCATCAGGGTTGCCGGTGAACAATTGTTCTGGTCTCAATCCTTGAGTCCTGTTTCCTTTGTAGCCTGCTGTGTCGTGTCTGCATCTCCTGCTAACAGATAAGACATTTTCTTCTTTTTGTTTTTGTGCTTGATTTTTGCATTTTGTCCTGCACTTCTGTGGGGGCCTTCAGGGTCCCCTCTGGGGGCTTTTGCCCTCTCAGTTTAATACAGCCACTGATGTTTGTACTTTTCCTTTTTCCAGTTTTTTCAGTGGCTGCTGTTTTGATTTTGTTACACCAGAGAACTAATTTAGGTGGTAGAGGTCGTGTGATCTCAGGTGATTTTGAAATTAGTAGAGTTGGTGCTTTTCAGGGTTTTTTGGGATTGCAGTAAGTGCCCTTCCTATCCTTTTCTATTTAGGTAGTTTGGGCCCCAACGTTTGCTCATACTATTTTCTGTCTGTGTCAGTATTTCTTCTTGTCTAACCGCCATTACATGTTTGGGGGCTTTCTATGTTCTTTGGGGATCTGCTCCGGGGCAGATAGCTTCCTCTTTCTATCTTTAGGTGTGGTTAGTTTCTCAGGCTGTGACGAGGCGTCTAGGACCAACGTAGGAACGCTCCACGGCTGCCTCTAGTTGTGGTGGTTAGTCAGGGTACTGCAATCTCATAGATTCCAACTGCTCTGGTGTATTGCCTTTTTTACCTGCACTCCTCAGCCACCGAAACACAATAGTCGTCCTCCTTTGCTTCTCGCCACACCATGTCTTTGGTGTTGCTGGCTGAACCAGTGTCGGTACCGGTGTTGAACGGAGCAATTCTGCCCACACAAATCACCCATCAGTCTGTCCCACTCACCTTGTCTATGTCTCTTTCCCATCAGGAGAATATATCATTTTTTATCCTCCCTGAGGGTATAGATGAGGTTTTGTTGGGATTACCCTTGCTCTGCCACCACTCTCCCCATATTGAGTGGTCTTCAGGGAGAATTCAGGATTGGGGTAATTTATGTAAAGGCAGATGCATTAGGGATAGCATGCAGGTCACCACCACTGAGATACCCATAGACCTCTCTCCTCTTCCCAAGATCTATCGACCTCTTGCCTGGAGCTGAGCCTCCTAGGGGAAGGGTTTATCCCCTCTCTCTTCTTGAGACAGAGGTCATGTCCCAATATATTCAAGAGAACTTGGCAAGGGGATTCATTAGGAAGTCGGTGTCACCAGCGGGAGTGGGGTTCTTCTTTGTGCAGAAGAAGAATGGAGAGTTACGTCCGTGCATTGATTATAGGGGTCTCAACGCTATCACCGTGAAAAATAAATACCCTTTGCTGCTAATCTCTGAGCTCTTTGACAGGCTTCGGGGAGCAAGGGTATTTACTAAGCTAGACCTGAGGGGTGCGTATAACCTGATTCGCATCCGTGAGGGGGATGAATGGAAGACGGCATTTAATACCAGGGATGGGCATTATGAATATCTGGTAATGCCCTTTGGGCTCTGTAATGCCCCAGCTGTCTTCCAAGACTTTGTGAACGACATCTTCCGGGATATGTTGACCACCTCGGTGGTAGTCTATCTGGATGACATTCTCATCTTTTCTCCAGATATGGCCTCCCACCGTAGAGATGTCTGCAAGGTCTTCGACCTTTTGCAAGCAAATTCCCTATTTGCGAAGTTGGAGAAGTGCATGTTTGAGCAGGAGTCTCTACCTTTCCAGGGCTATATCATCTCCGCCCAGGGATTGGCTATGGATTCTGCCAAATTACAGGCTGTAATGGATTGGCAAGAACCCCACTCCCTTAAAGTGGTGCAGCGCTTTATGGGGTTAATTAACTACTATAGCCAATTCATTCCCCATTTCTCCACTTTGGTAGATCCCTTGGTAGCCCTCACCAACAATGGAGCTAATCCCAAGTTGTGGTCAGAGGAGGTCACCAAGGCGTTCTCCCTCAAGTCGCATTTTGCCAGCGCTCCCATCTTACATCGCCCCGATGTCGATAAGCCATTTATTTTAGAGGTGGATGCCTCTTCTGTTGGTACTGGAGCAGTCCTTTTTCAAAAGGATGGCCAGGGTCAGAAGCATCCCTGCTTCTTCTTTTCCAAGACCTTTACACCAGCAGAGAGTAATTATTCCATCGGGGACAGGGAGTTACTGGCTATGAAGTTGGCCTTCTCCGAGTGGAGACATCTTCTGGAGGGGGCTCGCTTCCCCTTCCAAGTATTCAAAGACAACAAGAACTTGGTGTATTTGCAGACAGCCCAGCGGCTAAATTCCTGTCAGGCCAGATGGTCCTTGTTCTTCTCCCGGTTCCATTTCACCCTCCATTTTCTCTCTGGTGAGAATAACATTCGCGCCAATGCTCTATCTCGCTCCGTGATGTCCTCTGAGGAGGTGGAGTAGGAGCCTCGGCTTATTGTCCCCACAGAGAGCCTAAGAACGTTGGCTCTGGTTTCACTTGAGTCAGTGCCTCCGGGCAAGACTTTTGTGGCCACCAATTGGCGACCGGAAGTATTCTCTTTTGCACATTCGTCCAGGATGGGTGGACATTTTGGGACTTCTGTGTTGCTGGCAAGGACATACTGGTGGCCGCATATGGCCTGTGACATCAGGGAATATGTTCAGGCGTGCGTCTCCTGCGCCAAGAATATGTTCCTTCGACAACAGCCAGCTGGGCTGCTTTTCCCTTTACCGTTGGCAGACAGGCCCTGGGAGATGGTAGGGATGGATTTCATGGTGGGCTTACCAAAGTCTCGGGCTGCACCATCATCTGAATGATAACCGACTACTTCTCCAAAATGGTGCACTTGGTGCAGTTACCATGGTTACCGTCTGCACGGGCCTTGGCAGCATTATTCATCAGGCATATTTTTCGCCTTAACGGCATGTCAGACAAAATTGTCAGTGATCGAGGTCCCCAATTTGCGTCTCGGTTCTGGAGAGAGCTATGCCAGCTACTCAGTGTTGAGTTAAACCTCTCCTCTGCATATCATCCAGAGACAAATGGGTTGGTAGAGAGGGCCAACCAGACCCTGGTCACGTATTTGCAACATTTTGTCTCAGCCAGGCAGGATGACTGGGAATCCTTGCTACCGTGGGCGGAATTTGCTCTCAATAATGCTGTGACTGACACCACCGGACAGACCCCATTCCTCTTGAACTGCTGTCAGCATCCGCGGATCCCGGTGCCATGCCTGTGTCTTCCGCCAACTCCAGGGTGGCAGACTGGGCTGTGGAGGCACGGGACATTTGAGACCGTACCCAGGACGCCATCCAGGCCTCCAAGGAGAGGATGAGGTCTTCTGTCTTAGACTTAGGTCTTAGTCATGACTAAGGGAGCTGCTACACCAGAAACGCATTTATAACACATTTTTTTGCTGCTATCTATGCTGATACTTTTATCCTCTATGCTTGATATATCAAGTGAATAGAGATCTACTTTTTCACTTTATCGTGGAGCTGGATTTTTTCTTCATTTTGCCATGTTATACGTCTGACACAACGGTTCTGTGCTCCGATCCCTGGGATGTTATACTGGAGCTGGATTTTTTTCTTCATCTTCGGTTATAACCAGTGCTGGAGCAGGCAGATTTGAGACTAAGTCCTCTGTGTCTTCTTCTGAGCATGCCCAGTGCAAGATCTACCATTGGAAATCAGGGGTCACATGCTCAGATACAGCTACGACTCCTATTGGTCCTCCAGGAAGGTCCTGTAGCTGTTTGTGATCTGAAGCAGCTTTCTATTGGTCCTTTCTGGAAGGTCTTTTACTCGTGGCTGCTATAAAAGGTTGTCCTGATCGCATAACTGGTGAGGAGTTTGGTTGCCGTATTCAGGGCCTGGCGTACAGACGCCATAGATAGCGCATGACCACTTTGTATGTTCGCTTAGCAGTCAACTGTGGACCTGGACACAGTGGGGTTTCTCAGCGGCTCTGTGACGCAACAGGGCTTGCTTTAAAACGCTAGTCAGTGCCCTAGCGTTTTACTTTGCGGCTCACTGAAGCTAAGTGAGTTCGCACTTATCGCCATATAGCGCTGCGGCATTCCCGCTAGCGGCTCTGTGGATTATCAAAATTTGCACTCTCTGCCACAGCGCGCTACGGCGTTTATTTTAGTGACTCTGCGGGATAACAGAGTTCGCTACTTACACCATCTTACTAGCAGCAGGCTCTGCCTGCACGGTGGACCCCGGGCTGCGAACACACCTCTCTACATTATTTATTAGGTGCGCTCCGCAGACCCTAACAGGGCCAAGCTTTCATAAGTGCCCTTTTAACATTTTCAGATTGGGAATGGAAAGCCGTAATAAATCTAATAGGCTCAGATCTACTGGCGTCATCAGTGGTTTTATACAACGAAGAATTTCTTGTGCTATATTTAGCCCTATTGTATGCTTTTTTCACCGCTCTGCGGCTATATGATCCTTCATAAAAGCGTTTCTTGAGACTTTCAGCCTGTTCTTCAAATTCTGCATCCGTTGAACAAATTTGGCTTAAACGCAGAAATTGCCCAATGGGAATGGAGTGTATCATATGTTGTGGATGGGCAGAGGAGGCATGCAACAACATATTGGTTCAGTTGGTTTTCTATATACAGTATAGCAGTCTGAATAGTCTGTTCAAGGTCCCTCCTGAATGTCACGTCCAGGAATTCTATCTTGTTGGAATCAGACATAAAAGTCAAATTAATGTTACGGTCATTATCATTCAACTCGGGAAAAAATAAATCCAAGGAAGCTGGATCACCCTTCCAGATCAGCAGAATATCGTCTATGTACCGCGTCCAAAAAATGACGTGGTCCATAGACGTCTGCTGATCCGAGAGGAAGAGGTTCCTCTCCCACAGACCAAGGAACAGGTTAGCATAGGAGGGTGCAAAGGCCGCCCCCATCATTGTTCCCTGGGTCTGTAGGAAGAAGGACCCCTTAAAAACAAAAAAAGTTATGCGTGAGTGTGAACTCCAGCAATTCAAGAATTAAAGTCTCATATCAGAGGAGAACTTGGATGAACTAAGAAAGAATTCTATGGCTCTCAGGCCATCACAGTGTCTAAAGCTGGTATACAGTGGTGGTTTTTTTCTGGGTCATTAACCCTATGATTACTTGACTAATTTATTCCTGTTCAATTGGATATTGGCTTGTTGCCATTTGTTATTAAGGGCACTATACTCCCATTTATTGTATGCACCACTTCCCCACCTCTAAATAGGACACTGTTCTATTTTGACCAGGTTTTCCAGGGTCACGGCGCCTTTCTCCTCCCAGGCTGCTCGGTCATCTGTGCTGTTATTTGCTGTATACTGTCTTTGCCTTTTACCTTATATACCTGTTTGTGATTTTTTGTAATAAAGATTTATATTTTATATACATATGGACCAATTATCGTTTTTTTGTGATGTGTACATCACCCCCTCTCATTTAGATGATGTCCGAGTGTGGTCTGATTTTCATATATTGACATTATAGAAAAGGTGGAAAAACTTTTTTCCTTCACCTCTAAGAAAATTGGATCACCCTTTGATCAAACTCTGATCAAAGTCTAATTAGAGTGGAATTAGAATAATTTGACCGATTTTCTCTAATGAGAAAAATATGGTCATCCACACCTACCCCAACACTCAGTCAAGCCAAGTGCTCCTTTGTAAAGGGGATTTGGGAGAAATAGCAATTAGTAGAATCTATTTGACAGCTACCAATTGGAGGAGTTTAAACATTTTTGATGCAACAAGTTTATTAAGAACTGTTATAGATATAGATTATTACACCCACTGTAGATATTTTTGACGTGGTGGTTGCTGCTTCTGGTTTTTATCAATTCTATCCCCTGCTTTAACTAACTCTGAAATAATTATGTTGTTCCTGCTAGACAGGTGATCAAGACTCAGGATTGCGAGAAATTGCCGGATAATTGAGTATCACTATATTTTTCATATTAAAAAATAACTATATCTGTGAGAAAATATGTCACCGAAAGCCTGTATTTATCATCACCACATTTTGGACAGTCAATGATAATCTTCACATAAACTTCAACAGATGATTTAGTGCTGAACTTACCACATATATTGATGTAGTAATTAGGGTTTTGCCAATGCGAAGGCCTTGCTACAATATATACTTTATATGACCATTTATGAATCAAAGAAAATGTAGAATTTCTCTCAAAATAAAAATGTCCTACAATCTGTTAACATATCCATATATGTTGCTGTTTAAAAAAGATTTAACTTTAATGATATCAGTAATAACATAAATAGTTTTTAACCCCTTCACACCTTTTCAATTTCAACATTTTTTACTCCCCTTTTCACCAGAGCCATCATTTTTTAATTTTTCCATCAATATGGCCATGTGAGGACTTGTTTTTTGCGGGACAAGTTGCACTTTTGAGCAACACTATTGATTTTACCATATTATACTGGAAAACAGCAAAAAAATTCCAAATGTGGTGAAATTGCAAAAAAGTTCTATTCCTCAATTGTTTTTTGGGTTTTTTATTTGTCATGTTCACAAAATGCTAAAACTGACCTGCCATTATGATTCTCCAAATCCTTACAAGTACACATATACAAACATATTTAGTTTTTTTTTAATTTAAATGCTGAAACAAAATCAAAAGTTTGCAAGAAAAAAAAAAATTATTGCCATTCTCCGAGATCCATAGCATCTCCACTTTTCATGATCTGGGGCTGGGTTTATTTTTTGCTCGTTGAGCTGACATTTTTATTGATATCATTTTGCGATAGATACAATATTTTGATCTCCTGTTATTGCATTTTATAGAAATTTTGCGGCGACCAAAAGAACTTAATTTTGTCATTTTGATCTTTTTTCTTGCTATGCGGTTTGCCGATCAGTTACATTGTTTCTATATTTTGATAGATCGGACGTTTCTGAATATAGCGATGCCACATATGTGTTATTTTTCAAATTATTTTTTAGCTTAAATGGGGATTAGAGGGGTGATTTAAACTTTTATATTTTAAAAAAATTTTCAATAAAATAAAAAAAATAAAACTTTTTTTTACTTTTTGCTTGCTTCAATAGTCCCTTTAGGAGACTGGAAGCTGTGATCTTCCAATTGCTTGTGCTACAGACAACAAGGCTTCAGCCCTGCTATGTGTAGCAGAAATCATCAGCAATTAATGCAGGCCAGACCCCAGTGTCATGCCAACCCATTGATTCCCCACAATCATATGAAAGAGGTGCTGGTGGGCAGAGTTTATGACTTATTTCCAGCGCACTCGTGTTAAATGCCTTTGACAGTCATTGACAGCTGCATTTAACATGTTAACAGCAGAGTGTGATTAGCGATTCCACCTATGACTATAAGAGGAACATGACAGCTAATCAAATTAGCTGTCATGTGCTGGGAAAGATGCAAACTCAGTGTCAGAATCCCTATTGAATGTAGTAACATGACCTATGACGTACCTATAAGTCATAGGTTGTGAAGGTGTTAATAATCCAAAAAAGGAATAAAAATGCATCCAGCACTTCTCTCAAGTTGCCATAAAATATTACCATTTAAAAGATTAATTAAAAATCAACTAAAAATACATATTTGTAAACTGTTAAGCTTTTCAAATCCTAGTCCAGTCCACAGTGTTAGGGTTCGAGTTCCCGCTGCTGCACAAGGGGAGTCTCGAACCAGTCCCGATGCGGTCCTCCATCCATCTCCGGCCGCAATGGAGCCTGCTCAGAAAAGACGTCGGTCCCAGCGTCTCACCCGGTCGAATACTGTGCAGAGACTTGCTGCTGCCTCTTCAGGTTCTGCTATTGTAGCCAGGACTGGTCAGCGGCGAGCAGACGTCTTTAGGACTAAGTCCTTTGTTGCTTCATCTGAGCATGCCCAGAGCAAGCTCTCCCATTGGAGATCAGGGGTCACATGCTCAGATACAGCTGCCACTCCTATTGGTCCTTCAGGAAGGTCCTGTGGCTGTTGATGTTCTGAAGCAGCTTCCCATTGGTCCTTCCTGGAAGGTCTTTATCTTGTGGCTGCTATAAATGGCTGTCCTTACTGCACGGCCGTGCGCTAGTATCAAATCTGTTACATGCTTGCGCCAGTGTGGTCATGTATGCATGTGGTTAGGTCTGGCTGAAATAAGCCCCTAGAATACTGGTACCTCCGGTGAGAAGATTGTATGCACGTGTTCAGGGCTCGGCTGAAAACGCCATTAGAATACCGGCTTCTCCGGTGAGGAGATGACTGCTTGGGTTATGTTTGCATGACCACAGACTGCAATCCGTTTAGCAGTCATCTGTGTTCCCTGTGAGTCTAACAGGACACAGTCTTTGTTACAGCGGCTCTGTGAATTAAGAGTCCGCTTATATCGCCATATAGTGCTAGAGGCGTTTACATCTGCGACTCTGTGGGATAACAGAGTTTGCTCATGCTGCCTATTTACGCCATCTTACTAGCAGCAGGCTCTGCCTGCACGGTGGACCCGGGCTGCGAACGCACCTCTCCTTAATATCTATTAGGTGCGTTCCGCAGGCCCCTAACATACTAGTGCCAGGGTCTGGCTAGTAAAATGGCGGATGACCAGCATCTACCGCAGTACATCCAGCAGCTGGAGGGTAGGTTGGCGGCTCTTGAGCGCACATCCTCAGCTGTGGATGTTACTGCAGTCGCTGTTCAGGCTGCTAGCATGGCTGCAGCCAGTTTGTCCTCTGCCACCTCTGCCCCTACATTATCCCACCTCCCGCTTCCTGACAAGTTTGCCGGTGACAGCAAGCAATGTCAGGGATTCGTGAGTCAGTGCTCTATACAGCTCAAACTTCTGGCTGAACGTTTCCCCACGGATCGGGCACAAGTGGGTTTTGTACTGTCTCTACTCTCGCGCAGAGCGTTGGAGTGGGCAACGCCGCTGTGGGAGCGCGACGATCATGTGTTGCGGAGTGCTCCTCGTTTCCTGGAGGCTCTTAAAAAGGTCTTTTTAGGACCTCAGGTCACCCACGATACGGCGCTCCAACTGCTGGCATTGGCACAGGGTTCGTCTTTGGTCAGTCAGTTTTCCATCCAGTTTCGGTCTCTGGCCTCAGAGCTAGACTGGTCGGATAAAGTTCTCATTCCAGTCTACTGGCGAGGACTGGCTAACCATGTTAAAGATGCTTTGGCTACCAGGGAGATTCCGGCCACACTGGAGAAGCTTATCTCCATATCTACCCGCATCGACCTCTGTTTTCACGAGCGGAGGTTGGAGCGGGACAAGTGTAGGCAGAGGATTCGGTTGGCTCCCACCTTTGCCAAACCTCTTGAATCCCCTGATCTGGCGTCCGAACGGGGAAGCGATCACATCTAGTGGCCCTGGGAGGAGGTTCACTAGAGACAGCGGCATTTTCCTCCAAGATGACATTTAAAGGGACAGTCACTGTAGACTCTTCCACACTTACAGTCGAGCTTTGTGTGGACTCAGGAGCAGAGGGGAATTTCATGTCATCTACCTTTGCTCGTCGCCACGCAATACATCTGGTAGCACTCGACAAACCAGTGACTGTCCGGGTAGTGAATGGGTTGACATTGCCCTCTCCAATTACACATCAGACTGTCCCTCTTAATTTGTGTGTACCCCCTTCCCATCAGGAAATTATTTCCCTTCTCATCCTTCCCGAGGGAATAGACAAAATCCTACTGGGAGTACCCTGACTCCATTCCCACTCCCCTCATATTGTGTGGACCTCCGGTAGGATACTGGGTTGGAGTGAGTCATGTAAGGACAGATGTGTCAGGGAGTGCATTCAGGTTACCACTACATAGATACCCGCAGATCTTTCTCCTCTTCCCAAGTGCTATCAGTAATATGCAGACATGTGCTCTAAAAAGGCTGCGGAGACTCTGCCGCCCCATCGTCCCTACGACTGTCCTATTGACCTCTTGTCTGGAGCAGAACCTCCTCGGGGAAGGGTCTATCCCCTCTCTCTTCCTGAGACGGAGGCTATGCCTCAATATATCCAGGAAAATCCGGCAAGACCATTCATTAGGAAGTTGGTGTCACCAGCAGGAGTGGGGTTCTTCTTCGTGCAGAAGAAGAGTGGAGAATTACGTCCGTGTATAGATTACAGAGGTCTTAACGCCATCACCGTTAAGAATAAGTACCCATTGCCCCTGATTTCTGAGCTCTCTGATAGGCTCCGGGGAGCAAGGGTATTTACTAAATTAGATCTGCGTGGTGCTTATTACCTGATTCGCATCCGTGAAGGGGACGAATGGAAGACGGTTTTTAATACCAGGGATTTGCGTTATGAATACCTGGTGATGCCATTTGGGCTCTGTAATGCCCCAGCCGTTTTCCAAGACTTTGTCAATGACAACTTCCAGGATATGTTTTCCACTTCTGTAGTAGTCTATCTGGATGATATTCTCATCTTTTCTCCTAATATTGACTCTCACCGGTGGATGTCTGCAAAGTCTTCGACCTGTTACGGGTGAACTCTCTCTATGCAAAGTTGGAGAAATGCATGTTTGAGCAGGAGTCTTTACCTTTCCTGGGCTATATTATCTCCACCCATGTTGCTTCATCTGAGCATCCCCAGAGCAAGATCTCCCATTGGAGATCAGGGGTCACATGCTCAGATACAGCTGCCACTCCTATTGGTCCTTCAGGAAGGTCCTGTGGCTGTTGATGTTCTGAAGCAGCTTCCCATTGGTCTTTCCTGGAAGGTCTTTTTCTTGTGGCTGTTATAAAAGGCTGTCCTTACCGCATTTCCGTGAGCTAGTATCAAATCTGTTATATGATTGCGCCAGTGTGATCATGTATGCATGTGGTTAGGTCTGGCTGAAATAAGCCCCTAGAATACCAGCACCTCCGGTGAGGAGATTGTATGCACGTGTTCAGGGCTCGGCTGAAAACGCCATTAGAATACCAGCTACTCCGGTGAGGAGATTACTGCTTGGGTTATGTTTGCATGACCATAGACTGCAAACCGCTTAGCAGTCATCTATGTTCCCTGTGAGTCTAACAGGACACAGTCTTTGTTACAGCGGCTCTGTGAATTAACAGAGTCCGCTTATATCGCCATATAGTGCTACGGCGTTTACATCTGCGACTCTGCGGGATAACAGAGTTCGCTCATACTGCCTATTTACGCCATCTTACTAGCAGCAGGCTCTGCCTGAACGGTGGACCCGGGCTGCGAACGCACCTCTCCTTAATATCTATTAGGTGCGTTCTGTAGGCCCCTAACACACGGGTTCTTAATCTGAATGGTCTGGCTTAAAAGAATTTCATCTTGCTATAAAGCAATGTCAAACCTTTGCAAAAAGTTAATCCTTTGGAGTAGTGGTAAATGGTATATATATATATATATATATATATATATATATATAATACAGTACCTTGCGAAAGTATTCGGCTCCCTGCAACTTTTCAACCTTTACCCACATGTCATGCTTCAAAGATACTAAATGTAAATTTTTGAAAAAGAATCAACAAGTGGTACACAATTCTGAAGTTGATCAAAATGTATTGGTTATTTTACATTTTTGTGGAAATACAAAAACTGAAAAGTGGGGCGTGCAATATTATTTGTCCCCTTTATCTTAATACTTTGTTGCACCACCTTTTGCTGCTATTACAGCTGCAAGTCATTTGTGGTATGTCTCTTTTCGTTTTGTACATCGAGAGACTGAAATTCTTGCCCATTCTTCCTTGGCAAACAGCTCGAGCTCAGTGAGGTTGGATGGAGATTGTTTGTAAACAGCAGTTTTAAGCTCTTTCCACAGATTCTCTATTGGATTCAGGTCTGTACTTTGACTTGGCCATTCTAACACCTGGATACGTTTATTTGTGAACCATTTCATTGTAGATTTTGCTTTATATTTGGGATCATTGTCTTGTTGGAAGACAAATCTCCGTCCCAGTCTCAGGTCTTTAGCAGACTCCAACAAGTTTTCTTCAAGAATGGTCTTGTATTTGGCTGCATCCATCTTCCCATCAATTTTAACCATCTTCACTGTCCCTGTTGAAGAAAAGCAGGCCCAAACCATAATGCTGCCACCACCATGTTTGACAGTGGGGATAGTGTGTTCATGGTGATGAGCTGTGTTGCCTTTTACATCAAACATATAGTTTGGCATTGTTGCCAAAAAGTTCAATTTTGGTTTCATCTGACCAGAGCACCTTCTTCCACATGTGTGGTGTGTCTCTAAGGTGGCTTGTTGCAAACTTTAAGCGATACTTTTTGTAGATATCTTTGAGAAATGGCTTTCTTCTTGCCACTCTTCCATAAAGGCCAGATTTGTGCAGTGTACGACTAATTGTTGTCCTATGGACAGACTGCCCCACATCAGTGGTATGATACTCTTTCCATTTCAATATGATCGCTTGCACAGTGCTTCTTGGGATGTCTAAAGTTTTGGAAATCATTTTGTATCCAAATCTGGCTTTAAACTTCTCCACAACAGTATCACGGACCTGCCTGTTGTGTTCCTTGCTCTTCATGATGCTCTCTGTGCTTCAAACAGAACCCTGAGACTTATCACAGAGCAGGTGCATTTATACGGAGACTTGATTACACACAGGTGGATTATATTTATCATCATTAGTCAGTTAGGACAACATTGGATCATTCAGAGATCCACAATGAACTTCTGGAGTGAATTTGCTGCATTGAAAGTAAAGAAGCGGATTAATATTGCACGCCCCATTTTTCAGTTTTTGTATTTCCACAAAAATTTTAAATAACCAATACATTTAATTCAACTTCACAACTGTGTCCACTTGTTGTTGATTCTTCACCAAAAATTTACATTTGGTATGTTTATGTTTAAAGCATGATATGTGGGAAAAGTTTGAAAAGTTCCAGGGGGTCGAATACTTTCTCAAGGCATTGTATACATATATATATATATATATATATATATATATATATATATAATGTATACTTACCTTGTAATGTCTTCACACCTTGTTCCGTCCAGATGTGTCCGGATCCCAGAATTCCAAGCAGCGGAAGTTCACCGATCGCCATATTGGGACTCCCAAGTGATGGGTGTCTCAATATGAAAACTGCTGGTGGTACCAGCCTCTTGCACATAACCACCAGCGGAACACCGTCGCAGCAAACACACAGGCACACACACACTGTATGCGCCATATGCACCACACACACACTGTATACGCTATACGCACCACAAACACAAAAACACACACTGTATACTCAGTACACACCACACACACACTGTATATTCAAACGCACCACACACACACACTGTATACGCCATACGCACCACACATTCACTGTATACGCCATATGCATCACACATACACACACTGTATACGCCGTACACAATACACGCACTGTATACCCCCGTACACACCACACACACACTCTGTATGTGTCATACGCACCACTCACACACTCTGTATATGCCGTATGCAGCCTCTTGCGCGGTACCAGCGGGATCAGCTGAATGATTCACTGATCGCCTCCATCTATGTACAGGAGGAGCACATGCGCAGTTTTAATGTGACCGCCACTATCTGTCTGCACAAAGATGGCGGTGGCCTGATTTACTTCACCTGCACGAATTCAGCGCAGGCACAATGAATCATTCGGCTCATCTTGGCAGCAGATGAGCGACGTGTCTACAGGTAGAGGAAGTCGATCACATTAAAGAGGTTTTTCCACAAATTAAAGTTTTTTTAAAAATTGTCTGTGTCTGACCAGGTGCGGAGCATACCACATCTCCTGGGCAGGGGAATGTTAGGGTCGGAGGAACGCACCAAATAATTATAAATAATAGGTGCGTTCGCCGCCTGGGGTCCACCATGCAGGCAGAGCCTGCTGCTAGTAAGATGGCGCAATAGGCGGTATGAGCGAACTCTGTTAACCCGCAGAGTCGCAGATGTGAACGCCGTAGCACTATATGGCGGTATGAGCGAACTTTGTTATTCCACAGAGTCGCAGATATGAACTCCGCAGCACTATAAAAAGATAGGAGCGAACTCTGTTATTCCACAGAGCCGCTAAACTAAAAATGCAGTGGCGTTATATGGCGGTTTAAGTGAACTCTGTTACTCCACAGAGTCGCATATAAACACTGACTGATGGCGATGACCGCGTGCTGACCACCGGGTTACGTCAGGACTGCGCAGCTTCAATATAATGTAGTCAGCGATGCACACAGCAAACTCCTCACCTGAGTTGCCGGTATTCTAGGGGCTTATTTCAGCCGGGTCCCTAAACGCATGCATAAGACCACACTGGCGCAAGCACGTAACAGATTTGATACTAGCGCACTGCTGTGCAGTTATGCAACCCTTTTATAGAAGCCACGAGTATGAGACCTTCCAGAAAGGACCAATAGAAAGCTGCTTCAGAACACAAACAGCTTCAGGACCTTAATGGAGGACCAATAGGAGTCGCAGCTGTATCCGAGCATGTAACCCTGATCTCCAATGGGAGATCTTGCCCTCGGCATGCTCAGATGGAGAAACAGAGGACTTAGTCCCAAAGCTGCCTGCTCCAACGCTGGTTATAACAGAGGATCCAGGAGAGCAGTAGCAAGTCTCTGCACAGCATTAGACTGGGCGAGACGCTAGGACCTACATCTCTGCTGAGCAGATTCCCCTGCGGCCGGAGACGGATGGGAGACCGCAGCGTTGGTGGCTCGAGATTCCCCTTGTGCAGAAGCAGGAACTCAACCCCTAACAGGGAGGAAGTAAAATACAATACTGACATTACAGCAGGGGATCACAGAGGATTCATTTTGTGAGGTAAAATATTTCACTGACTGTTTTTAAGCAATATTTTACCTCACAAAATGTATCCTCTGCGATCTCCTGCTGTAATGTCAGAGAGAGAAAGCAGACAAGGGGAGAGCACATAGGGTACACAGGTCAAAAGAAAAGATCACATAGAAGAGAAGGCAGGAGATGGGGAGAGAGAAAGTGCACAGGGGTGAGAGAGACAGAGCACAGGAAGGAGACAGCTCAAACGGGACAGCACATGCGAACACAGCACAGAAAGGAGAGAGACAGCAGACATGGGGGTTAGCACATGGGGTAGACAGGTCAAATAAGAGAGCCAGACGGGAGAGGTCAGCACATGGGGAAAGAGAGAGTGGATAGGTGGTGAGCACATGGGGGGAAGAGATTCTCAATGATGCAAAGCCTGCCCCATCATGACATTACTGCTGTCCCGATGCTATAGCATTGGACCTCCATCTAGTATAATATATTTACATAAGGCCAATCAAACCAATGTAAAAAAATGTAGCATAATAAATATATATTATCAACTTAGTTAGTATTCAATAAGTACTTTGTCTATATACTGTCATCACTGTGCTCAAATTAAATTAGCATAATGTTAAAGTAATATTAGATGGTAAATTGCAAGCCTTTTGGGGCCTGGCTCTGCAGTTGTGCTCAGTTTGTGTTTGCACTTTTGCGCTGTTCCTGTGCCACTTTTTATTTGCTGAAGTGCTGTGTGTTACACCAGAGATCTGATTTAGGTGGTAGAGATTGTGTGATCTCAGGTTTTTTTGTTCATCAGAAGTGTTGGTATTTTTGTCAGGGTTTTTTGGGTTGCAGTCAGAATTCTTTCCTATACTTTTCTATCTAGACAGTATTGGGCCCCAGCGTTTGCTCATTCTATTTTCTGTCTGTGTACGTATTTTCTTCTTGTCTAACCGCCATTACATGTTTGGGGGCTTCCTACTTCTTTGGGGGTTCTGCTACGGGGCAGATAGCTTTCATCTTTCTGTCTTTAGGTGTAGCTATCTCTCCGGCTGTGACGAGGCATCTAGGATCACCGTAGGTACGCTCCACGGCTACTTCTAGTGTGGCGGTTAGTTTAGGGTTCTGCAATCCAGTAGTTTGCAGCCTCTCTGGTGTATTGCTACTTCGGCTATTTTTGCTATTTCTTCTCAGCTACCGAAACATAACAGTATTCCCGGACACACTGAAAATTATATGGTACTCAACAGAAGGGAAAAATAGTAAAAAAGTAAAAAAAAAAAAGGGGAGTTGTCAGAATTTTTTTTTTCTGTTTGTTGCATTTTTTCCCTTTTTCTCTGGGTGCTGAGGAGGAATTTTTCTTTGTCCTCAATGGAGTTTGCACAGTTTTCTGGCCGTGTGGAGCGGCTTGCCACTGAGGTTCAGAGCATTGCCACCTATCTTGCTAGGTTGCCGGTTGTGGAACCTAGGATCCCCATACCAGATTTATTTTTCGGGGATTGGTCTAAATTTCTGAAATTCAAAAATAACTGTAGGTTGTTTTTTTGCCTTGAAGCCTAAGTCCTCAGGGAACGCAGCACAGCAGGTTCAAATTGTCATCTCCCTGCTGTGCGGCGACCCTCAGGATGGGACTTTTTCCCTGACACCTGGGGATCCTGTTTTGAATGATGTTGATGTATTTTTTCAGGCTCTGGGGTTATTGTACGATGAACCTAATGTCAATGATCAAGCTGAAAAGACCTTGTTGGCATTAAATCAGGGTCGTGAAGACGCTGAGCTGTACTGTCAGAAATTCCCAAAGTGGGCAGTCCTGACTAAATGGAATGATGATGCTTTGGCAGCCCTTTTTCGGAAGGGTCTGTCAGAAAATGTAAAGGATGTTATGGTGGGATTCCCTGTTCCCTCTGGTCTCAATGATTCTATGTCTTTGGCAGAGGTTTGCGTGAGATAGTGGTGCCTTGTGAGCCAGCTCCTGAGTCCATGCAGTGTGATGATGTGACTTCTGGGGCTCAGCGTCATGAGTTTCGAAAGAGCAATGTGTTTCTACTGTGGTGACGCTTCTCATGCTATTTCCGTTTGCCCTAAGCGGGGAAGACGTTTTGCGCGCTCAGTTGTCTTGGGTAGTGTTCAGACTAAATTTCTGTTGACTGTTACCCTCATTTGCTCCCTGTCCACATTTTCGGCTCAGGCTTTTGTTGATTCAGGAGCAGCTATTAACCTGATGGATTTTGACTTTGCCAAACGTTGTGGGTTTCCCATGATAGCCCTACGGAAGTCTATTCCTTTGCTGGGCATTGATTCTACCCCTTTGGCGGAGAATAAACCCCAGTTTTCTACTCAGGTGATAATGAGGGTTGAACCAGATTATCAGGAGAGTTGCAAATTTCTGGTGTTGCATAATCTGCATGACATTATTGTACTAGGTTTCCCTTGGTTACAGACTCATAATCCTGTTTTGGATTGGAAATCTGTGTCTGTGACCAGTTGGGGCTGCCAATGTGTTAATACTGACACTCCTGTTTTTTCTGCCTCTCCCCAGTATTAGGGACTGACTTTTTGACGGATTTTTCTGAAGTGTTTAGTGAGAGTAAGTCTGCATCCTTACCTCCTCAAAGGAGCTATGATTGCGCTATTGAGTTAGTGCCTGGTGGTAAATTTCCTAAAGGTCGCCTTTTTAATTTATCTGTACCTGAAGACGATGCTATGCGATCTTATATCAAGGAGTCTTTGGAGAAGAGTCATATCAGACCATCCTCTTCACCCTTGGGTGCCAGTTTTTTCTTTGTGGCCAAAAAGGATGGTTCATTGAAGCCGTGTATTGACTATCGCCTCCTGAATAAAATCATTGTTAAATATCAATATCCGTTACCCTTGATTTCTGACCTATTTTCCAGAGTGAAACTTGCTAGTTGATTTACCAAGCTTGACCTCAGGGGGGCGTATAACCTTATTCGCATTAAGCACGGGGATGAATGGAAGACTGCGTTTAATACCCCAGAGGGGCATTTTCAGTACCTAATGATGCCTTTTGGGCTTACTAATGCCCCTTCGGTCTTCTAATCCTTTATGATTGATATTTTCAGGGATTTTTTGGATAAATTTCTGATTGATTATTTGGATGATATCTTGATTATTTTCCAACGACTGGGACTCTCATGTGAAACATGTTCGGACTGTGTTCCAGATTTTTAGAAAGAATGCACTGTATGTGAAGGGATCAAAGTGTTAGGGCTGGCGGAATAATAAGTGCGTTCGCAGCCCGGGGTCCACCGTGCAGGCTGAGCCTGCTGCTGGTAAGAGGGCAGTAAGGTGAATTCTGTTACTTCACAGAGTAGCAACTTTAGACACTGTGGCCCTATACAGTGGTATAAGCGAACTCTGTTACATCACAGTGTCGCTAAGGTAGAGACGTAGAGATATGGACTGTGTCCTGTTAATGCACAGGACAACTGCTGTGCGGACAGCAGTCCGTAGTAAACGCAATCAGCAACACAAACAGACAATCTCCTCATCGGAGGTGCCGGTATTCTAGGGGCTTATTTCAGCCGAGCCCTAACACATGCGTGCAAGATCACACTGGCGCAAAGCACATAATTAGTGTTGAGCGATACTGCTTGGTATCGGAAAATATTGGATCGGAATGCAGTCGCCGATATCACTAAATATCGCCGATATCCGATTCCGATAGCGGAAGTCCCATGTAAGTCTATGGGAACAAAATATCGACATTAAAAAAAAACATTCTTGCCTTGTTGGTTAATTGTACATGAAGGAAAACAACAAAGAGTAATGTAGAATGTATTGGGGGAGGTTGAGGAGACAATAAAGGCATACATGTTTAACCCAATGCATTGGAATAGCATTAATATATATATTTTTTTTAAATACGTTTGCATTGACTAACAAATTGACAATGTTGTTAACCTTTTTTCTACTTTGGCAAATATGTATGTTTCACAACTTCCATGCTCTTCACCTTTTTAACTGGCCACACTTTCTCCTTCATAATCTTCATCAGCATCATCATCTTTCTCATCAAATTATTCTTCATCTTCACCTTCTTAATCTTCTTCTTAAACTTCTTGCTATTCATGTTTTTGTTTACATTACTCATATTGTTATTATTAAACTAATTAATCTTCTTCATATTCAAATTATTCATCTTCTTCCTCTTCATCTTCTTCATCATATTAGAATTTCTTATTTGTGACAGAGATTCCTGTACTTGTAATCTGTAAAAGTACGAATTGTTCATCCTTCCGTTCTTGCTGTCACAAAAGATTTAAATTACAACAGTATTTGTCCGTGTTCAGTTTAGCCTGCAGCAGCAGGCATTTTCCAGGGGCACCACGAGGAGGAACGGACTCACCCCCATACACTGCTTAGTCTTCTTCTGCTTAGAATTTAGAGCATATATTTTGCTCTTCATTTTGGTCTTATACTTCATGTTCTTCTGCTTCTTGATCTTCTGCTTATTGTTCTTCTGTCTCTTGTTCTGTATCTTGTAGTTTGTCTTAACCTTCTTTGTCCTGTTGGTGATCTTCTTCTGGGTAATCTTTTATTTTTTCTTTGTGATGGTGTTCAGGCTGGTTGGCTTCCTGATTGTCGTCCTTGTTGTCATCATCTTCTTCTGGGTGGTCTTTAAGGTCGTCTAATTTCCGAGAACCAGCTGACGTTACTGGAACCCTGACGGGTATGACATGGAGCAAGAGACAATGGAAGTAACGAGGACCAGCTGACTGTGCTGGAACCCGGACGGGTAGCAGAAGGAAAAGAGGCAATGTCACAACCGAGTACCAGCTGACGTTACTGTGACACGGTTACTAAGCAGGAGGTACTGTGCTCCAAAGCACTACCAAGGACCAGCAGACGTTGCTGGAACTCGGATACGGAGATGGAGGCACCTAGGCCAAAGGCAATGGGGAGAACCAGTTGACGGTTCTGGACCCCGGACGGGTAGCAGAAGGAAAAGAGGCAATGTCACAACCGAGTACCAGCTGACGTTACTGTGACACGGTTACTAAGCAAGAGGTACCTGTGCTCCAAAGCACTACCAAGGACCAGCAGACGTTGCTGGAACTCGGATACGGAGATGGAGGCACCTAGGCCAAAGGCACTGGGGAGAACCAGTTGACGGTACTGGACCCCGGACGGGTAGCAGAACGCACCCATGAAAATGTAAGTTGACAGGACGCAAGCCGTCCGCAGTAACCGAATCACACAGTCCTACAGTGGGTGCTTGTCCTATTGTCACAATGGAAACAGCCTTTTTTACATATCCCACAGCACACATAGGAATCACGTAAACTGCAGGCACCATAGAGTCGGCTAACCCGAATGCAACACGACAGCACAACTTATTGGAGGATAATTGACGTTCACACTGCCAGAAAACAGCTGTCGTGCTGTAACCAGGCTGGCCAGGAGTCAGTACCCCTGCCAATTACTTACGAGCAACAAATGGCGGTGTTGTAGCCCAGGGAGTAGAGTTCAGGTGGTAGAAAGATGAACATAACAGGAGACATGGAAAACGTTGCCAAACAGTTATTTAATCTGAAAACGGACAGGCAAATTCAGGTGAGATCCATGCCTTGTTCATTTTCAGAAAAGTAAGCCGGTCTACATTCTCTGAGGATAGTCGCATGCGACGGTCTGTTACTACACCACCTGCAGCACTAAAGACGCGCTCAGATAATACACTGGCAGCAGGGCAAGCCAGCACCTCCAATGCATACTGGCTAAGCTCTGGCCATGTATCCAACTTAGAGACCCAAAATTTTAAAGGGGAAGAGGCATCTGGGAGTACACTTAGAGGGAAAGCCAAGTAGTCTGTCACCATCTTACGGAAACGTTTCTTCCTGGTGACTGGAGCCGTCTCGGATGGTGTAGACCTTGCTGGCGCTGTCACAAAACTTCGCCACATTTCTAACATACAGCTCTTGCCCTGTGCAGAGGCGCTGCTTCTGCTCCCTCTTGTTGTAGAGGTGTCTACACTGCCTCGACGCACAGAGCTGCTTTGTAAAGCAGTAGCAGCAGCAGCTCTCTCGGCTGGAATGTACAACAGTATGGATTGCACCAGTGTGTCTTGGTACTCCTGCATTTTACGGTCCCGGTTCACCGGTGTGATGAGGGTTTGTAAGTTGTCCCGGTATCGAGGGTCTAGGAGGGTGTACACCCAATAATCTAACGTGGTGAGAATGTGGGCGATGCGGCGGTCGTTTCTCAGGCAATGAAGCATGAAATCAACCATGTGCTGCAGACTCCCAACTGGCCAACAAAAGCTGTCCTCTGGAAGAGGCGTCATCTCTGCCTCCTCTGCATCACCCCACCCTCGCTCTACATACTGACTACAGCATTGTGTACCTCCCTCTGTAGGGATTTCTTCCTCCTCCATTGACTCCTCCTCCTCATCCTCCTCACAAAGTGAGCCCTGCCCAGCCCTTTGTGAGGAACCACTGACTGACTGTCCTGAAGGTATTTTAATTTGTGACTCCTCATCCACCTCTTCCAAAACCTCTTCCTTTAGTGCTTTCAGTGATTTCTGAAGCAGGCAGATAAGGGGGACAGTCATGCTGACTAGTGCATCATCTGCACTCTCCATCCGCGTTGAGACATCAAACGCACGCAAAACGTCACAGATGTCCTTCATAGAGGCCCACTCAGTAGTGGTGAAGTGTGAACGGCGCAAATTGCGAGTTGATTGCGCCTGTTGCAGCTGATACTCCATTACTGCTGGCTGCTGTTCACACAACCGCTCCAACATATGTAACGTGGAATTCCACCTGGTGGGTACGTCACATATGATGCGATGTTCAGGAAGGTGAAATCTGACTTGCAGAGCTGCAATGCGCGATCTGGCCATGCTGGAACGTCGCAAGTGAGCGCACTCTAGGCGGACCTTATGCAGCAGTGCATCAAGATCCGGATAGTCCCTCAAAAAACTCTGCACGACCAAGTTGAGCACATGTGCCAGACATGGTATGTGAGTGAGGTTGCCAAGGCCCAGAGCTGCCACCAGATTTCGGACATTGTCACACACTACCAAGCCTGGCTGGAGATTAGCTGACAAAAACCACACGTCGCTCTCCTGCTTGATGGCATCCCAGAGCTCCTGCGCTGTGTGGCTTCGATTTCCCATGGGAATTAATTTCAGGATAGCCTGTTGACGTTTGGCCACGGCTGTGCTCATATCGGTCGCAACAGGTAAGCGTTCACGGGTCCATGTGGAGGTATACCGTGACGGCTCGTGCAGCGATGATTCTGAGGAACTGGAGTAGGAGGAGGAATCAATGTGTACAGACTGGATTCCTGCAATCCTTGGAGTTGGCAGAACACGTACAGCGCCACTGGCAAGATCTGTACCCGGCTCCACAACATTGACCCAATGGGCAGTGAGGGAAAGGTATCGTCCCTGGCCATGGGTACTGGTCCACGCATCGGTGGTCAGGTGGACCCTGCTACTGACGGCGTTTAATAGCGCATGTTTAATGTTTCCCTCGACATGTTTTTGCAGAGCAGGGACGGCTTGCCTGCTGAAATAAAATCGGCTTGGCACATTATATTGTGGGACTGCCAATGCCATAAAGTTCCTGAAACTGTCAGTCTCCACCAGCCTGAATGACAGCATTTCAAGGGACAGGAGTTTTGCAAGGCCAGCATTCAGAGCCTGTGCTCGTGGATGGTTTGCCGAGTATGGCCGTCTTTTATCCCATGCCTGTGCTACCGATGGCTGTTTTGTGGCCTGGGAGTGTGAGGATGACAGGGAACTTGCAGCTGTGGGTGCAATAACACTGGGTCTCTGGACAACAGTGAAAGAGGTTCTTCCATGCCGATCCTGTGAGGAAGCCGAACCAGCTGTGTGTGAGCTGGAGTAAGAGGCTCCAACACGACCTGAAGATGTAGGTGCTGCTGAAGGTTGGCCTACATCTCCAGTGTGTCTTTGTAACTCAGCTACGCGCTTTGTCCGTACATGTTTCCACATATTTGTGGTATTCAGGTTACTGATATTTTTACCTCTTTTAACTTTTTGCTTACACAGCTTGCATTGAACATAGCAAATATCATCTACAACTCTGTCAAAAAAGGACCACGCAGTGCAAGTCATGGGAGCGCCAATTTTGACATTTCTAACACAACTGCTCCCAACAGGTGCCAAACTGGAGGCTACAGGCAAGCGAGTCTGCAGCCTACCTCTCCCTCCTCTTTGTACCGTTGGGCCAATCTCTTCCTCAGAGCTGCTCCCACCACCTTCCTGCTGCTCACGCCATGTTGGGTCTCGGACTTCATCATCTCCATTACCCTCTTCCAACACCTGCTGCTGTTGGGTGGTCTGGCCAGCACCATGCTCAACAGAAAATGGCAACTGAGTCTCATCATCATCAGATGCGTTCTGCGGTGTGCTGACCATCGGCACTGGCTCACCCGCCTCTTCACATTCAAAGAGACACAGCTGTTGCGCATCACTGCATACTGCCTCTTCTTCACATTCCAGAATGCTGCTTGGCTGGGCCCCTGTTTGCAAGCCAACAGATTCTGAGAACAGAAGCAGAGACTCAGCTGGCTCCAGTTCAGAACTTTCTGACTGCCTGGGCAATTTGGCAGGCGGTGAAGAGACAGATGGTTGTTCAACAGTGCTGTGTTCCTGAGAGGAGGTGGAAGGAATTGAAGTCGATGCATTGGCTGCCATCCAACCAACAATGGCTTCAATTTGTTCTTCCCGCAGCAGGGGGGTACGCTGAGCTCCTACCAAAGTGCGCATAAAGGAACGCTGACGGGGAAAACTGGTGGATGCTGTGTCACTGGGTGCGGCAGCAGCCACAGAATCCCCACGTCCTCTCCCTGCTGAAACTCCACGGCCACGACCACGTGCCTTACTCCCTGCCTTCTTCATCTTGGTAGATTGATAAAGAAAGTCAGAAAAGTTATAAGGCCTAAGTGTGGTTATTACGCAGAGACTGAAGTGAACACTGAAACACAACTGTTCACAATCTGTGAAAGGCTACTCCTTTGTCTACTTCTATAGTGTTTGCAACCAATGTATTGGATACGGATGGAAGCGCGTCACACTAATAGTTAAATTACATGGAGCAGCAAGAATTACACTGAAGAAAAAAAAAAAAGAGTCTGTGAGTGACACGTGCAGATGCCTACAGACAGCGTTGCATGCAGAGCAAACTGCAGCATCACCTGCACTCACACACACCTTGCAGAGCTGTTAAAACAACACTGCAGGCAAAAGGAAGCTTTACACAGCGGTTGGTGATAGCCTGCCTACAGCACAGTACAGTAAATCGCAATCTCTAACTGTCCCTCAGAGCCAGCACAGCAGCGTTCTGTCCCTTACTGAATTCACAGCACAGTGACGCTAAAATGGCGGCGGCGCCTTTTATACACTGAAGAAAAAAAAAAAGAGTCTGTGAGTGACACGTGCAGATGCCTACAGAGAGCGTTGCATACAGAGCAAACTGCAGCGTCACCTGCACTCACACACACCTTGCAGAGCTGTTAAAACAACACTGCAGGCAAAAGGAAGCTTTACACAGCGGTTGGTGCTAGCCTGCCTACAGCACAGTACACTAAATCGCAATCTCTAACTGTCCCTCAGAGTCAGTACAGTAGCATTCTGTCCCTTACTGAATTCACAGCACAGTGACGCTAAAATGGCGGCGGCGCCTTTTATAGTGCATTCTGACATCATTTCAGCATCCAATCACAGCCATGCCATTAGTTAACATGACCGCAGCAGTACAGGATGTGCCCACACTTCTTAGGATTCCTCATTGGCTGACTAAAATCACATTGCCTCTCAAAGAATTATGGGAACTTCCGATTCCGGTATACGATATATGGGAAATATCGAAACAAATTATCGAAAGGCCGATAGAGCTAATATCGGGCGATACCCGATACTTGCAGTATCGTATCGCTCAACACTACACATAATGCAATTGATACTAGCGCATGGTGGCACAACCAAGCCACCCTTTTATAGTAGCAACTACAGGACCTGCCAGATAAAGACCAATAGGAAACTGCTCCAGAACACAAGTGGTTTCAGGACCATCCTGGTGGACCAATAGGAGCTGCTGCAGTACCTGAGCATGTGACCCCTCATCTCCAATGACAAATCTTACCCTGGGCATGCTCAGAAGAGGAAAGCAAGGACTTTGTCCCAAAGATGTCTGCTCGCCCCCTAACCAGCCCTGGCTACAACAGCAGAACCTGGAGAGGCAGCAGCAATCCTCTGCACAATGTCAGACTGGGCGAGATGCTGGGACCGACGTCTATGCTGAGCAGAGTCCACTGCGACTGGAGACGGATGGGAGACAGCAGCAGGGACGGCTGGAGATTCCCCCCGTTCAGAAGCGGGAACTCGACCCCTAACACAAAGGTATAGAGTGGCGGAGAGCGCAGGTAGAGGACATGAAATTTCCTTCGGCTCCAGAGTCCACACAAAGCGTGACTGTTAAAGTGGATGAGCCAAAATTGATTGTCCCCCTAAAGGAAAACTTGGAGGCGTGTACCGCTGTGTCTAGTGAACCCCCTCCAATGGTTACTAGACGCGGTAGTTTCCAGACCGCTGTGGACATTTATTAGCATAATGCCCTACTTGTTGGCAAGCATTACAAGTCACAGGTGCTCGAGCGGCCCGAGACTTAGGTCTCGCTCGAGAAATCTCCATGGCCTCAGGGGAATGGGGCGCCTGACTGGAAGATTCAAGAGGTCTGGCGAAGGTGGGTGCCAGCCGGAACCTCTGACTACACTGGACCCGCTCCAACCTCCGCTCGTTAAAACGGAGGTCGATGCGGGTGGATATGTTAATGAGCTCCTCCAGTGTGGCAGGAATCTTCCTGGTGGACAAGGCGTCCTTCATGTGGTTTGCCAGTCCCCTCCAGTACACGGGTATAAGGACTTTATCTGGCCACTCCAGCTCAGAGGCCAGAGTCCGAAATTGGACGGCGAACTGGCTCACCATGGATGAACCCTGGGTGATTGCCAACAGTTGGAGATCCCTATCGTGGGTGACGCGAGGTCCTAAAAAGACCTGTTTCAGAGTGTCCAAGAAGAGAGGAGCACTCTGCACCACACGATCATCGCGCTCCCACAACTGCATTGCCCACTCCAACGCCCTGCCCGACAAAAGGGATATGATACAACCCACTTTCACCTGCTCCGTGGGAAAACTCTAAATGTATGGAGCACTGACTGCCGAAACCCCGACATTGTTTACTGTCACCGGTAAACTTGTCTGGAAGTGGGAGGCGAGAAATAGTAGGAGCAGGGGTGGCAGAGGACAAACTGGCTGCGGCCACACTAGCAGCCTGAACCGCGACTTCGGTAACATCCACAGCTGAGGTTGTGCACTCTAGAGTCGCCAACCTACCCTCCAGCTGCTGGATATACCGCTGCAGACGCTGGTCGTCCGCCATTTTACCAGCCTGACCCTGGCGCTAGTATACTGTTAGGGCTGGCAGAACGCACAAAATAATAAGTGCGTTCGCAGCCTGGGTTCCACCGTGCAGGCTGAGCCTGCTGCTGGTAATAGGGCGGTAAGGTGAACTCTGTTACTTCACAGAGTAGCAACTTTAGACACTGTGGCCCTATACGGTGGTATAAGCGAACTCTGTTACATCACAGTGTTGCTAAGGTAGAGACGCAGAGATATGGACTGTGTCCTGTTAACTCCACAGGAATGCACAGAAAACTGCTGTGCGGACAGCAGTCCGTAGTAAACGCAATCAGCAACGCAACAACAATCTCCTCACCGGAGAAGCCGGTATTCTAGGGGCTTATTTCAGCCAAGCCCTAAACACGTGCATACAATCTCCTCACCGGAGGTGCCGGTATTCTAAGGGCTTATTTCAGCCGAGCCCTAACACATGCATGCAAGATCACACTGGTGCAAAGCCCATAATCCAATTGATACTAGCACATGGCGGCACGATCAAGCCACCCTTTTACAGTAGCAACTAAAGGACCTGCCAGATAAGGACCAACAGGAAACTGCTCCAGAACACAAGTGGTTTCAGGACCTTCCTGGCGGACCAATAGGAGCTGATGCAGTACCTGAGCATGTGACCCCTGATCTCCAATGAGAGATCTTACCCTGGGCATGCTCAGAAGAGGAAAGCAAGGACTTTGTCCCAAAGACGTCTGCTCGCCGCTAACCAGCCCTGGCTACAACAGCAGAACCTGGAGAAGCAGCAGCAATCCTCTGCACAATGTCAGACTGGGCAAGATGCTGGGACCGACGTCTATGCTGAGCAGAGTCCACTGTGGCCGGAGACGAATGGGAGACCACAGCAGGGACAGCTTGAGATTCCCCCCGTTCAGAAGCGGGAACTCGACCCCTAACACAAAGTGTACTTTTGGCGAACAGAAGGTTTCATTTCTGGGATTCATTTGTCTCCGTCTGTTATAAAAATGGACCCGGTCAAGGTTCAGGCCATCTGTGATTGGGTTCAGCCTACTACATTGAAAGCTCTTCAGAGATTTTAGAGTTTTGCCAATTTTTATCAGAAATTTATTGGTAATTTTTCCGGTATTGTTAAACCATTGACTGATTTGACCAAAAAGGGTTCCGATATGGTGAATTGGCCTCCTTTGGCAGTTTCTGCATTTCAGGAACTTAAGCAGAGATTCATTTCTGCTCCTGTTCTATGGCAGCCTGATGTTTCTTTACCGTTTCAGGTGGAGGTTGATGTTTCTGAGATTGGGGCAAGTGCCGATTTGTCCCAAAGTGATCCGGAGACCTCTAAGAGTAAACCTTGTGCCTTCTCTCGAAAATTTTCTCCAACTGAACTTAATTATGACGTGGGTAATCGGGAGTTATTGGCCATGAAGTGGGCCTTTGAAGAGTGGAGACATTGGCTGGAAGGAGACAAACATCAGGTGGTGGTCCTCACGGACCATAAGAACCTGGTTTATCTTGAATCAGCCAAGCGACTTAATCCTAGACAGGCCAGGTGGGCCTTGTTTTTCACACGTTTTAATTTTGTGGTTTCTTTTCTTCCGGGCACTAAGAATGTCAAGGCAGATGCCCTCTCGAGGAGTTTCTTTGCGGATTCTCCTGAGTTAACTGATCCTGCTGTGATTTTGAAAGAGGGTGTAGTTCTTTCCGCCATCTCACCCAATTTGAGACTGGCTCTGCAGGGGTGTCAGGAGGATAAACCTGAACGCTGCCCTGTTGGGAAATTGTTTGTCCCAGACCAGGGGAAGAAGAGTGTGATGTCTGAGATTCATTGTTCCGCGTTGGCTGGTCATCCCGGTATTTTTGGTACCAGAGACTTGGTGAGTCGGTCCTTTTGGTGGCCTACTTTGTATCATGACATCAGGGACTTTGTGCAGTCCTGTGGACTTGCTCTCGTGCCAAGCCTTGCTCTCACTCTAGTGGTTTGTTAATGCCATTACCTTTGCCCAAGAGGCCATGGACCCATATCTCTATGGATTTTATTTCCGACCTCCCTGTCTCTCAGAGAATGACCGTTATCTGGGTAATCTGTTATGTTACGGTAGCTGAGGAGTGCAGGTAAAAAAAGGAAATACACCAGAGCAGTTGGAATCTATGAGATTGCAGTACCCTGACTAACCACCGCAACTAGAGGCAGCCGTGGAGCGTTCCTACGTTGGTCCTAGACGCCTCGTCACAGCCTGAGAAACTAACTACACCTAAAGATAGAAATAGGAAAGCTATCTGCCCCGGAGCAGAAACCAAAGATAATAGAAAGCCCCCAAACACGTAATGGCGGCCAGACAAGAGGAAACACCGACACAGAAAGAAAATAGTAAGAGCAAACGCTGGGGCCCAAACTATCTAAATAGAAAAGGATAGGAAGGGTACTTACTACAATCTCAGAAAACCCTGAAAAAACACCAACTCTACTAATTTCAAAATCACCTGAGATCACACGACCTCTACCACCTAAATTAGTTCTCTGGTGTAACAAAAACAAAACAGCAGCCACTGAAAAAAAACTGGAAAAAGCAAAAGTACAAAACACAGTGGCTGGACTAAACTGAGAGGGCAAAAGCCCCCGGAGGGGACCCTGAAGGCCCCCACAGAAGTGCAGGACAAAATGCAAAAATATAGCAAAAACACAAAATAAGAAATTGTCTTATCTGATAGCAGGAGATGCAGACACGACACAGCAGGCTACAAGGGAAACTGGAAAGAAGGATTCAGACCAGAACAATTGATCACCGGCAACCCTGATGGGAAAATGACTCCCTTATATAAGACCAATCAGTAACACCTGATTCCCAGTCCTCACAATCCTCACTAGTACCGCTTGTAACCACCAGAGGGAGCCTCTGCTCAGAACTCATCTCAAACCCATTCACAACAGTACCCCCCGCTTGAGGAGGGTCACCGAACCCTCATTTGAGCAACCAGGTCGGTCAGGATGAGTTCTATGATACGCACGGATAAGTCTCCTAGCATGGATGTCCGAAGCAAACACCCAAGAATTGTCTTCCTGACCATAACCTCTCCATTTAACCAAATACTGGAGTCTTCGTCTAGAAAAACGAGAATCCAATATTTTCTCAACCACATACTCCAGATTGCCCTCAACCAAAACAGGGTCAGGAGGCACAGCAGCAGGAACCACTGGCTCAACAAACCTCTTCAACAAGGACTTGTGGAACACGTTATGGATCTTAAATGTCCCTGGAAGAAGCAAACGAAAAGAAACAGGATTAATAATCTCCATGATCTTATAAGGTCCAATGAACCTAGGCTTAAATTTAGAGATGCCACTCTCATAGGAATATTCTTTGAGGACAACCAGACCAAGTCCCCCACTTTAAACCGAGGACCATCAGTCCTATGCCGGTTAGCAAACCGCTGGGCCCTCTCCTGAGAGAGGGACAACCTCTCCACTACCTGGTCCCAAATCTGCTGCATACGCTCAACAACAGAGTCAACACCTGGACAGACAGAAGCCTCCGTCTGTCCTGAAGAAAATCGAGGGTGAAACCCAGAATTACAGAAAAACGGAGACATCAAAGTGGCAGAGCTAGCCCTATTATTAAGAGCAAACTCAGCCAAAGGCAAAAAAGAGACCCAGTCATCCTGATCAGCAGACACAAAGCATCTTAGATAAGTCTCCAATGTCTGGTTTGTTCTCTCAGTTTGACCATTGGTCTGAGGATGAAATGCCGAGGAGAAAGACAATTGAACACCCAGTTTAGAACAAAAAGTCCTCCAAAATCTGGAAACAAACTGGACTCCTCTGTCAGACACAATGTTCTCAGGAATGCCGTGTAAACGAACCACGTGCTGAAGGAACAACGGCACCAATTCAGAGGAGGAAGGCAACTTAGGCAATGGCACAAGATGTATCATTTTGGAAAACCTATCACAAATTACCCAGATGGTGGTCATTCTCTGAGAAACAGGAAGATCGGAAATGAAATCCATAGAGATATGGGTCCATGGTCTCTTGGGCACAGGCAATGGCATCAACAAACCACTAGAGCGAGAGCAAGGCTTGGAGCGAGAGCAAGTCCCGCAGGACTGCACAAATTCCCTGACATCGCGAGACAAGGTAGGCCACCAAAAGGACCGACTAACCAAGTCTCTGGTACCAAAAATTCTGGGATGCCCAGCCAATGCGGAACAATGAATCTCAGACATCACACTCTTTTTCCATTGGTCCGGGACAAACAATTTTCCAACAGGGCAGCGCTCGGGCCTATCCTCCTGACACCCCTCCAGAGCAAGTCTCAAATTGGGCGAGATGGCGGAAAGAACTACACCCTCCTTCAAAATAACAGAGGGATCAGATAGCTCAGGAGAGTCCGCAAGGAAACTCCTCGAGAGGGCATCCGCCTTAACATTCTTAGTGCCAGGAAGAAAGGAAACCACAAAATTAAAACGTGTGAAAAACAAGGCCCACCTGGCCTGTCTAGGATTGAGTCGCTTGGCAGATTCCAGATAGACCAGATTCTTATGGTCCGTAAGGACCACCACCTGATGTTTGGCTCCCTCCAGCCAATGTCTCCACTCTTCAAAAGCCCACTTCATGGCCAATAACTCCCGATTACCCACGTCATAATTACGTTCAGTAGGTAGAAAATTTTCGAGAGAAAAAGGCACAAGGGTTACTTTTAGAGGTCTCTGGATCTTTTTGGGACAAAACGGCACCTGCCCCAATTTCAGAGGCATCAACCTCCACCTGAAATGGCAGAGAAACATCAGGCTGCCGTAGAACAGGAGCAGAAGTGAATCTCTGCTTAAGTTCCTGAAACGCAGAGACTGCCTCAGGAGGCCAATTCACCACATCAGAACCCTTTCTGGTCAAATCAGTTAATGACTTAACAATAACCGAGAAATTACCAATAAATTTACGATAAAAATTGGCAAAACCCAAAAATCTCTGAAGAGCCTTTAATGAAGTAGGTTGGACCCAATCACAGATGGCCTGAACCTTGACCGGGTCCATTTCAATAACAGATGGGGACAAAATGAATCCCAGAAATGAGATCTTCTGTACGCCAAAAAGACACTTTGATCCCTTCACATACAGAGCATTCTCTCTCAAAATCTGGAATACAGTTCGAACATGTTTCACATGAGAGTCCCAGTCATTAGAAAAAATCAAGATATCATCCAAATAAACAATCAGAAACTTGTCCACAAAATCCCTGAAAATGTCATTCATGAAGGACTGGAAGACGGAAGGAGCATTAGTGAGCCCAAAGGGCATCACAAGGTACTCAAAATGCCGTTCAGGGTGTTAAATGCCATCTTCCATTCATCCCCGTGCTTAATGCGAATAAGGTTATACGCCCCCCTGAGGTCAAGCTTGGTAAACCAAGTAGCGTTTTTCACCCTGGAAAACAGGTCAGAAATCAAGGGTAACGGGTATTGATATTTCACAGTAATATTGTTCAAGAGACGATAATCAATACACGGCCTTAATGAACCATCTTTTTTGGCCACAAAGAAAAAATCGGCACCTAAGGTGAAGAGGATGGTCTGATATGACCCTTCTCCAATGATTCCTTGATATAAGACCGCATAGCGTCATGTTCAGGTACAGACAAGTTAAAAAGGCGACCTTTAGGGAATTTACTACCTGGCACTAATTCAATAGCGCAGTCATAGCTCCTATGGGGAGGCAAGGATGCAGATTTACTTTCGCTAAACACATCAGAAAAATCAAACAAAAAGTCAGGAACATCCTCAGCCTGGGGGAGGCAGAAAAAACAGGAGTGTTGGTATTAACACATTGGCAGCCCCAACTGGTTACAGACACAGATTTCCAATCCAAAACAGGATTATGAGACTGTAACCAAGGGAAACCCAGCACTATAATGTCATGCAGATTATATAGAACCAAAAATTTGCAGCACTCCTGGTGATCAGGTTCAACCCTCATTATCACCTGAGTAGAAAACTGGGGTTTATTCTCAGCCAAAGGGTAGAATCGATCCCCAGTAAAGGAATAGACTTCTGTAGGGGTATCAAGGGAAACCCACAACGTTTAGCAAAATCATAATCCATCAGGTTAATAGCTGCTCCAGAATCAACGAAAGCCTGAGCAGAAAATGAGGACAGAGAGCATATCAGAGTGACAGTTAATAAAAACTTAGTCTGAACACTACCCAAGACAACTGAGCGTGCAAAATGTCTTCCCCGCTTAGGGCAGACTGAAATAGCATGAGAGGCATCACCACAGTAGAAACATAACCCATTGCACTTTCGAAACTCATGACGCTGTGCCCCAGACACCACTCTATCACACTGCATGGGCTCAGCAGCTGATTCACAAGGCAACACCACTCCACGCATACTTCTCCGCTCACGCAAACGTCTGTCAATTTGAATCGCTAATGACATAGAATCATTGAGACCAGAGGGGACAGGGAATCCCACCATAATATCCTTTACATTATCCGACAGACCCTTCCGGAAAAGGGCTGCCAAAGCGTCATCATTCCATTTGGTCAGGACTGCCCACCTACGGAATCTCTGACAGTATAACTCAGCGTCATCAAGCCCCTGATTTAATGCCAACAAGGCTTTCTCAGCTTGATCAGTGACATTAGGCTCATCGTACAATAACCCCAAAGCCTGAAAAAATGCATCAACATCACTCAAAACAGGATCCCCAGGTATCAGGGAAAAAGCCCAATCCTGAGGATCGCCGCGCAGGAGAGAGATGATAATTTGAACCTGCTGCGCTGCGTTTCCTGAGGACTTAGATTTTAAGGCAAGAAACAATTTACAATTATTTTTGAAATTCTGAAACTTAGCTCGATCCCCTAAAAACAAATCTGGCATGGGAATCCTAGGTTCCACAACAGGCAACCTAGCAAGATAGATAGCAATACTCCGAACCTCAGTGGCAAGCTGATCCACACGGCCAGACAACTGTGCAAACTCCATTGGGAGAAAAGATCCTCCCCAGCACCCAGAGATACAGAGGGAAAAAAAAAAAAAAATGCAACAAACAGAAAAATATCTCTGACAACTTTTCTTCCTTCAAAATATTTTTTCCCTTCTGTGAGTACCATACAATTTTTATGGCCGGTGATACTGTTATGTTACGGTAGCTGAGGAGTGCAGGTAAAAAAAGGAAATACACCAGAGCAGTTGGAATCTATGAGATTGCAGTACCCTGACTAACCACCGCAACTAGAGGCAGCCGTGGAGCGTTCCTACGTTGGTCCTAGACGCCTCGTCACAGCCTGAGAAACTAACTACACCTAAAGATAGAAATAGGAAAGCTATCTGCCCCGGAGCAGAACCCAAAGATAATAGAAAGCCCCCAAACACGTAATGGCGGCCAGACAAGAGGAAACACCGACACAGAAAAAAAATAGTAAGAGCAAACGCTGGGGCCCAAACTATCTAAATAGAAAAGGATAGGAAGGGTACTTACTGCAATCTCAGAAAACCCTGAAAAAACACCAACTCTACTAATTTCAAAATCACCTGAGATCACACGACCTCTACCACCTAAATTAGTTCTCTGGTGTAACAAAAACAAAACAGCAGCCACTGAAAAAAAACTGGAAAAAGCAAAAGTACAAAACACAGTGGCTGGACTAAACTGAGAGGGCAAAAGCCCCCGGAGGGGACCCTGAAGGCCCCCACAGAAGTGCAGGACAAAATGCAAAAATATAGCAAAAACACAAAATAAGAAATTGTCTTATCTGATAGCAGGAGATGCAGACACGACACAGCAGGCTACAAGGGAAACTGGAAAGAAGGATTCAGACCAAACAATTGATCACCGGCAACCCTGATGGGAAAATGACTCCCTTATATAAGACCAATCAGTAACACCTGATTCCCAGTCCTCACAATCCTCACTAGTACCGCTTGTAACCACCAAGGGAGCCTCTGCTCAGAACTCATCTCAAACCCATTCACAACAGTAATCTGTGATAGGTTTTCCAAGATGATACATCTTGTGCAATTACATAAGTTGCCTTCCTACTCCGAATTGGTGCCTTTGTTTTTTCAGCACGTGGTTCGGTTACATGGCATTCCTGAGAACATTGTGTCTGACAGAGGAGTCCAGTTTGTTTCCAGATTTTGGAGAACATTTTGTTCTAAACTTGGTGTTCAGTTATCTTTCTCCTCTGCATTTCACCCTCAGACCAATGGACAAACCGAGAGAACAAACCAGACCTTGGAGACTTATTTGAGATGTTTTGTGTCTGCTGATCAAGATGACTGGGTCTCTTTTTTGCCTTTGGCTGAATTTGCTCTTAATAATAGGGCTAGCTCTGCCACCTTGATGTCTCCATTTTTCTGCAATTCTGGGTTTCACCCTCGATTTTCTTCAGGACAGACGGAGGCTTCCGTCTGTCCGGGGTTTAACTCTATTGTGGAGCGTATGCAGCAGATTTGGGACCAGGTAGTGGAGAGGTTGTCTCTCACTCAGGAGAAGGCCCAGCGGTTTGCCAACCGGCATAGGACTGATGGTCCTCGTTTTAAAGTGGGGGGACTTTTGTTTGGTTGTCCTCAAGAAATATCCCTATGAAGGTTTCGTCTCCAAAATTTAAGCCAAGGTTCATTGGACCTTATAAGATCATGGAAATTCTTAATCCGGTTTCCTTCCGTTTGCTTCTTCCAGGGACATTTAAGATCCATAACGTGTTCCACAAGTCCTTATTGAAGAGGTTTGTTGAGCCAGTGGTACCTATGGCTGCACCTCCCAACCCTGTTTTGGTTGAGGGCAATTTGGAGTATGTGGTTGAGAAAATATTGGATACTCCTTTTGCTAGACGGAAACTCCAGTATTTGGTTAAGTGGAGAGGTTATGTTCAAGAGGACAATTCTTGGGTGTTTGCTTTGGACATCCATGCTAGGAGACTTATCCGTGCCTATCATCGAGCTCATCCTGATCGGCCTGGTTGCGCAAGTGAGGGTTTGGTGACCCCCTCCTCAAAGGGGGGTACTGTTGTGGATACGTTGGATGCGACTTCGGAGCTGGGGCTCCCTCCTGTGGTTGCTGTGGTTAATGAACCAATTGCTGAATGGTTTTCAGCTGGGTCCGATTGGTCTGATATAAGTGACCTGAACTCCCATCAGCCTTGCCGGTAATCAATATTTCTTCCAGGTCTTGCTTGGAGCTCAGCTTGCATTCCTGCTCTCATTCAGATAAGTGACTTGTTGTTTTTTCTTCTTCTGGTTGGATTTTCCTTGCTGGTTTGCTGCCTTGCAGTGGACTTCTGCCTGGTCCCCTTTTGGGGCCTGGCTCTGCCGTTGTGCTCAGTTTGTGTTTGCACTTTTGCGCTGTTCTTGTGCCACTTTTATTTGCTGAATTGCTGTGTTACAACCAGAGATCTGATTTAGGTGGTAGAGATCGTGTGATCTCAGGTTTTTTTGTTAATCAGAAATGTTGGTATTTTTGTCAGGGTTTTTTGGGTTGCAGTCAGAATTCTTTCCTATACTTTTCTATCTAGACAGCGTTTGCTCATTCTGTTTTCTGTCTGTGTATGTATTTTCTTCTTGTCTAACCGCCATTACATGTTTGGGGACTTCCTATTTCTTTGGGGGTTCTGCTACGAGGCAGATAGCTTTCATCTTTCTGTCTTTAGGTGTAGCTATCTCTCTGGCTGTGACGAGGCATCTAGGATCACCGTAGGTACGCTCCACGGCTACTTTTAGTGTGGCGGTCAGTTTAGGGTTCTGCAACCCAGTAGTTTCCAGCCTCTCTGGTGTATTGCTACTTCGGCTATTTTTGCTATTTCTCCTCAGCTACCGAAACATAACAGTGAGCCCCATCAAGGACAGTGCCAATAATGTCTGTAAAGTGCTGTGGAATTAATGGTGCTATATAAATGAGTAATATAAATAAATAAATATAATATATGAGTTTCACTTATTGCATTAAAGAACTAAAATAAATTAACTTTTTGATGATGAGAAAAAGTAATAATAATCACCGCGCTAACACATCTATATATAGTAACAAGAACAAAGAATATATGCTAACAAAAACAGTAGGATTAAGTGATTGTATTCATATGTATCATACATAAATATGAAGAAACAGAGAACTTACTGCTGTTTTGTGGCTGTGAGGCTTGGATACTGTGAACGATGCTTGTTAATGAGTTGTAATAGTCCAGTGGTTTGATGACGTCTCACTACTTAGAATAAATAATGGATATTAGTAATGCTTCTGTAGGTAAGTATTGAGATAGTGGTTTGGATGTACCATGTACCTACTAGGAGCTTAGTTGTTAATTCAATATGCTGATAATCCTTATGCAGACTAACACCCTACAGGGCACATGATGATAGAAGGAAAAGAAAAAAAATGGGTCCCTGTGGAGTTTATTTCCTTTTATTAGGCATATTTAGGAACTTAAAGATCAAATACAAGAAATAGATATGTGTTTAATGTACTTACTGGTCCTTTTGTAGTTAATGACTATGATGCCAAAGATAAGAAAAGAATGCTGTCTCCAGGCAAACATGTGCTCTGCATATTGCTGCAGCAGCATCTTCCTAAAGTATATATACAGATGGTTATACTGGTGAATGGTAATACACACTTATGGAGAATTGTTGTTACTTACTAGTTTTGCCATATGTGGTACCGTGCATGTGCTGTGCCTTTCCTTGAGGGTGTTACCACTAACTTGTAGGGAGTAACAGCTGTGCTGGAAGCTGTTGGATTCTCGCGTGTCCCGTCCGGAAGCAGCCCTGAGGTCCTGGCAGGAAGGAGTGGGGCGGAGTCTCAAGGTCCCGTCACCAACTGAGAGGACGGGTGTGCAGGGGAAACAGTAAACCAACGCGTTTCAAGGGACGCTAGCCCTCTTCATCAGGGTTGTTACCATCTTTACTTAGACCCTCCTTATATATACATATGCTGATTTGTCTCCCTTCTATGTGTCTGCGGTGATTGTCATGTATAGTTGAAAGGGCTGAACAGTCAATTGTAAAAATGGTGGAAATCAGCATGGGATGATTGTTAGTCTGCATGGGATAAATAGGCTGCATTACTCAGTAAGCGCTGGATATGTAATTGAAAATGCCAGCAGATAGAAAGAGGTTTTTTTTGTTTAAAACAGAACTTTATTAAGTATAGGCTAAAAATCTGCAATGAAGCATTGGGCTAAATTGTTAAATAGGCTCTGGATGTGTAGTTTCTCTGTTTCGTCATATTTATCTATGATACATATGAATACAATGGTACTCGGAAGCGTCCGCTCTTCGCCAGTCCTTACACTGGCTGCCTATTCATTATAGGATCCAATTCAAAGTACTGGTTCTCACCCACAAAGCTCTACACAGTGCAGCACCCCCCTATATCTCCTCCCTCATTTCTATCTATCGGCCTAACCGACTGCTGTGCTCTGCAAACGACTTTCGACTAACCTCTGCACTAATCCGTACCTCCCACTCCCGACTCCAAGACTTCTCCCGCACTGCGCCAATCCTCTGGAATGCTCTACCCCAAGAAATCAGGACTATCCACAATTTGCATGGTTTCAGGCTCTCCCTCAAAACACATTTGTTCAGAGCGGCCTATCACATTCACTAATCAAAGTCATTCTATGTTTAAGTGTATATGTGTAGCCTATTCACTATCTCCATCCATCCCTCACTCCCTCAAGATGGCTGGACCATCATTGTAAATGCACCATTGTATATACACACCTGTATTTAGTATCTCCCCCACCTCATTGTAGATTGTAAGCTCTCACGAGCAGGGACGGCTTATTTTGCTTTAATTATTGTATTGTTAACGTTGTTACTTATGACTTGTGTTTTGAAACTGTTAAACTGTAAAGCGCTGCGGAATATGTTTGCGATATATAAATAAAGATTACTATTATTATTATTACAATCACTTAATCCTACTGTTTTCGTTAGCATATATTCTTTGTTCTTGTAACTATATATAGATGTGTTAGCGCGGTGATTATTATTACTTTTTCTAAACTTTTTGATGAAATTTCAATTTAGTGAGAAATATTTGTATGTATCCTATAGCATGCAGTGAAGATCCTCCAACAAAGTGTCATTAAACAGCAAGTAGATAAAAAAATAAACAGTTATATAGCGTACTGAGGTACTGATAGGGACTTTTAATTAAAGTATATTAGAAAAGAGATTATATTATGACATTCAGTACACAGTTAGGATTAGAAAAGTGAGTGTTATTTTTGGACCACCCTTTTTAAATGTTTATCTCTTTACTAGGGTTGAGCATTCCGATATTGCAAATATCGGGTATCGGCCGATATTGGCTGTATCGGATTTCTGATTCCGAGTTCCGATATTTTCGTCATATCGGATACCGGAATCGGAATGTCACTGTCACTGTCAGTGTCCGTCGGTCGGGTCTGTCAGGAGTCAGCGGCACTTACCCGGCAAAAGATCTCCGGCGGTCACATCCTGGACTGCTTGATGGCCGCCATCCTCTTCTACCTGGCAGTCACATGCAGTTTCTCGCGATAACTGCAGTGACTGCTGGGTAATCGCGGCCGTAAAGCAGTCCGATGACGTCACCGCCGAGGAAGCAGGTAATCAGCTGTGCTGCGCCGGGATGTCAGGCTCTGCCTGACATTCCGATGTAGCAGAGCTGGATCGTCGTGGGACACTCGTTACTATGGACTGCGTCGGACAGGTGGTATACTGTTGGTTTGTTTTTTTTATTTTTTTACAGGAGATCGATGGCGTCACAGGAATGAGAGAGTAATAAAATTAATGAAAACTGTGTTGTCTCTTTTATTTCATTAAAAGACTTTTTTCTTGCTGTGTCTTTTTTTATTCATTTAAAAACTTTGGGATTAATAATGGATCGGTGTCTTATTGACGCCTCTCCATTATTAACCGGGCTTATTGTCACCGTGCAATCAACGGTGACATTAAAACCTTATTACCCTGCTTGCCACGGCTACAGGGCAAGTGGGAAGAGCCGGGTAAAGTGCCACAATTGGCACATCTTTTGATGCACCAAATGTGGGGCTGCTGTAGCCTGGTATTATCAGGCTGTTGAGGGCCAAAACCATGGGCCTTGACAGTCTTTTAATACCAGGCCGCAGCAGTCTGCATTTTACTTGGCTGGTTAACAAAAATAGGGGGACCCCTACACCGTTTTTTTTCGAGGGGATCCCCTATTTTTGTTAACCAGCCAAGCTAAGCAGACTGCTGTGGCCTGGTATTATCAGGCTGGCAAGGTCCATGGATATTGGATCCTTACCAGCCTGAAAAACCAGGCCTCAGCTGTCTGCTTCATCTGGCTGGTTAACAAAAATAGGGGGGACCCCACGCCAATTTTTTTTTCGAGGGTATCCCCTATTTTTGTTAATCAGCCAAGATATGCAGACTACTGTGGCCTGGTATTATCAGGCTGGCAAGGTCCATGGATCTTGGCTCCTTAAGAGCCTGAAAATCCAGGCCTCAGCGGTCTGCTTCATCTGGCTGGTTAACAAAAATAGGGGGGACCCCATGCCAATTTTTTTCGAGGGGATCCCCTATTTTTGTTAATCAGCTAAGATATGCAGACTGCTGTGGCCTGGTATTATCAGGCTGGCAAGGTCCATGGATCTTGGCTCCTTAACAGCCTGAAAATCCAGGCCTCAGCGGTCTGCTTCATCTGGCTGGTTAACAAAAATAGGGGGGACCCCACGCCAATTTTTTTCAAGGGGTCCCCTATTTTTGTTAACCAGCAAAGATAAGCAGACTGCTGTGGCCTGGTATTATCAGGCTGGCAAGCAGGGTCGGACTGAGCCACCGGGACACCGGAGAAACCTCCGGTGGGCCCCAGCTCCTGCGTGGTGGGCCCTGATTTGAAAGGATAGGTCGCGGGGCAGAGGGGGCGGTGGCCCCGGGCCCCGCGCTCTGAGGGGGCCCACCCGGAGCTACGCTACAGTAACTGTATCGGCGTGCACAGCAGGCCGATACAGTTACATTCTGCGGCAGAGCAGGGAGAATCGCTCTCCCTGCTCTGCCGCCCGGAAGCTATGGGGCCTGAACAGGCGGTGGGGGGCCCGGTGCCAGCAGTGGGCCCCCCACCCGTCATCGGAGGGTCAGCTGTATCGGCATCCAGCCGATACAGCTGACCGCATAGAGAGAGAATGTTATGTTTCGGTAGCTGAGGAGAGCAGGCAAAAAGACAATACACCAGAGCAGTTGGAATCTATGAGATTGCAGTACCCTGACTAACCACCACAACTAGAGGCAGCCGTGGAGCGTTCCTACGTTGGTCCTAGACGCCTCGTCACAGCCTGAGAAACTAACTACACCTAAAGACAGAAACAGGAAAGCTATCTGCCCCGGAGCAGAACCCAAAGATAATAGAAAGCCCCCAAACATGTAATGGCGGTTAGACAAGAGGAAATACTGACACAGAAAGAAAATAGTATGAGCAAACGTTGGGGCCCAAACTAACTAAATAGAAAAGGATAGGAAGGGCACTTACTGCAATCCCAGAAAACCCTGAAAAGCACCAACTCTACTAATTTCAAAATCACCTGAGATCACACGACCTCTACCACCTAAATTAGTTCTCTGGTGTAACAAAATCAAAACAGCAGCCACTGAAAAAACTGGAAAAAGCAAAAGAACAAAACTCAGTGGCTGAACTAAACTGAGAGGGCAGAAGCCCCCGGAGGGGACCCTAAAGGCCCCCAAAGAAGTGCAGTATAAAATGCAAAAATATAGCACAAACACAAAAGAAGCAAAAGTCTTATCTGTAAGCAGGAGATGCAGACACGACACAGCAGGCTACAAGGGAAACTGGAATGAAGGATTCAGACCAGAACAATTGATCACCGGCAACCCTGATGGGAAAATGACTCCCTTATATAAGACCAGTCAGTAACACCTGATTCCCAGTCCTCACAATCTTCACTAGCACCGCTTGTAACCACCAGAGGGAGCCTCTGCTCAGAACTCATCTCAAACCCATTCACAACAGTACCCCCCCTTGAGGAGGGGTCACCGAACCCTCATTTGAGCAACCAGGTCGGTCAGGATGAGTTCTATGATATGCACGGATAAGTCTCCTAGCATGGATGTCCGAAGCAAACACCCAAAAATTGTCTTCCTGACCATAACCTCTCCATTTAACCAAATACTGGAGTTTCCGTCTAGAAAAACGAGAATCCAATATTTTCTCAACCACATACTCCAGATTGCCCTCAACCAAAACAGAGTCAGGAGGCACAGCAGCAGGAACCACTGGCTCAACAAACCTCTTCAACAAGGACTTGTGGAACACGTTATGGATCTTAAATGTCCCTGGAAGAAGCAAACGAAAAGAAACAGGATTAATAATCTCCATGATCTTATAAGGTCCAATGAACCTAGGCTTAAATTTAGGAGATGCTACTCTCATAGGAATATTCTTTGAGGACAACCAGACCAAGTCCCCCACTTTAAACCGAGGACCATCAGTCCTATGCCGGTTAGCAAACCGCTGGGCCTTCTCCTGAGAGAGGGACAACCTCTCCACTACCTGGTCCCAAATCTGTTGCATACGCTCCACAACAGAGTCAACACCTGGACAGACAGAAGCCTCCGTCTGTCCTGAAGAAAATCGAGGGTGAAACCCAGAATTACAGAAAAACGGAGACATCAAAGTGGCAGAGCTAGCCCTATTATTAAGAGCAAACTCAGCCAAAGGCAAAAAAGAGACCCAGTCATCCTGATCAGCAGACACAAAGCATCTTAGATAAGTCTCCAATGTCTGGTTTGTTCTCTTAGTTTGACCATTGGTCTGAGGATGAAATGCCGAGGAGAAAGACAATTGAACACCCAGTTTAGAACAAAAAGTCCTCCAAAATCTGGAAACAAACTGGACTCCTCTGTCAGACACAATGTTCTCAGGAATGCCGTGTAAACGAACCACGTGCTGAAGGAACAACGGCACCAATTCAGAGGAGGAAGGCAACTTAGGTAATGGCACAAGATGTATCATTTTGGAAAACCTATCACAAATTACCCAGATGGTGGTCATTCTCTGAGAAACAGGAAGATCGGAAATGAAATCCATAGAGATATGGGTCCATGGTCTCTTGGGCACAGGCAATGGCATCAACAAACCACTAGAGCGAGAGCAAGGCTTGGAGCGAGAGCAAGTCCCGCAGGACTGCACAAATTCCCTGACATCACGAGACAAGGTAGGCCACCAAAAGGACCGACTAACCAAGTCTCTGGTACCAAAAATTCCGGGATGCCCAGTCAATGCGGAACAATGAATCTCAGACATCACACTCCTCTTCCACTGGTCCGGGACAAACAATTTTCCAACAGGGCAGCGCTCGGGCCTATCCTCCTGACACCCCTCCAGAGCAAGTCTCAAATTGGGCGAGATGGCGGAAAGAACTACACCCTCTTTCAAAATAACAGAAGGATCAGATAACTCAGGAGAGTCCGCAAGGAAACTCCTCGAGAGGGCATCCGCCTTAACATTCTTAGTGCCAGGAAGAAAGGGAAACCACAACATTAAAACGTGTGAAAAACAAGGCCCACCTGGCCTGTCTAGGATTGAGTCGCTTGGCAGATTCCAGATAGACCAGATTCTTATGGTCCGTAAGGACCACCACCTGATGTTTGGCTCCCTCCAGCCAATGTCTCCACTCTTCAAAAGCCCACTTCATGGCCAACAACTCCCGATTACCCACGTCATAATTACGTTCAGTAGGAGAAAATTTTCGAGAGAAAAAGGCACAAGGGTTACTTTTAGAGGTCTCTGGATCTTTTTGGGACAAAACGGCACCTGCCCCAATTTCAGAGGCATCAACCTCCACCTGAAATGGCAGAGAAACATCAGGCTGCTGTAGAACAGGAGCAGAAGTGAATCTCTGCTTAAGTTCCTGAAATGCAGAGACTGCCTCAGGAGGCCAATTCACCACATCAGAACCCTTTCTGGTCAAATCAGTTAATGGTTTAACAATAACCGAGAAATTACCAATAAATTTACGATAAAAATTGGCAAAACCCAAAAATCTCTGAAGAGCCTTTAATGAAGTAGGTTGGACCCAATCACAGATGGCCTGAACCTTGACCGGGTCCATTTCAATAACAGATGGGGACAAAATGAATCCCAGAAATGAGATCCTCTGTACGCCAAAAAGACACTTTGATCCCTTCACATACAGAGCATTCTCTCTCAAAATCTGGAATACAGTTCGAACATGTTTCACATGAGAGTCCCTGTCATTAGAAAAAATCAAGATATCATCCAAATAAACAATCAGAAATTTATCCACAAAATCCCTGAAAATGTCATTCATGAAGGACTGGAAGACGGAAGGAGCATTAGTGAGCCCAAAGGGCATCACTAGGTACTCAAAATGCCCTTCAGGGGTATTGAATGCCGTCTTCCATTCATCCCCGTGCTTAATGCGAATAAGGTTATACGCCCCCCTGAGGTCAAGCTTGGTAAACCAAGTAGCGTTTTTCACCCTGGAAAACAGGTCAGAAATCAAGGGTAACGGGTATTGATATTTCACAGTAATATTGTTCAAGAGACGATAATCAATACACGGCCTTAATGAACCATCTTTTTTGGCCACAAAGAAAAAACCGGCACCTAAGGGTGAAGAGGATGGTCTGATATGACCCTTCTCCAATGATTCCTTGATATAAGACCGCATAGCGTCATGTTCAGGTACAGACAAGTTAAAAAGGCGACCTTTAGGGAATTTACTACCCGGCACTAATTCAATAGCGCAGTCATAGCTCCTATGGGGAGGCAAGGATGCAGATTTACTTTCGCTAAACACATCAAGAAAAATCAAACAAAAAGTCAGGAACATCCTGAGCCTGGGGGGAGGCAGAAAAAACAGGAGTGTTGGTATTAACACATTGGCAGCCCCAACTGGTTACAGACACAGATTTCCAATCCAAAACAGGATTATGAGACTGTAACCAAGGGAAACCCAGCACGATAATGTCATGCAGATTATATAGAACCAAAAATTTGCAGCACTCCTGGTGATCAGGTTCAACCCTCATTATCACCTGAGTAGAAAACTGGGTTTATTCTCAGCCAAAGGGGTAGAATCGATCCCCAGTAGGGGAATAGACTTCTGTAGGGGTATCAAGGGAAACCCACAACGTTTAGCAAAATCATAATCCATCAGGTTAATAGCTGCTCCAAATCAACGAAAGCCTGAGCAGAAAATGAGGACAGAGAGCATATCAGAGTGACAGTTAATAAAAACTTAGTCTGAACACTACCCAAGACAACTGAGCGTGCAAAACGTCTTCCCCGCTTAGGGCAGACTGAAATAGCATGAGAGGCATCACCACAGTAGAAACATAACCCATTGCGCTTTCGAAACTCATGACGCTGTGCCCCAGACACCACTCTATCACACTGCATGGGTTCAGAAGCTGGTTCACAAGGCAACACCATTCCACGCATACTTCTCCGCTCACGCAAACGTCTGTCAATTTGAATCGCTAATGACATAGAATCATTGAGACCAGAGGGGACAGGGAATCCCACCATAACATCCTTTACATTATCTGACAGACCCTTCCGGAAAAGGGCCGCCAAAGCGTCGTCATTCCATTTGGTCAGGACTGCCCACCTACGGAATCTCTGACAGTATAACTCAGCGTCATCAAGCCCCTGATTTAATGCCAACAAGGTTTTTTCAGCTTGATCAGTGACATTAGGCTCATCGTACAATAACCCCAAAGCCTGAAAAAACGCATCAACATCACTCAAAACAGGATCCCCAGGTATCAGGAAAAAAGCCCAATCCTGAGGATCGCCGCGCAGGAGAGAGATGATAATTTGAACCTGCTGCGCTGCGTTTCCTGAGGACTTAGATTTTAAGGCAAAAAACAATTTACAATTATTTTTGAAATTCTGAAACTTAGCTCGATCCCCCAAAAACAAATCTGGCATGGGAATCCTAGGTTCCACAACAGGCAACCTAGCAAGATATGCAGCAATACTCTGAACCTCAGTGGCAAGCTGATCCACACGGCCAGACAACTGTGCAAACTCCATTGGGAGAAAAGATCCTCCCCAGCACCCTGAGATACAGAGGGAAAAAAAAAAAAAAAATGCAACAAACAGAAAAATATCTCTGACAACTCTGACAACCTTTTTTCTTTCACAATATTTTTCCCTTCTGTGAGTACCATACAATTTTCAATTTTTTAGGCCGGTGATACTGTTATGCTTCGGTAGCTGAGGAGAGCAGGCAAAAAGGCAATACACCAGAGCAGTTGGAATCTATGAGATTGCAGTACCCTGACTAACCACCACAACTAGAGGCAGCCGTGGAGCGTTCCTACGTTGGTCCTAGACGCCTCGTCACAGCCTGAGAAACTAACTACACCTAAAGACAGAAACAGGAAAGCTATCTGCCCCGGAGCAGAACCCCAAAGATAATAGAAAGCCCCCAAACATGTAATGGCGGTTAGACAAGAGGAAATACTGACACAGAAAGAAAATAGTATGAGCAAACGTTGGGGCCCAAACTAACTAAATAGAAAAGGATAGGAAGGGCACTTACTGCAATCCCAGAAAACCCTGAAAAGCACCAACTCTACTAATTTCAAAATCACCTGAGATCACACGACCTCTACCACCTAAATTAGTTCTCTGGTGTAACAAAATCAAAACAGCAGCCACTGAAAAAACTGGAAAAAGCAAAAGAACAAAACTCAGTGGCTGGACTAAACTGAGAGGGCAGAAGCCCCCGGAGGGGACCCTAAAGGCCCCCAAAGAAGTGCAGTATAAAATGCAAAAATATAGCACAAACACAAAAGAAGCAAAAGTCTTATCTGTAAGCAGGAGATGCAGACACGACACAGCAGGCTACAAGGGAAACTGGAATGAAGGATTCAGACCAGAACAATTGATCACCGGCAACCCTGATGGGAAAATGACTCCCTTATATAAGACCAGTTAGTAACACCTGATTCCCAGTCCTCACAATCTTCACTAGCACCGCTTGTAACCACCAGAGGGAGCCTCTGCTCAGAACTCATCTCAAACCCATTCACAACAGAGAAGGAGCGAGCGCTCCTTCTCTCCCATAATCCCCCTCTCAGCGTCTGACAGCGGGCGCGATGACATCACCTGCCGGCACCCGCTGTCAGACGCAGAGAGGGAGAACAGTGAGCAGCACAGGAGCCGGGAGGTGAGTATTGTTTTTTTTTTTTTTTAATGGGGGTGCATTATACTACAGAGGCTGTATATGGGGTGCATTATACTACAGAGGCTGTATATGGGGGCTGCATTATACTACAGAGGCTCCATATTGGGGTGCATTATACTACAGAGACTCCCTATGGGGATGCATTATACTACAGAGGCTGCCTATGGGGGTGCATTATAATATAGACTCTGCCTATGGGGGTTTATTATAATATAGAGGCTGCCTATAGGGGTGCATTATACTATATTAAGGACTATCTGGTGTATTATGCTGTATGGATGCTATCTAGGGGCCATCATACAGTGTTGGACCCATTAAATAGTTTGGGGACATTAAGGGGTCAGTATATATCCAGTGAGGGGCATTATTCTGTGTGTAGGGGAGATGTACAGGGGGAGACTTGGGACATTATTAAATGTAAAGTGGACACTTATTGTTATAGGGGAACTCGGGTTACTGTGACTGTCAAAGGGGCACACAGGGCATTATTACACTCTAGGGGACAAAATGTGGGCACTGTTTTCTAGGGCACTTGCACCCGGCATTACTATATTCTAGAGGGGTGCTTTAAAATTTAGAGGTCACACAGAACCACACAGCAGGTGCAGTAATAGGGACACATACGGCAGCAGCGGCTCAGTATTGGGGTATCAGGTGCAGAAATAGGGACACATATGGCAGCAGCGGCTCAGTATTGGGGTATCAGGTGCAGAAATAGGGACACATATGGCAGCAGCGGCTCAGTATTGGGGTATCAGGTGCAGTAATAGGGACACATACGGCAGCAGCGGCTCAGTATTGGGGTATCAGGTGCAGAAATAGGGACACATATGGCAGCAGCGGCTCAGTATTGGGGTATCAGCAGGATGAGGAGTTTGTGCAGGTTGAGAATAGTCCAATTGGTGACCGTGACAGTGCTAAAAATATGAGAAGTGAAATGTGTCTTTGTTGTAATCTCTGCAGTCGAGTCCTGGCTGGAGAAGTCGTCATGTCGGTCTGGGTCAGATGGAAAAGACATGAAAAGTGAACAATTCCATTAGAAAGAACATCAGCGGTAAGTCATTATCTGTACCTGTGCTGTAATCTATTATATGTTCTGTAGGACTGGTATTATTTACCACAGACCATATGGCGGTAATATCAATATTGGTCTTTTTATATATAGATTATTTATGGCAACAGCGCGGTCATTTGTTGAGGTTCTCTGATTAGGGGCCCACTCAGAAGTTTCGCCCCCACTAAACCAAAACCCTAGCTACGCCTCTGGCTCTCTCTCTAGTCTTTCTTTCTCTCTCTAGTCTTTCTCGATCTCTGTTCTTTCCTTCTCGCTCTCTGTTCTTTTTTCTCTCTGTTCTTTCTTTCTCTCTCTTTTCTTTCTTTCCTCTCTTTCTTTCTCTGCTTGTTCTTTCTCTCTCGCTGTTCTTTCTTTCTTTTCCTCAGTACCAGCCACTGTGCCCTCATTACCAGTCAGTGTGATCAGCAGTGCTAAATGGGTATGCTTGGGGCGAGGATATGGGTGTGATTAGCTGTGAAATGGGTGTGGTCGTGGCGTGGCCTAAAATTTGCAGCAGCGCGCTTAGCGCGCCACAACCTTTAACCCTCTTTCCTGTCTTCAAAATTTGGGAGGTATGCTGTATGACCTCCCTACAAATTCTGGGCATGCTCCTGATGAGCACGACGGATGGTCTCCTGAGGGATCTCCTCCCACACCTGGACTAAAGCATCCACCAACTCCTGGACAGTCTGTGGTGCAACGTGGCATGGCCTAAAATTTGCTGCAGCAGGCACAGCGTGCCACAGCCTTTGTCCCTCTTTCCCTTCTTCAAAGGTTGGGAAGTATGATGGTGGGCCCCAAGAATAATTTTTCTCTGGTGGGCCCAAGGTACTCCAGTCCGACGCTGCTGGCAAGGTCCATGGATATTGGCTCCCTAACAGCCTTAAATACCATGCCTCAGCAGTCTGCTTTATCAAGCTGGTTAACAAAAATAGGGGGGACCCCACGCCATTTTTTTTTCGAAGGGAACCCCTATTTTTGTTAATCAGTTCCCTCTGACGTCACTGATTGTGTCCCTGGCTGACCTGAAGTGAAAGTGGAAAGCAATCAATTAAGCTTTCCACTTCCTCTCCTGTCAGCCAGGAGAGGAACTCATTCATTTGGGGGTTTACTGTGAGGCTGCAGCATTAGCTGCGGTCCCTGCAGTAAACATTAACCCTTTCTGAAGGATTACACCGTGGGACCTGACTGTGCATGGGATAGGTAAGAATAATTTTGCTTTTTTATTTTATTTTTATTACAGGAAATGGTTTTTGCAGTAAAATAAAAGATGGTCAAAAACATGTGTCTTTATTTTATTAAAATGATTTTTAATTAAAGTGTGTGTGTTTTATTTTTATTTCATGCAATAGGATTAATAATTGATAGTTGTCTAATTGACAGCTCTCAATTATTAACCTGGCTTAAGGTCACCTTTCAATAGCAAGGTGGCTTTAACCCCATATTAACCCATTCGCCACCGCTACAGGGCAATGGGAATAGACGGGCAAAGTGCCAGAAAGGGCGAATCTAATTATAGATTTGTCTTTTCTGGGGTGTCTGGGGGCAGATGTTAGTAGCCGGGGGGGGCCAAAAATAATGGTCCCTCTCTGGGCTATTATTATCTGCCCCCACTCACTGGCTTTGTCTGTCTGGTTGCGAAAATAGGGCGGGAGCCCACGCATTTTTTTTCAGCAATTTTACACCTCATGTATATATATACATGTCATTGAATTTGTGACACATATATATAATATATTATTTATATTTATAGTTCATACACTTCTACATAGTATAATAGCCGCTAATTCAATTGCCGGCTTTTGTGAAAATGCAGAACCCGACATGAAATGACACTTGGTTTACATAGAGTTAACCATGTTTTTCATGTAGTTTGATATCTGATTTGCACAAACAATTACATGAGTGTAAGTGTGCAAAATTTCACACCTGTAGGGGTTAATTAAAGGTGTAAATTCGTAGCAAAAAAGTCTGGTTTTTTTACAACGAATTTACACCTTTAATTAACCCCTACAGGTGTGAAATTTTGCACACTTACACTCATGTAATTGTTTGTGCAAATCAGATATCAAACTACATGAAAAGACATGGTTAACTCTATGTAAACCAAGTGTCATTTCATGTCGGGTGCTTCTGTCTTTTCACAAAAGCCGGCTTTACCCGGCAATTGAATCAGAGGCTATTTTACTATGTAGAAGTGTATAAACTATAAATATATGTATATATATATGTCACAATGACATGTATATATATATATATATATATATATATGTATTCTATGTGTGTATATTTAGTGTTTACAAGGAAAGAAAGAGGTTTTTTTAGTTACGATATTTTGTTCCCATAGACTTACATTGGATTTCCGGTATCGGTATCGGGTATCGCCGATATTTTAATGGTATCGGCGATACCATTCCGATTCCGATACTTTTGGATATCGGAAAGTATCGCTCAACTCTACTCTTTACCCTATGCAGTAAATTCCAACTGGAGTAAATGGAAGTTATAGAAACCAATACTCTTATTATTCCACTAAGCAAAATTCACCAACAAGAACAATGCTTATTCCTAGTAGAAAAATAAATATATAATAATTGGAGATGAGAAAATGTATTCTACTGAGACTAAATTCTTCTCGAATTTTACAAAAATTTGTAGTCTGTAGAATATGTATTTTTTGCATTTCGGGCAAAGCAAATTCAGCAAAATGGCAGCCAGCTGAGGTTTTTATTTTGCTGACCTGCAGAGGCCCAGGGAAATAATAATAAAAAAAATTACTACTTACCTCACTACTCGCCTACCCAGCCCCCCCTGCAGCCTACTGTCTACTCCTCCACTCCTTTTCTTTTTCCCTTTCACTGTTGCGCACAATCTTTTGTGCCGCTTCATTCCATGCCATGGCTTTCATTGCTATCTAGGCCTCTGACATCCTAGCTTTCTGTGCTGTTGCCATGGATCATGTTATGACATCTCAACATTGTGACTTGCATCGCACAAGGCATAGTCAGTAGTCAGTGCTGTGACGTCAGAGATGAATAAATCCACTGCATTGAGTCAAATAGTAAAAAAATAGAACACATGTCATGGGATAATGGGAGAAGGAAAGATGCAGAAGACTGCATAGCGGGTTTGTGGACAGCAGGGTCAGTGAATGGTAAGTTGAGTATTGATTTTTATTTTATCACTGCAGATCAAATTTCCCTGTAAAATCCATGTTACTTACAAAAAATGAATCTTTGCAGATTTGCAGATGTATAATAATAACAATTATCATTATTATTAATAATACTTATTATTATAGTACTTGGACTGGTCCACTGGCCCTCCTGTCCGACCCAAGTGTGACAGCTGCATAGAAATGCATAAAGCTTTCACACTTGGGTCTGGAGATCCGCATGCACTGCATGCACTGCGTTCTGATCTCCTTTCAATTGTCTGACTGCGCCTTTACAACAACAGTGTGTTTTTCCTAGCCACTGAGCATTTATACAACTAGACAAAAAAAAAACCTACACCTGGATATCTGCAAGACACATCTTTCAGTTAAGTTTTGCAATCATATTTGAACCCAAAGATAAGGTAATCCAACACTCACCTCCACAATACACACTTGTGCATATAGTAGTATGATTATTTCATATGTTATCATTCTGCTCTATTTATTAGGCAAATCCCTTTTTGCAACCAAAAAATGTGGGAGCTAAAAGAAATCATGAGTACATCCTCAGATGTGTGAACAGGTGTCTCCTCTTTCCTCATCTGTATGATTCCATTATTATAACACAAGCCTGGTTTATGCACTTAAAATAAACATCTGTATATCCAAGCCTTAAAATAATTCACAGAACATTGATGTTTAAGAGTGTTAGCTGCTTTTGTTTTAGGCCTGTAAACCTCCCTAGGTAGAAGAGTTCTGTTCTCTTAGAAATCTACAAATGAGAAGAGCACAGATTTTGATAACATTCAGAAGTTGCTCAGTGGGATTTCATAGAAACACCTGTTAAGATTACTCTGGAAAGTTTTCAGTATTATATGTATGTCGTACAACCTGCAATATTTTTTTCAATACACATAAAAAACATTTACAGTTGTGGCTTCACTATTCAATAAAAAGATCAAAATCTATTATATCTCAAAAGGACATTAAAAAAATGAGCATTGCCCTTTTTACTCATATAAAAATGTTTATAATGTCCACTATTACATTGTCGATAACGTTGTTATTAAATAAATTGTACAATATTCATTCTTAAATGTCACCTAACATTTTGGCAAAACCGTTATTCTTATTTTTTTAAATATATGTATATACGCATATATCTATCTATCTATCTAGATAGATAGATAGATAGATAGATAGATAGATAGATACTGCTCAAAAAAATAAAGGGAACACTTTAACAACAGAATATAACTCCAAGTAAATCAGACTTCTGTTAAATCAAACTGTCCAGTTAAGAAGCAACACTGATTAACAATCAATTTCACATACTGTTGTTCAAATGGAATAGACAACAGACAGAAATTATTGGAAATTATCAAGACACCCTCAATAAAGGAGTGATTCTGTAGGTGGGGACCACAGTCCACATCTCAGTACCAATGCTATCTAGCTGATGTTTCGGTCACTTTTGAATGTTGGTTGTGCTTTCACACTTTAGATAGCATGAGACGGACTCTACAACCCACACAAGTGGCTCAGGTAGTGCAGCTCATCTAGGATGGCACATAAATGCAAGCTGTGGCAAGAAGATTTGCTGTGTCTGTCAGCGTAGTGTCCAGAGGCTGGAGGTGCTACCAGGAGACAGGCCTGTACACAAGGAGACATGGAGGGGGCCATAAGAGGGCAACAACCCAGCAGCAGGACCGCTACCTTTGCCTTTGTGTAAGGAGGAACAGGAGGAGCACTGCCGGAGCCCTGCAAAATTACCTCCAGCAGGCCACAAATCTGCATGTGTCGGCACAAACGGTTAGAAACTGACTCCATGAGGATGGTCTGAGTGCCCGACGTCCACAGATGGGAGTTGTGCTCACAGCCCAACACCATGCAGGACGTTTGGCATTTTCCACAGCACACCAGGATTGGCAAATTCACCACTGGCGCCCTGTGCTCTTCACAGATGAAAGCAGGTTCACACTGAGCACATGTGACAGACGTGACAGAGTCTGGAGACGCCATGGAGAGCGATCTGCTGCCTACAACATCCTTCAGCATGCCTGGATTGGCAGTGGGTAAGTAATGGTGTGGGGTGGCATTTCTTTGGAGGCCCGCATAGCCCTCCATGAACTCGCCAGAGGTAGCCTAATTGCCATTAGGTACCGAGATGAGATCCTCAGACCCCTTGTGAGACCATATGCTGGTGTGGTTAGCCCTGGGTTCCTCCTAATGCAGGACAATGTCAGACCTCATGTGGCTGGAGTGTGTCAGCAGTTCCTACAAGATGAAGGCATTGAAGCTATCGACTGGTCAGCCCGTTCCCCATACCTGAATATGATTGAGCAAATCTGGGACATCATGTCTCGCTCCATACACCAATGTCATGTTGCACTACAGACTGTCCAGGAGTTGGCGGATGCTGTAGTCCAGGTCTGGAAGGAGATCCCTCAGGAGAACCATCCACCGGCTCATCAGGATTATGCCCAGGCATTGCAGTGAGGTCATACAGGCACAGGGAGTCAAGTAGTGAATGAGAAACAGCATACCAATCCAGGTGAAGATAAATTCATATCTTTATTTTGCCAGATGCATGAAGAACAGCATATCGATCCAGGTGAAGATCAATTCATATCTTTAGTTTGCCAGATGCAACTGGCAAAATAAAGATATGAATTGATCTTCACCTGGATTGGTATGCTGTTCTTCATTCACTACTTGATATGTTGTTGTCCCCCTGGATCCGGAGACTGTTGTGCTGTCGGCCAAGCTTGATTATTCTTTGGACAGGCACAGGGAGGTCATACAGGCACATGGAGGTCATACAAACTACTGAGCATCATTTTGACTTGTTTTAAGGACATTACATTCCACTTTAATTTTGTGGGTGACTCCAAATCCAGGCCTCCATAGGTTAATAAATTTGATTTCCAATGACGATTTTTGTGTGATTTTGTTGTCAGCACATTCAACTTTGTACAGAACAAAGTATTCCATGAGAATATTTCATTCATTCAGATCTAGGATGTGCTGTTTGAGTATTCCTTTTATTTTTTTGAGCAGTGTATATACAGTGGCTTGCTAAAGTATTTGGTCCCCTGGAACTTTTCAACCTTTTCCCACATATCATGCTTCAAACATAAAGATACCAAAAGTTAATTTTTGGTGAAGAATCAATCACAAGTGGGACACAATTGTGAAGTTGAACAAAATTTATTGGTTATTTTAAATTTTTGCAGAAATGCAAAAACTGAAAAGTGGGGCGTGCAATATTGTTCGGCCCCTTTAACTTAATACATTGTTGCACCACCTTTTGCTGCGATTTCAGCTGCAAGTTGCTTGGGGTATGTCTCTATCAGTTTTGTACAACGAGAGACTGAAATTCTTGCCCATTCTCCCTTGGCAAACAGCTCGAGCTCAGTTAGGTTGGATGGAGATCGTTTGTGAACAGCAGTTTTCAGCTCTTTCCACAGATACTTAATTGGATTCAGTGAAAAACTAGGTCTGAACTGAAAAAGTAAGTTGATGTGTATGCAAAATGTAAATGCATGTCAAACACATGACCATTAAACAGAGAAAACAAAAAACAAGAAACAAATATCCTAAAATAAAACAAAATAAAAAATATATTGCAAAACATGCATGAAGTTGTAATAATAATAATAAGGGTATTTGGTAAACATAATTTTGATCAAAAGAATGTACAAGCCATCCCGCCACATCAAGGCAACCCTTTGTGGGACAGTCCTACTCTAATATTAAAAACCTTTCCACTTGTCAAGTGACATAAATGTGAACAAGGCAGAGGGACTGAACCCACCAGTTGAAGCATAGGCCAGACAGGATGGATTTTTCAGCTCAAAAGCAGGGCGGTCACACCCTTATGTGCACAAGATGCACTGAGAACTAAATGAAAAACTGGGTCTGAACTGAAAAAGTAAGTTGATGTGTATGCAAAATTTAAATGCATATCAAACACATGACCATTAAACAGAGAAAACAAAAAACAAGAAACAAATATCCTAAAATAAAACAAAATAAAAAATATATTGCAAAACATGCATGAAGTTGTAATAATAATAATAAGGGTATTTGGTAAACATAATTTTGATCAAAAGATGGGCAGCACGGTGGCTCAGTGGATAGCACTGCAGCCTTGCAGCGCTGGAGTCCTGGGTTCGAATCCCACCTAGGACAACATCTGCAAGGAGTTTGTATGTTCTCCCGTGTTTGCGTGGGTTTCCTCCGGGTACTCCGGTTTCCTCCCACACTCCAAAAAACATACTGATAGGGAATCTAGATTGTGAGCCCCATCGGGGACAGCGATGATAATTTGTGCAAACTGTAAAGCGCTGCGGAATATGTTAGCGCTAATATAAAAAAAATAAAGATTATTATAAAAAATAAAAGAATGTACAAGCCATCCCGCCACGTCAAGGCAACCCATTGTGGGACAGTCCTACTCTAATATTAAAAACCTTTCCACTTGTCAAGTGACGTAAATGTGAACAAGGCAGAGGGACTGTTCCACAAAGGGTTGCCTTGACGTGGCGGGATGGCTTGTACATTCTTTTGATCAAAATTATGTTTACCAAATACCCTTATTATTATTATTATTATTAACAACTTCATGCATGTTTTGCAATATATTTTTTATTTTGTTTTATTTTAGGATATTTGTTTCTTGTTTTTTGTTTTAATTGGATTCAGGTCTGGACTTTGACTTGGCCATTCTAACACTTGGATACGTTTATTTGTGAACCATTCCATTGTAGATTTTTGCTTTATGTTTGGGATCATTGTCTTGTTGGAAGACAAATCTCCATCCCAGTCTCTGGTCTTTTGCAGACTCCAACAAGTTTTCTTCAAGAATGGTCCTGTATTTGGCTCCATCCATCTTCCCATCAATTTTAACCATCTTCCCTGTCCCTGCTGAAGAAAAGCAGGCCCAAGCCATGATGCTGCCACCACCATGTTTGACAGTGGGGATGGTGTTCAGGGTGATGAGCTGTGTTGCCTTTAAGCCAAACATATCCTTTGGCATTGTTGCCAAAAAGTTCAATTTTGGTTTCATCTGACCAGAGCACCTTCTTCCACATGTTTGGTTTTTCTCCCAGGTGGCTTGTTGCAAACTTAAAATTACACTTTTATGGATATCTTTGAGAAATAGCTTTCTTCGTGCCACTCTTCCATAAAGGCCAGATTTGTGTAGTGTACTACTGATTGTTGTCCTATGGACAGACTGTCCCACATCAGCTGTAGATCTCTGCAGTTCATCCAGACAGAGTGATCATGGGCCTCTTGGCTGCATCTCTGATCAGTCTTCTCCTTGTTTGAGATGAAAGTTTAGAGAGACGGCCGGGTCTTGGTAGATTTGCAGTGGTATGATACTCCTTCCATTTCAATATGAACGCTTGCACAGTGCTCCTTGGGATGTTTAAACTTTTGGAAATCATTTTGTATCCAAATCCGGCTTTAAACTTCTCCACAACAGTATCATGGACCTGCCTGTTGTGTTCCTTGGTCTTCATGATGCTCTCTGTGCTTCAAGCAGAACCCTGAGACTATCACAGAGCAGGTGCATTTATACGGAGACTTGATTACACACAGGTGGATTATATTTATCATCAGTAGTCATTTAGGACAACATTGGATCACTCAGAGATTCACAATGAACTTCCGGATTGAGTTTGCTGCACTGAAAGTAAAGGGGCCAAATAATATTGCACGCCCCAATTTTCAGTTTTTGCATTTTAACAAAAATTTAAAATTACCAATAAATTTCGTTCAACTTCACAATTGTGTCCCACTTGTTGATTCTTCACCAAAACTTTACATTTGGTATCTTTGTTTCACAAGGCATTTCACAAGGCATTGTATATTGCAAATTAAAGAAAAATAGGTGGCATAGCATAAGAAATATGTTTCACAGGCTTCGATTTATGATGGAGAGATTTTTTTTGCGTAATCCAAATATGCGCAAAAATGTGCAAATTTTTGTAATTTTTATGTCCAAAGTTGACAGATCTGCATCAGGATTTTGGCGAGGCATGAATCGAATAATCATGCCAGAAATATTATTCTAAAGTCTGATAAAGAAGAAGCATGCAAACGTTATGGGATCACATAAAGAAAACTTTATTAGAAATAACAAAATGAGAGATATGTTTTTAATTAATTTTTCATTATCATTATCTGTATTTAAACGGTTTGGTTTAAAGGGTATGCCACACTAAACAACATCGCTAACGGGATCGCTAAAAAACGTCACTATTTAGCGATCCCGTTAGCGATGTTGTTGTGTGCGGCATCTGCCAGCGACGAGCTTCCTGCTGTGATCTCGCTCGTCGCTGGAATCGTTCCGGACCCTATTTTCGTCGCTGGCACCCCGCTGGGTAAGTATATATCGCTAAGTGTGGCACCTTTTTTAGCGATTTAGCGGTACTTTTGTACCGCTAAAGTCGTTAAGGAGTTCGCTAACCGCGATAGCGTCCTTAACGATATCGCTAAATGTGGCCGACACTAGCGATATAGAAACAATCCCGCTAGCGATCTCATTAGTATGTGACGCTAACGAGATCGCTAGCGGGATTGTGTAGTGTGGCAGTACCTTAACACTCACTTCACCTTTACCCTTGAGGAAGCCATAAGTAGGTAGTGATATGCATGGGGTTAATTCCTTATCCTATTTTCAGTCTGACTTCACAGGTTTCTCTTTCCCATTTACCATTTAATTTATATATTTTTTCTACTTCTCATACTAACCTTGTGTAACTCCTTTGTGATTATTTACTCTCATTGTGTCAGCACTATTTGGGCGTTATATCTGCAAAATCTTTGTATATTCACAGTTAGCATGTTGTCAAGCTCTAAGCAATTTTTAGAAATATATGTACAGTATATATATATATATATATATATATATATATATACACCGCTCAAAAAAATAAAGTGAACACTCAAATAACACATCCTAGATCTGAATGAATGAAATATTCTCATTGAATACTTTGTTCTGTACAAAGTTGAATGTGCTCATGCAAACAAGATCACACAAAAATCATCAATGGAAATAAAATTTATTAACCAATGGAGGCCTGGATTTGGAGTCACACACAAAATTAAAGTGACATGTATGACCTCCCTACAATGCCTGGGCATGCTCCTGATAAGGTGGCGGATGGTCTCCTGAGCCATCTCCTCCCAGACCTGGACTAAAGCCTCCGCCAACTCCTGGACAGTCTGTGGTGCAACGTGATGGAGCGAGACATGATGTCCCAGATGTGCTCGATCGGATTCAGGTCTGGTGAATGGGCGGCCCAGTCCATAGCTTCAATGCCTTCATCTTGCAGGAACTGCTGACACACTCCAGCCATATGAAGTCTGACATTGTCCTACATTAGGAGGAACCCAGGGCCAACCGCACCAGCATATGGTCTCACAAGGGGTCTGAGGATATCTGTAGCTAATGGCCCCAACAGTGCTTTGCTGGTGACACTGTTGGGGATTTATTCAAAATTGAAGGCATACTGAACCAGCATGGCTACCACAGCATCTTGCAGTGGCATTCTATTCCATACGGTTTGCATTTAGTTGGACCATCATTTATTTTTCAACAGGACAATGACCTCAAACACACCTTCAGGCTGCATAAGGGCTATTTGACCAAGAAGGAGAGTGATGGGATGCCAAGCCAGATGACCTGGCCTCCACAGTCACCAGACCTGAACCCAATCGAGATAGTTTGGTGTGAGCTGGACCGCTCACCGCTTCAATTTTGAATAAATCCCCAACAGTGACAGCAGCAAAGCACCCCCACACCATCACACCACCTCCTCCATGCTTCATGGTGGGAACCAGGCATGTACAGTCCATCCGTTCACCTTGTCTGCATGCAAAGCAGTAATCAAAGCAAAAAGTGGCTACTTTGAAGAACCTAGAATATAAGACATATTTTCAGTTGTTTCGCACTTTTTTGTAAAGTGTAATATATAATTCCACATGTGTTAATTCATAGTTTTGATGCCTTCAGTGTGATTCTACAATTTTCAAAGTCATGTAAATACAGAAAAATCTTTGAATGAGAAGGTGTGTCCAAACTTTTGGTCTGTACTGCATATATATATATACATATATATATATATATGTATATGTATATATGTACATATATATATATAAATTTAAGGTGGGAAAAATAAGTATTTGATACTTTGCTGATTTTTGCAAGTTTTCCGACCTACAAAGATTGAAGAGGTCTGTAATTTTTAACATCGGTACGCTTCAGCTGTGAGAGACAGAATCTAAAAAAATACAGAAAATCACATTGTATGATTTTTACATTTTTAATTTGCATTTTATTCCATTAAATACGTATTTAATACAATAGAAAAACAAAACTTAATATTTGTTAAAGAAAACTTCCAAAGATATTCTATTGGTTTAGATCTGGAACTGGCTATGTCACTCCAGGACCTTGAAACGCTTCTTACAGAGCCACTCCTTAGTTGCCCTGGCTTTGTGTTTCGGGTCATTGTCATGCTGGAAGATCCAGCAACAATTCATCTTCAATGATCTTACTGAGGGATGGAGGTTGTTGGACAAAATTTTGTTATACCTGTCTCCATCCTCCCTTCAATATGGTGCAGTTGTCCTGTCCCCTTTGCAGAAAAGCACTCCCAAAGTATGCTTTTCCTACCATGCTTCACGGTTGGGAAGTTGTTCTTAGGCTTGTATTCATTCTTCTTCTTCCTCCAAACATGAAGAATGGAGTTGATACTAAAAAGTACTATTTTGGTCTCATCTGAGCACATGACCTTCTCCCATGCCTTCTCTGGATTATCCAGATGGTCATTGGTGAACTTAAAGAGAATCTGTCACCCTAAATTGGCGGAATATTTAAATGATGGCAGTCAGGTCAGATGGGTGGTGTTTTGGGTACTTGCCTTAACATGTTGTTCGCCGCTGTCTCCATTATTTCTGGGAATTGTAGTCGTTGCCCTCCATATAACGCGCCTGCGCATTGCAATCTTGAATTGCGCACGTGCAGTATGCTTTGCCCGCAGATTGCAATGCGCAGGCGCGTTATATGGAGGGCAACGACTACAATTCCCAGAAATAATGGAGACAGTGGCGAACAACATGTTAAGGCAAGTACCCAAAACACTGCCCATCTGACCTGACTGCCATCATTTAAATATCCCGCCAATTTAGGGTGACAGATTCCCTTTATAATGGGATTGGACATGTGCTGGCGTGAACAGGGGGACCTTGCGTGCCCTACATGATTTTAATACATGACGGTATAGTGTTTTTATTATGGTATTGTTTGAAACTGTGGTTCCAGCTCTGTTCAGGTCATTGATCAGGTCCTCCCGTGTAGTTCTGGACTAATTCCTGACCTTCCTCAGAAACATCATTACCCCGCGACCAGGTCTATAATTTGGTCCCTGGTGTCCTTAAACAGCTCTTTGGTCTTCACCATTCTGGAGAGGTTGGAATGTGATTGATTGTTTGGACAGGTGTATTTTATACAGGTAACAAGTTCAAACAGGTGCTATTAAGCCGTGTAATCAGTGTAGTGTAGGAGGACTTCTTAAAGAAAAACTAACAGGTTTGTGGCAGCCTGAATTTTTGCTGGTTGGTAGGGGATCAAATACTTATTTCATGCAATAAAATGCAATTTAAATATATAAAAATCATACTATGTGATATTCTTGTTTTTATTTTTAGATTATGTCTCTCACAGTCATAGCGTAACTGCGATAAAAATTACAGACTTCTCCATTCTCTTTTTGTATGAAAATGTGCTGGTTTAGTAAAGTCCGCATAGACCAAGGCAGGATTTCCGAAAACAAAAGAAAAGCCTTCCTGACTTAGCGGAAATAGAAAACAAAGTTCTACAGAGTCCTTTCTTTGCAGGTTTCAACCTGCAGACACCACACACTGTCCTTAGCTCCTCCTTGGCGCTACATGGGAGTACCTTCTCTCTTAAGTCACACCACACACTGACTCACATGGCCAGGTATTTAACATCCCATGTGATGATCACATGTCCTTGACATCACATAGGTCCTGTCAGGACTCTGCAGGTAGAGATACGGTGGACCCCCTCCCACCCACTCTATGGAGGTCCACTAAATCCAGCCCAAACATAATTTCTATTAACCCTCTCAGCACTTGGCGTGCTGGAAGCAAAAACACTCTGGTTTTACATCACTGACACACCTTACTTTTTGTGAGTAGTGTATATATTTTTGAGGCCATAAAAACACAGAAAACTATCAGATACAAAATCAAACAAATTAGTCATAAGCACGTAAATATAAAGAAGTAAAAATCATTTATTGTACATATGGTTGGTTATATTGTGGCACTGAGGAAGACAATGAAGCCTTTGTTTTTCGTGCAGAGGCACTATGAATTTATTTATTATGTAATTTCGGTAGTAGTGGCTTGTCATTGTACTATTCATAAAATGTAGAGAAGTTCTGTATAGAGACACAACTGTCCACACTGTAACAAGACACAACTGCTCACACTGTAATATGTGACTCTTCCAGTCTCTTTTTATCCCTGTTGCAACCTGCTGCTGACACTCTCTGACACTATAAGCTCAGTGGCCGCTTCTGTCTGATTTCATCCTGCTCGAAGCCTCGCAAGGGTGAGGTAATGTTGATCAGTTATTAGAAGTCATCTTTGTCTTGAGATGTCAAATTGTGAACAGCATGAAGTGGAGGACTGTTTAATTACTAATTTTAATTGAACCTCAAAATTTATAGGCCTATTTATGAATCAAATACCTGTTGAGAATTTTGCCATTAAGCTTCTTGTTAGAGAAAAGAAAGTTGCGCAAAAGTACTGAAACACTGAATAGCTGGACATGTGCATTCAAAAGTTTATAGAAGCTCTCATTAAGTTCAATTGAAAGGTTGTAGTGGATTTTAGGTTGAGCCTGAAATTTCACCTGAAATCCAAATATCCCTAAATTTTTGTGAGTATTTACCATATGTGTCCTGCCGATATTCGTGTACTCAATGATTGATATAGTATTTGATTTACCCATCTAGAATTATCACAGATATTACCTTCTAAGTTCAGTATTTGTTGTTTTATATATATATATTTATATATTTGGTTTATCATATAACAAGGTTCTAATATTAAATTGTAATGTATCATCATGGTGTTTGGGTATCCTCAGTCAAATTATCTAGTATTTCTTACTTCCCTTTGTGGTCTTTCATGTTTGAATTCTCTACAACCTTATGAATTTATATTGTATCAGGGGGATGACTGTAAGTAGTAGCATCATTATGGGCACGCCTTGTTAGTCACATTTTATTTGATTTCTGCATTTCCCCTTTTGCTATTTATAATAAAGTTTTCTTATTTGGTGATTCCAAAGCATTTGCATACTTGTTCCTTATCATGCTGTCAAGTTTCTAAGTATGTACTTTGTTGATCAAAACTTATTTAGTGGTGCCCTCAGTCACTTAGCTTAGAAATTTTACTCTAGTGATTAAATGAACCAAAATTTATGGCGTTGCTCATAGAGGCACCTGCAACTTTTCGGATGAATCTAAATCATTAACCAGCATGACCCTCTTATTAAATCATGCAGGTCTGACTCCAGAATGACTCCTCATTGAGACAATGCCAGTCTAGATGAATAGGGCTACAATCTTTGGTGACAAGATTATTGCAAAAAAAATATTTGATCTTTTCTATATCATTTTAAAGAGGAGTGTAATTAAAAAACAACTTTCTATAAATGTAATCAATGGATTTCCAGGGGTTCATCTATGCTCCTTGATTCCATTGAAGGGAAATTTTAATACCTCAACATACCAAGACATTTTGGACAAATGTATGCTTTCAACTTCATGAGAACAATTTAGGGAAAGCCTTTTTAGTTCCAGTATGAATGTGATCCCATGCACAAGGCAAGGTCCATGAAGATATAGCTAGGTGCTGATGGGTTACGTTGGTAGCCAAGGACCTGGTGAAGATATTGCTACTAACTTGGCCCTTCTCTGAATCCCAGCCACAGAAAGTCAATTACACTATGTATAAAAATAACACTTAGTTCTTAGTGTAAGTGATCCATTTATCAAAGGTTCAAGTTCCTTATGGTGATTGAAAACTAAAGTAAAAAATTGTTTTGAGACAAAGAAATAATATACAAGTTTAAAAGGGTTGTCCCACCATCAAAGTACGCTTTGTTCAATAGATTTTGGAATAATAATTTCCACAATTGGATGCATTAATAAAATGTTTCTGTGCTGAGATAATCTTATAAATGTGCCCCTGACATTTACTGTGTAATGGTTGTGTCTTACCATGCAGGGAGATCTCCTGGCCAAGTGAGGAAAAATAAGTGATTAAACAGATGACATAGCAGTGGCTTACAGTTGCTGATTTCTGTGTGGTAAAACATTACCCTGATGTTTTTTTTTCATGAGTGTTTCTGCCATGTCTCCAGTCCCCTATGCTAATCAAAAATCAAGCCAGTGAGGTAGGAGAGTCCGCTGCCAATGAGCTCATCTGGCACTGACATGATTTATGATGAGGTTAGACTGCTGGACTGGAGACATGGCAGAATCATGTGATAACAGGCAGTAACATGTTTTCATCATAGAAAGAGGCAGCTGTGATCCAGTGCTGTAATTTCTGTATCCTCTCTTTTGCGTCCTTCTTTGCCCGGGAACTGTGGTATGCTTAGATCATGTCACTGCATGGCAAGAGGAAACAATTACACAGTACACAGCAGGGGCACGTTTATAAGATTATCTCAGCACATGGACAATTTTTTAACACATCCAATCCTGGAGCTTATTTTTATTCCAAGATCTATTGATTAAACTGTTCTTTCCCCATGGGACAATCCACTTAAATTATCCCTCTTTTTCCAGATGAAAAATAAAAGAAAAAAAGGAACATATTTAATATTGTTATGTCAGTCCTATTAAAATAAAAAATGATTGAAACTGTAAATCATATATCGAACAGAGAAAAAAACACCAGAGTTACCGTTATTTAGTTGGCACTCATTGCGTAAAACATGCAATAAAAATAATTAAAATATTGTATGTACTCCAAGTTGGTATCAATAAAAACATTAGGACAATGCACTAAAAAGCTGTATAAAATTTTTAATATATACTCATATATATATATATACACATTGCCTCTGTAATATAGAAACTATTTTATAAACTTGGTATTGTCGTAATCATACTGAACTGGGAATCATTTTGTTATGTCAATTTTACTGTACAACGAACTCCAAAAAATAAAATTCAAAAAAAGTCAGTGAGGAACTGCATGTCACACCACTTGGATGATTTTACCCATTTTTCAGTACATCATATGGCAAAATGAATGGTGATTTTCAAGATAAAAATTTTTCACCTCAAAAAAACAAGCCATCATATGGTTATGTCAGCACATAAATAAAAAAAAAAATATTCTTCTAAGAATTAGGATAGAATGAAAATGCAACAAATGGAAAATTGCCTGGTCAAGTATGAGTAAAAACCATATTTCAACTAAGTTGTTGTGAATTTTAGGTATACTTTGTAGATATGGTTAAAACACCTTGTAGCATCTTGTGCACAAACAAATGTATATATCATAAAAATAAAATCAATTATGAGGCAGCACTGAAAATCATGATACTTTAGTAATCCACATGTAACATTTCAGCTCAGCTCAAAGGGACTTTTCTCAAGCTAAGGAACCTGAAGCCTTATTAGAATGAGCTGAATTGATGCAGTTAATTAACCTCACTTTCTTCGTTGTGATTTGGAATACTCACTTATACTTATGATTCTAATAAGACAATAATAAATAAAAATATGAAATATATTAATACATAAAAATATAAAATACAATATTAAGTAAATGAACAGCACATTTTCTGCATTACTTATTTCTATTCGGAAGATCATTTAGTGCTTTGAATTTCCAGGTATTTCCATGTCACTAACACTCATTCTATTTCAATTAATGTAAACACATAGACTCAAATTTAGATTAATACACCCCTTGTAATCTTTTTATTTTTTCAGGAAATATTGATGAAGTAGAACGACAGTGGAAAGCTGAATTCCATCGCTGGAACAATTACATGATGGACTGGAAAAATCAATTTAATGATTACAGCAGTAAGAAGAAAAGCTGCACTGGTCTCTAATTAATGGTTTTACCCTTTTACAAATCGCCATATTAGGATTAGTAGGTACAAACATATGGGTAGTCATTTAAAATTTGGAATTATGCAAATGAAACCGCAAAACATACTCATCACTCTGGGAGATATGAAAAATGTGCTTGGTATTACTGTATGTGCATTATATGCAAATTTTTAAACAGTTTTGTTATCATGTGAAAACTTTTGTGCACATGCTGGGATCCCAAATATAGATCTAAAGAACCTACTTATGTAATAAATATTTCTTGAAACAATTTTCTTAAGCCAACAACAAATTGTTTCAAACATTTAGGAAAATAAACTGAGCATCACTTTTCAAGAACAGAGTATTCAGCATCAATTGAACTTATTTGATTTTAAAATGTGTCAGTAGATTAGTGGACTTGGTACCAAAATCTTTATGGCAGTGCCAAAGAAATACTGTATAATTGTGTAGCAAAGATACTGCATAGATATGGAGAGTCATACATAAAATTGTTTATTAAGGCTTGAAAATATTTTATTGCCTTTTTTCAATTGCACAGAGACCACAGCAATATGGACAGAGCCCTGTGCAAGCTTGCCAGCTTGCCTTTTTAGTTTTTCTAGAACGCATATCAAAAAGTCAGGGACAGGCAATAATTTCTACAGGCGCGTTGAAAATCCATAATAAACAATTATTATTATAACTGATACATGTCTACAGTCCATAATTCAGGTATGAAGATATTCACTGTAAACCAAAAAATTATTTACAGCTAAAATAATCTGTAGAAGTTTCTTGAGCTTCAAAGGAATCACAGACTCCTTAAATTTTTTGTATGGATAGAGCAAAAAAAATGACCAATTTTTACGGACTTTACTGGAATTTCTGGACAGTTGGTAACCCAGACCCTGTGTACTTTTGAAAATCTTCCTACAGCCCCTTTACTATTCTCCCCTCTGCAGATAAATTAATAAGATAATGCATTTTGTCCATCGTACAGACACTAAATCATTGAGCAGTTCTGTTTTTGGAAAACACCAATGAATTTACCAATAATCTTTCATCACATTAAATAAATTGAAGTAGCAATCCATTTTCTTATAACTTTACCAAATTTTTAGGTATCAGTAATGTATGTTCCTTGTGTGAAGGAAAATATTTACCGGTGGTCATTTGTTCCGATCCCTTTCTGCCATCTTGTGACCACAGCTCTCGGTGGCCGGCAATCATTGCGAACAGTTACTACCTCTCTTAATGTCTTAATGAGTACTGGTCTGCCCAGCAAAAACTGGAGCGATCTGAATAGTCACAACTTCGCTTTCATGGTACAGAAGAGGACTGGAGCAGCTCTAGGAACAGCAGAAAATGATGACCAGTAAGTATTTCAGTACACAAAGAAAACATAATGTACATTATTGATACCTAATTGATGGTCAAAAAAGTAAGCCCTGGAGTGGTACTTAAGATATTGGTATTAACATTAACTCCTTAAATATTTTAGAGCACCAGTTATATTAGCATTTAAAAGGTTATCTGGGGCATTGTGGAAAACAAAAAATGTGTTTGAAGAGTAACCGTCATTTTAATTATTATTTCATAAATGAATAGTACACATGAAAATCAGCAACTTTGCAAAATATCTCATTAGAGAGATTTATTTATTTCTCTGCCAAAATTAATCATTCATTATGAGAATTCTCAGTTCTGAGGTCAAATCTGTTCTCAGTGAAGACAGACTTTCCTATTACTGAGATAGGGAGATGGAAGTTGCTATGGATACAATTCTATGTAGATGGAAGGAGGTCGGAGCTAGAGGCAAAGTTCATCCCACCTCCTTCACCTCCTATCAACATAGAACTGAGGCAACTGAATCGCCACCAGGAGCGGCCTGTGACTACTCTGTTCCAGGGTAGAATGGCGCTGGGCACAACAGGCCGGTAGGTAGCAATTATCTGCATGTTATTGCTCATACACATTTTTTTGTTTTTTTACAAAGTCCCCGATATTACCTTTACTTTATTTACTATTTTAGAACAGAAGATATACTAAGAGATACTGACAATAATGTCTTCAGAACAATAGACTACCATATTTGTTGGTATTAACATATACAGTAGTATTCATAGGGCTTTCTATTTAAGACAGTCTGTGTTAGTATCCCTTATTGAGGGAATATAAATTTAGGGGAAAAGATTTATTATCATTCATTGCCTCAGAGATGCTCTATTAGGTAGTGCCACTGAACAGAGCATTTCTCATTTTGGCTAGTCCATGCCTTTTTGTATGTTTGTGAGTATTCAAAGGGACATATTGTTCTTACTTAATGTTTTTTTTCCATAGTCTACTTCCATGTGTATGTGAATCCATATTAAAGTAATTTAAATGAGTTATTGCTTTTCAATAAATATTTTTCCCATAGGCTCAATGATATGTACAAAACAAAATGAACTCTACTTACTCTTCCTGGGTCCAGTGTTGTGTCTCTCCTGCTGATCCGGTCTTTGTTGTTCGGCTGCAGTGGTGACTTTAGAACAACAGTATTCAGGTTAATTACTAAGCTCATTAGCTGCATCAGCACATCGCTAAGCTCAGTAATTGATTGCAGAACTGTCTATGTTACACATCCACTGTGTCCAAGAGGCGGAAGCAGGCATCGGTGTAACAATGCTGGATCTGGTGGAACATTAGTAAATCTCAGACATATACATCACTGAGCAATGGGTAAAAGTTTGTTGAAATGGGACAAGCATTTAAAGTTCTTTTGACGCTGAAAAAAATTGTAACTTCTGTTTGTGTAGATGTCAGAATTTCATTTTTTTGGATTGCAAATCAAAATTCCTTTATTTTTATTCTAATGTGTATCTCTTTATTTACCAACAAGATGTATAAAGTATTTTACTACATGCTTTACACGTGTATGATTGTTCACAGGAAATAGTGGTTGAATATAACACATTGCCATAAGTACATTTGCTAATTTAATGTTTTTCCACAAAGGACTATATTCCTCTTTCTATGCATGTAATATGAATAACATTATTCCCTGGTGGAATAATAGGTTTTATGCCTCAAAGAAGGATTTCTTCAATTCTACCCTACTATATTTTCCTGAAATGGCTTACCCTATAATACCATGGTAATGCCCTACAGGTACTAAATCCATCAGTAGCCATAATTGGAATCTTTTTAGCGACAGGTGACCATAATGACCATGAGAAATAGCCAACTGCAGATGTCTCATACATTGTCATGCCATGGGATACCATATTTTGTGCTTTGTGACATGAAATGATCAACTTTAAGAAAAACAACACATTTTCTGGGGATGTTTATGCTATATTTGTCTATGTATATTTGTCTAAAGTATTTTGAAGACATAGGTTTTGCTATCATGTCATTATGTTACATTGGCTTTGCAGCACGATAAATTGAAGTCCTTAAGAAAAGAGTCAACTAAAAATAAACAAAAACTTCCACAAAAAAGAAAGCTTATTTGCAATCCACCAACAGGAATGCTGAGGCTATTCTGCGATATATGCCAAGTGGCAGCAATCCATCCATCCAAAAGTTGCCATTTGCTATCACGTGACTATTTTATTACTGAAGTCTATGGCAAGTGCGTCAAGTGCGACTCACGGCCAGCGATAGAAAATCCAACTCATTAAGAAACCTTTGCCTCTCTGTCAAAGTCGCAGTATGTCACAGGTCGCAACATGAAATCACAGGAAATGAATACATCTATTGTTGCAATATGTCATTGGGATTTCTGTATCACAAGACACGTTTCGAAGACCATAATTGGCAAGCCTACAAATACAACTTTTTTACATTTTTCATCTTGTTATATTGACAACAGGTTGTAATACAAAGCAGATCCTTTAAAGAGCTAATACTGTATTTGATGCAAGAAATAAAATAGATGTGTTAAGTATATTATGATGCAGTTTTATATTATTGTTTCTAAGAGTCTTAGAACTTCAGAATAATTACGCATGTCCTATTGTACATTTTTGTCAAATACCAATCTATACAAAAATCAGTTAATTAATTTGATGGAATAAACATGAAAAGTATGAAAAGACAGACCCTGTTGATTGATATTGATCAGTATACAAGGAGAGCTTGTCCTTAAGCAATATATATCTATTTTACATAAAATAATGAGAAACTTGAATTAACTGTTTCAACAGCTGGAGATTTTAAATAAATACAGCCGATGTGCATAATTAAACATACTAAAAGGTGTAAAGTATAGTTTGGAACAAGTTTCAAATGCAATGAACTCATAAAAATACTAGTGAGCCACAAGGTTACTTTTCTAAAGGAGCTGTCACACAAAGTACATTTTAATCAAAACATCTTAGATAGAAAAAACTTACACAGTTGAAAGTATTAAAAAATGTTCCTGTGCTAAGATAATCTTATAAATGTGTAACTGCTATCTACTTGGTAATGGCGGTGTCTGACCATGCAATAACATAGTCTGATCGTGCCACATCTCATGGGCAGGGGAAGTAAAAAATTTTCCTGCTGTCTAACCTCACAGGAAGAATTAGTTGCACTGTCTTGTTGTCCTGTCTGCATACTCTTTTGCTTTTTCCCCTGGCCAGGAGCTCTGAAATGTGCCAGCCTTGTTCCTGCTTTGGAAGTAACAGACATAGTACATAGCAGGGGCACATTTTTGTATGATTATTTCAAGACAAGAATATTTTTAAAGGGAATATGTCAGTAGAATTGTCCCTGCTATGCCATCAAATGTAGGTCATAGAAAGATGAATAAAATTATACTTTCATATAAATGATCCTATGTTATATTACTGAGAAGTTAGTATTTTTCTTAATATGTAAATAAACTTTTAAGATCCATAGACTGGACGTAGATCTTTTCAAGAATATGCCTCCAAAGCTTATTTTAAATGAAAAGTGGCATTACAAATGTGACATGTAATAACTGATAGTCTTCTCTCATGATCCAAATGTCTCAACCTGTAAATGTCCTGTTTCTTTCAACCCCTTTCTGCCATCCGACGTACTATCCTGTCCAGGTGACCTGGGCCCGTATGACCTTGGACGGGATAGTACGTCCCATGCGATCGGACGCGCTCCTAGGGGAGCACAGCCGATCGCGGCCGGGTGTCAGCTGATTATCACAGCTGACACCCGGCACTATGTGCCAGGAGCAGTCACGGACCACTCCCGGCACATTAACCCCTGGCACACCGTGATCAAACATGATCGCTGTGTACCGGGGGCACAGGGAAGCATCGTGCAGGGAGGGGGCTCCCTGAATGTTTCCTGAGACCCTCAGAACAGCACGATGTGATTGTGCTGTTCTGAGTCCTTCCTCCCTGCAATACCCCGGATCCAAGATGGCCGCGGGGTCCTGCAGGGAAGCCTGCAGCACTGCCTGTCACATCGCTGGTCTGACAGAGTGCTGTGCACACTGTCAGACCAGCGACCTGATATTATACAGTGATGTCCCACCCTGGGACAAAGTAAAAAAGTTAAAAAAAATAAAAATCACATGTTTAAAAATTAAATCACCAAATAATGAAAGGAAAAAAAAATATTCCCCAATTAATTCATTTCTTCATGTAAATAAAAAAAAAACAAACAATAAAAGTATACATATTTGGTATCGCTGCGTCTGTAACGACCGCCCTATAAAAGTGTCCCACTAGTTAACCCCTTTATTAAACTCCTGAAGAAAAAAAAAGCAAAAAACAATGCTTTGTCATCATACCGTCAAACAAAAAGTGGAATAACACGCAATCAAAAAGTCGGATATAAATAAACATGGTACCGCTAAAAATGTCATCTTGTCCCGCAAGAAACAAGCTGACATACAGCATCATCAGCGAAAAAATAAAAAATTTATAGCTCGCAGAATAAAGCGATGCAAAAATAATTATTTTTTATATAAAATAGTTTTTATTGTATAAAAGCGCCAAAACATAAAAAAATGATACAAATGAGGTATCGCTGTAATCATACTGATCCGAAGAATAAAAATGCATCATCAACTTTACCACATGTGGAACGGTATAAACGCCCCCCCAAAAGAAATTCATGAATTGCTTATTTTTGTTCATTATAACCTCCCAAAAATTGTAATAAAAAGAGATCAAAAAAGTCGCGTGCCCAAAAATGGTACCAATAAAAATGTCAACTCGTCCCGCAAAAAATAAGACCTCACATGACTCTGTGGGCCAAAATATACAAAATTATAGCTCTCAAAATGTGGTGATGCAAAAACTATTTTTTGCCATAAAAAGCGTCTTTTATCGTGACAGCTGACAATCATAAAAACCCGCTGTAAATAGTAAATCAAACCCCCCTTTATCACCCCCTTAGTTAGGGAAAAATAATAAAATTGAAAAAAAATGTGTTTATTTCCATTTTCCCATTAGGGTTAGGGTTGGGGCTAAAGTTAGTGTTAGAGTTGGGGCTAAAGTTAGAATTAGGGTTAGGGTTGGGATTAGGGTTAGAGGTGTGTTAGGGTTAGGTTTGTGGTTATGGTTATGATTAGGGTTGGGATTTTGTTTAGGGGTGTGTTGAGGTTAGGGTTGGAGTTAGAATTGGGGGGTTTCCACTGTTTAGGCACATCAGGTGCTCTCCAAATGTGACATGGTGTCTGATTTCAATTCGAGCCAATTCTGCGTTGAAAAAGTCAAGCAGTGCTACTTCCTTTCTGAGCTCTGCCATGCGCCCAAACAGTAGTTTACCCCCACTTATGGGGTATCAGCGTAATCAGGACAAATTGCAAAATAACTCTTGGGGTCTAATTTCTTCTGTTACCCTTGCAAAAATAAAAAATTGGGGGCGAAAATATCATTTTTGTGGAAAAAAATTATGATTTTTTATTTTTATGGCTCTACGTTATAAACTTCTGTGAAGCACTTGGGGGTTCAAAGTTCTCCCCACACATCTAGATAAGTTCCGTGGGTGGTCTAGTTTCCAAAATGGAGTCATTTGTGGTGGGTTTCCAATGTTTAGGCACATCAGGGGCTCTCCAAACGCGACATGACACCAGCAGACCATTCCATCAGAGTCTGCAATCCTAACCGTTACTACTTCCCTTCCGAGCCCCGACGTGTGCCCATGCAGTAGTTTTTCCCACATATAGGGTATCAGCATACTCAAGACAAATTGGACAACTTTTAGGGTCCAATTTCTCCTGTTACCCTTAGGAAAAAAAAAATTGGGGGCAAAAATATAATTTTTGTGGAAAAAAATTATGATTTTTTATTTTTATGGAACTACGTTATAAACTTCTGTGAAGCACTTGGGGTTCAAAGTCCTCCCCACATATCTAGATAAGTTCCTACGGGGGGTCTATTTTCCAAAATGGGGTTAATTGTGGGGGGTTTCCACTGTTTAGGCACATCAGGGGCTCTCCAAATGCGACATGATGTCCGCAGACCATTCCATCAAAGTCTGCAATCCAAAAAGTCACTACTTCCATCCGAGCCCCGACATGTGCCCATACAGCAGTTTTCTCCCAAATATAGGGTATTAGCGTACTCGGGACAAATTGGACAACAACTTTTTGGGTCCAATTTCTCCTGTTACCCTTAGGAAAATAAAAAATTGGGCGTGCTGTCTTCATATTCCCTTTGGCACCTCAAATTGGCAAGCAATTTCTTTCCCTCTCCTTCTTTTTGTCTTTCTCTTTCTATCTCTCTCCCCAGCTCAGATACTTCACCTATGGGTATTCGAGCACTTGATTACCATGAACTACTCGTTAATGCTCGCTACTCGATCTAGCACCCTAATGCTCGATTGAATTATCGAGCAATGCTGAGCACGCTCGCCCATCGCTAATTAAAACCCATTAGGTTTAACCTATTTTTTTTTTCAACTTAAAAAAGTCAAGGTTAAAAATTAACCTGGTTCAAGAAAATATATGACCATTGTCATTAAACATACACAAATTGCCTGTGTGCAAAAAGAAAAAGAAAAAAAAAAGAATGAAAAACCACCCACTTGTGATTTATTTAAAACCTTTATGGCACCAAACAGATCTAGTAATGTTCAATTGCAGCAGGTCAACGTGACCATAACTGGGTCTTTTTGCTGCATTGTTTATTTAAACTGATAAATAATCCTCAGAATTGTATTTGCTATAATTTCCAACCTGAGCTATAAGAAAACCAATAATAGAAATGTTTATTATATTTGATGTACAGTATATATATTTATTGACCTTATAGCAATTTATATGGAAATTATCTCATTACTTATTAATTCTGTTAGATTATTTTTTATGTTGAAGTGGAAAGCAGTCAAGCAGTCTTAGTAAGCTAAATGCACATTATGACATATTTATTAATCTACCAATATTACCAGTTTGGAATTTTAGTGCAGGGTAAGCCTTATTTCATGTCACGTTAAGGGATCAAATTCAGCTACACAGTGCGTTGCATTTCTTTGTAAAAAAAAATACATTTTTAGTAAATTCAATATTGTCTTTGGCCATTAGTCTAAGATCATATCTTCAAAGTGCAATAACAAACCCAAAACAATATAGGTGCAGTTATGTCATAAAACCAGGGTCAGTAAAACCAACTTCCATTACTGGTCTCATCAAGATAGGTTACACTAAGATAGTTCTTCTTCTCATCTCAACTTACAGTACTGTTATGGATCTCTGAGAGTTTACGTTCAACCACAGTTTGCCCAGTCTATGCACAAATCAGAGTTACATCAGTCACTTAATATTGTAATTGCTTTATGAATCTCCAGACCCTCGAGTTTGCAATGTGACTCAACTGTACAGAATCTGACTAAACTCAGCTGGAAACTCGCAACGTACAGTATATCACATGGTACTCTAAGAAGCACTATGGCCTGCAAGTCATATAGGTTCATACTCAGTTTCAGTTCACATTGGTGTGATAATGCCATTTAAAGGACTGCTGAGTATAAACTAAATCAACAGCAAAACATAAACTTTCAGCACAGGATGTTTAGCATTTTTTGATAGCAGGCTAACTTTAAAACCTGGAACTCAAGAGAAGCATTAATACTATGTTGGTTGTCGAGAAGAGAGACAGGGAGTCTCCACGTGAGTAGTATCCAGTTGGAATCCAAGCGAGTTTGCTAGCATGTGTCTGGTGAGTGCCGATCTTGTGGTGCATTCAGCAAATGTAGGAAAAGGATGTTTTTATTGTATTTTTAATCATGTATTTTTTTCATTTTAACTGGTCGTTGTGCCGAAAATATATATTTCCCTATGTTGGTTGTCCTTTTCATACCCACCAGTATACTTACTGTAAGTGGCCTGCTGATTTCTGCCACACGCAGTGTGTCCGTCTGACAGTCCAGTCACTTCCTTTCCTAACTAGGCCTTGAAATTAGCTCTTCTCTACACACAACACCAATATGCAAAAACTCAGCATTATTAGATTGCACCTGATAGTTAGTGGAAGCCATGAAATTGATTCTTGGTAATCAATGACACTGGTGGAGTCTCGAGGGGCCACTGTGTACTGTGTACTGTTCACCATGGACTTAACAGTTATACCTGACAAACAAGGATAACCACACTGGGGCAACAAATGGGGAAAGATCAATGAAGTGTTCACTAAATATCTTTTTCAATGTTCTAGAGGAAAGAAAGGAGTGTCACCCATCTACAAACTGACATAAACGTAACGATACATATTATATAATATATATATATATATATATATGTCTATGTTACAGGACTATATAGGTGTTGATGTAACTACAGAGCATGTTACAAACATCCTATTCTCTCATTAAATTAGAAATGTCATCTAAACTGTGCCATCTAAACTATGTCCCCTCTAAACTGCTGTGCCCTCTACACTGTTTTTGCTTTCTAAAATGTGCCCTCTAAGCTACTTTTTGTCACTTGACATATACTCAAGTCATAATCATTGGGTAAATATAGAAGAAATTACCTGAATTAATTTACCAGTGTGACAAATTTCAGGTACGTATAAAATCATAAGATAATATAATAGAATTTAAAAAGCTGAAATGTGTTTCCAAATATAGCAGTTTAGAAAGCAGTATAAATTACATTGTTTGGGGATTTTCCCTACTATTGTCATGTTCCCTTAAGTAAAGGTTAGGAAAAAGTAGCTTAAGAAATGACAGCAAAACAAAACAAAACATCTGTTCTAAATCGACAAAAGGTGTAAAGTCTATGTATATTTTAAACAACATATTGCAGAATAGGAAAAGTACTGTACAAAGACCCAGATATCAAAAATTTTAAAATTTACTGTATGTATTTTTTAACTGCCCAATACTAATAAGCATCCATGATGTATGTGCAGTAAGTCTTTACCATCTCATCTCTTTATCATAATTATTTAACCTATAGTATTAACACTACTACTAAATGGAATTGAGTGATAAACCCTGAAAAAACAGTGACCATAACATTCTACAAGCCCAACCATTACCTCAGAGGTGGAATTTAGCATGAAATGCTCCATTATGCAGGTATTTTAACTTTAACAGATTGCTTCAAAAAAGACCACATAATATGGTATGATAGCACACTAAGCGTCCACAAAAATCTGATCCATAGGGATCTAAAATTGTAAAAATGTAGTTATGAAAAATTAAAAAATAAATCTTGATTAGTCCTAGATTGAATTACTGATGACTAATAATTCTTGTTTTTCCAATCATCGTTGACTGCAGCATGATGGGATTTGATTACTAACTACTGGAAGCACCTAAAGAAAACAATCGATCCAGTCAACATCCTACAGTCATGACCAAAAGTTTTGAGAATGACACAAATATTATATTTTGACATGATCTGCTGCCCTCTGGTTTTTATGTGTGTTTGACAGATGTTTTTATCACAGACAGAAATATAATAATTGCAAACATATGAGTAACAAAAGCTTATATTCACAGTTAGAATGAGTTAATGCAGCAAGTCAATATTTGCAGTGTTGACCCTTCTTCTTCAGGACCTCTGCAATTCTCCCTGGCATGCTCTCAATCAACTTCTGGACCAAATCCTGACTGATAGCAGTCCATTCTTGCAAAATCAATGCTTTCATTTTGTCAGAATTTTTAGGTTTTTGTTTGTCCACCCGTCTCTTGATGATTGACCACAAGTTCTCAATGGGATTAAGATCTGGGGAGTTTCCAGGCCATGGACCCAAAATATCTATGTTTTGTTCCCTTAGCCATTTAGTTATCACCTTTGCTTTATGGCAAGGTTCTCCATCATGCTGGAAAAGGCATTGTTGATCGCCAAACGGCTCTTGGAGGGTTGGGAGAAGTTGCTCTTGGAGGACATTCTGGTACCATTCTTTATTCATGACTGTGTTTTTAGGCAAGACTGTGAGAGAGCCGATTCCCTTGGCTGAGAAGCAACCCCACACATGAATGGTTTCAGGATGCTTAACAGTTGGCATGAGACAAGACTGGTGGTAGCGCTCACCTTGTCTTCTCCGAATGAGGCGTTTTCCTGATGTCCCAAACAATCGAAAAGGGGATTCATCAGAGAAAATAACTTTACCCCAGTCATCAGCAGTCCACTGCCTGTACCTTTTGCAGAATATCAGTCTGTCCATGATGTTTTTTCTGGAGAGAAGTGGCTTCTTTGCTGCCCTCCTTGAGACCAGGCCTTGCTCCAAGAGTCTCCACCTCACAGTGCGTGCAGATGCACTCACACCTGCCTGCTGCCATTCCTGAGCAAGCTCTGCACTGCTGGTAGCCCGATCCCGCAGCTGAAACACTTTTAAGAGACGGTCCTGGCACTTGCTGGTCTTTCTTGGGCACCCTGAAGCCTTTTTGGCAACAATGGAACCTCTCTCCTTGAAGTTCTTGATGATGCGATAGATTGTTGACTGAGGTGCAATCTTTCTAGCTGCGATACTCTTCCCTGTTAGGCCATTTTTGTGCATTGCAATGATGACTGCATGTGTTTCTTTAGAGATAACCATGGTTGACAGAAGAGAAACAATGATGCCAAGCACCAGCCTCCTTTTAAAGTGTCCAGTGGTGTCATTCTTACTTAATCATGACAGATTGATCTCCAGCCATGTCCTCATCAACACCCACACCTGTGTTAATGGAGCAATCACTGAAAAGAGGTTAGCTGGTCCTTTTAAGGCAGGGCTGCAATGATGTTGAAATGTGTTTTGGGGGATAAAGTTCATTTTCTAGCCAAATATTGACTTTGCAAGTAATTGCTGTTAAGCTGATCACTCTTTATAACATTCTGGAGCATATTCAAATTGCCATTAGAAAAAGTGAAGCAGTAGACTTTGTAAAAATTAATATTTGTGTCATTCTCAAAACTTTTGGCCATGACTGTACAGCTACTGGCAATATTTGCCTTTAAATATTTTAACTAAAAAATAATGAAACTTTTCTTAAAATTATATATGTGCAACAAAATTCCAAGCTTAAATGTATAAGTTTATCATGTGACCAGACCTTTAGTACATGTTAAAATCTGGTTTAGCAAGTTTTTATTGCTCCACCAGGGGCATAGATAGCAAGTGTCCGAGGTGTTGGGTATTTGGATACAGGACTATGAAACCAAGCTGAATTAATACCCCATGTGAAACAAAGCCTAGCTATGCCTCTGGAAACCTAAGTCGTGGCCTTGCATGACCTTCTTCAACAGAATTACGTGGCATAGTTACAGTGTATAAAAAATCTCCAATTCTCAAGTCCGTCCACTTGTTTGCACATTATCATACTTCTTTTCTGTGATGGGTTGCAAAACAAAATGAATTGCTTTAATAAAGCAAATACAATGTAAATGAGTATTTTGACTTAGAATAGGTCAAATGCATTAGTACCAGTTAATATTATTTGATCATGAAAAGATAAACATCATTTGTGCATTCATTATTCTCATTTACACTGATGCTTCTGTTAATAGCACTAAATTAAAGAACAACACAGCTGAACATTGATCTATCCCCAGCCTGATTGTGAAAATACAGCATCGGAATAAACGGCAGTAATAAAAATACAAATGCTATTTGTACCTTCTTTGCTTTATCTAAACTGCACTCATATAACTTGCAACAAACATTTGCATTTGTTTGATATCCTCTCTGTTGACTTTTTGAGCTTGTTAAGTTCTTCCGTCTCCAGCATAGATAAAATAGCCAGGAGCAGCATAAGTTGTTTGATGCAGCTGGTAAAGCTCCAGGGTAGCCATGTAATAAAATAGGAAGTGAGAGGTGGCATACCCACTGGCATCTCATTTCCATTGCTCTTCCAAGACTCAACATCGACAATGTATCTCTCATTCTTATTACTGTGACACAAGGGACCTGATATGGCTTTGAAGAGAAGGAAATTATAGCATAATAACCTGTAAAAGTAGAAACGTTATAGTATACATCCCAGCATATCCATATTTTTAATAACTAAACCTTCAGTGTATGCTATAGTATGCTGTAGCTTATTGTGAAAGCATTGCAACTATTATGGGAAAAGAATCGGACTGATTCACCTCTTGTGAAAACAGCAGAAATTAGATTTTTAAACAATTTTTTGGGAGTAATTAACCAAAGCTGGCATTGTTGGCGTAAGTTGTGCCTTGTCCTCTTGATGAATTTGGCATGTCCTTCAGATGCTTTTGCACCAGTGATATAAAATGTACACTACTTATATACTGGAGTACATTTCAGCTATAATTTATGCCACATTTGTGGCTTAAATTATAGTGATTCTGTTGGACTATAGCTCAGGCCACTTTTTTACAGTTAAAACAATTAAATCCCAATAGAATCTACATGGATTCCAAGAAAAGCGAATGTGATCTGTTTCCAAATGGATCCATCCGTCTTACAAGTAAATTTGTTGTAAACTGACACTAAGGTCTAATTATGAACAGATCTAAATATACATCTCATTTAGATTGCCATATTAATATTAAAGGGAACCTGTCACCTCGTTTTGCCGCTATAAGTTGCATCCACTCCCTTTCGGGGCTTATCTACGGCATTCTATAATGCTGTAGATAAGCCCCCGGTCCGACCTGAAAGATAAGAAAAACAAGTTTTATTATATTCACCCAGGGCTGTCAGGTCCGATGGGTGTCGCAGGTCCGGGTCCGGCGCCTACGATCTTAATGCGATGTCATCATACTGCTTGCTTCGTGTCGCGCTCCTGCGCAGGAGTATTGATCTGCCCTGTTGAGGGCAGAGCAAAGTACGGCACTGTGCGGATGCCGGGAAAGGTCAGAGAGGCCCAGCGCCTGCGCACTGCAGTACTTTGCTCTGCCCTCAACAGTGGCTGCATCTTATAGCGAGGTGACAAGTTCCCTCTAATTATATCATCTATATGATTGGCTTACTATACGCTGGAACACATTAAAGGGGGTTTTCATAGGACAAGTGAAAAATGTTACATCAATTGGGTTCCAGAGGTTATCCATCAATCATGAAAGGCCCCTGTGTAAATGTATAGTAGTGTGCACATATGACTATCGCTCGCTTTTATGGGACAGACAGCTTAGACGTCTTGTTGAAGAGTTTTGCTGTTCTGTTAGCATGGCTATTGCTTTTTAAAGCATCACTACAGTGGGATTTTTACTGCTGCACTGGAGTGGTGATTCCAATCTAAGTTCCTTGCCACTAGTTTTATGCAAGTCGCGGCCTTCATCTTTTATCTGCACATCTTCAATCAGTCTTCTGCAGTTGGTGACCTGCCGGATTGCTCCAATGTTCCCTGGGTGATCCTGAAGCTTTAATTCAATGTAAGTCTATGAGAGCCTAGTTTTGCCTCCCATTGACTTACATTGAAATCTTCTGACCGCTACCTTTGACTTTGAGTCAGTCCAAAGTTGTGGTGCGGAATTGGCGTGGCACCAATAACAGGTGAAGACGGTGATTGATAAGTATAATACCAGGGTCAGGAAGAATAAATTAGTAGAAGCACCATTCCAGCAGTGAAATGACAAAGATTCTGAAGTGGTGCCTTAATTGACATATTTGAGAGCACATGAGTTAGTTGCGCCCCAATGATGTCAACCATGGAAGAATGAGTATTCTAACATACAAGACACTGTGACTCTTTATTACTACAGCACTGCCCAGTTGACTTTTTGAGAGTGAGCATCACATTTTGTTTTATAACTTCTTTAACTTCCTCATATTAGACAGGGCGATGTCCACAGACGCATGTCCAGAAAAGTATTTCTAAACTGCACTGCAGCATAGTCTCACTTGACCAAAACTTTGGTGACATGTTCCCTTACGAGATTCTTCTTGGAAACAGATTAAAACAAGTCTTCACTAAGATATTGGTGGGGAACTCCCAGCAATCTGTTGATATATGCTCTGGCAGTGGATGCATGTATGCAGTGTATCGAGTATATCATCACAGCTCACTACATTGTGTAGTGGCTGCTTTCAAGTATTGCAATTTATCTCCCACTAAAGTCAATGAGAGTCATATAAATTCATATAAATTCAAGTTTTACAAGCAACATTTCATATATTAAAGCAGTCAATGGATAATAGACAAAATTGACTGGTGGAAATGAAAATAGGTTTTACTCTTTGCCATTAACTTCAATCTTGTGCATGCCATCAATAATACTTCTGTCATCTGATTCTTACAACTTGTAGCAGATCTTTCTTGTGCTGCACATGTAGGGCAACAACATATTCTGTATAGTAGGACTACAGCTTTAATGAACGGACAGATGAAACGAAAAAGAAGATAACATTGAAAGGTTAGGGCATGTATTCTTATTTAAGGTGTTTAGCAGTGATGTTTAAATCCGGCTTGTTAGAGGATCAATAGTTTACTGTCATTCCAGTTTGAGGATTTAAAATGAACATTTGAAGCGACTAACAGATTTTTAAGATACTGAAGCTTAGTCTAACTACAATACACTATTGGTGTCTTCTGTGTAAAGGTCATACAGAAATCAGAATATGTATCTCTATTATTGTTTTTCTCACCAGCAAGTCTCCTAAAATACCAAAGTCTTTGATAGGTAGCAGGAAATTCTGAAAACCGAATAGAAGAATTGACTTTTAAAATGTCAACGTAGACAACAGTTCTGCTGCTCATAATGCACACGCTGGGCATAGGCCTAATGGGAATTCCTTTCTTTAAATTTATTTTATTGATTTCCTCAGGAATTTGACTGAGTTGATAGAGTTCACTTCTAATAAGACAAAATTCAATAATCTAAAATTGTACTAATTACAAGATACTTGCACATTTTGTATGAAAAAGAATATAGTAGTTAAAAACATAACAGTATAAACAATAACACTTTTAAATTATGTGAGAGAATTATTACCACATAACTTTGCTAAAGAGATGGGATGAACTTTTCACATTGTTATGAAAGAATACTGTAAGATTTTGCATCATTCAAATGTTTATAAGTTTACAATCTGATTTAATATCTTTATAAAAAGCAGAACGCTAGCCACTTACATCCTGTCAAAGCAACAAATAGGATAAAAAATAGTAAGCATTTATCATTATTATGGTGGCCATACACATTATATAGAAATAGATTGATGGTTAACCAGCCATTAAATGAACAATTGTCTGATGAACGATCCCTACATCATTGCAGTCATACACATTCAAAACCATATTGGCCGTTACAGTTTTTCAAATTGATCATACATGTTTAGTTACCCTCGGAGTGAAAAATGAATGTTTCTTGGAACATCTTTGAAACATTTGTCCATGGAAAGATCTTCTCTGGACTAGATGATTATTGGATGAAAATTTAAAGCATGTCTGATTTTTAAGGTACAGTGCCTTGTGAAAGTATTCAGCCCCCTTGAACTTTTCAACCTTTTCCCACATATCATGCTTCAAACATAAAGATACCAAATGTAAAATTTTTGGTGAACAATCAACAACAATTGGGACACAATTGTGAAGTTGAATGAAATTTATTGGTTATTTTAAATTTTTGTGGAAATACAAAAACCGAAAATTGGGGCGTGCAATATTATTCGGCCCCTTTACTTTCAGTGCAGCAAATTCACTCCAGAAGTTCATTGTGGATCTCTGAATGATCCACTGATGTCCTAAATGACTAATGATGATAAATATAATCCACCTGTGTGTAATCAAGTCTCCATATAAATGCACCTGCTCTGTGATAGTCTCAGGGTTCTGTTTGAAGCACAGAGAGCATCATGAAGACCAAGGAACACAACAGGCAGGTCCGTGATACTGTTGTGGAGAAGTTAAAAGCTGGATTTGGATACAAAATGATTTCTAAAACTTTAAACATTCCAAGAAGCACTGTGCAAGTGATCATATTGAAATGGAAGGAGTATCATACCACTGCAAATCAACAAGACCCATTCGCCCTCTAAACTTTTATCTCAAACAAGGAGAAGACTTATCAGAGATGCAGCAAAGAGGCTCATGATCATTCTGGATGAACTGCAGAGATCTACAGCTGAGGTGGGACAGTCTGTTCATAGGACAACAATCAGTTGTACACTGCACAAATCTGGCCTTTATGGAAGAGTGGCAAGAAGAAAGCCATTTCTCAAAGATATCCATAAAAAGTGTTGTTTAAAGTTTGCAACAAGCCACCTGGGAGACATACCAAACATGTGGTAGAAGGTGCTCTGGTCAGATTAAACAAAAATTGAACGTTTTGGCATCAATGCCAAACGATATGTTTGGCGAAAAGACAACACAGCTCATCATCCTGAACACACCATCCCCACAGTCAAACATGGTGGTGGCAGCATCATGGTTTGGGCCTGCTTTTCTTCAGCAGTGAGAGGGAAGATAGATAAAATGATGGAAAGATGGATGGAGCCAAATACAGGACCATTCTTTAAGAAAACCTGTTGGAGTCTGCAAAAGACCTGAGACTGGGACCGAGATTTGTCTTCCAACAAGACAATGATCCCAAATATAAAGCAAAATCTACAATGGAATGGTTCACAAATAAACGTATCCAGGTGTTGGAATGGCAAAGTCAAAGTCCAGACCTGAATCCAATCAAGAATCTGTGGAAAGAGCTGAAAACTGATGTTCACAAATGATCTCCATTCAACCTCATTGAGCTCGAGCTGTTCGCCAAGGAAGAATGGGCAAGAATTTCAGTCTCTTGATGTACAAACTGATAGAGACATACCCCAAGCGACTTGCAGCTGTAATCGCAGCAAAAGGTGGGGCAACAAAGTATTAAGTTAAAGGGGCCGAATAATATTGCGCGCCCCACTTTTCAGTTTTTGTATTTCCACAAAAATTTAAAATAACCAATAAATTTTGTTCAACTTCACAATTGTGTCCCACTTGTTGTTGATTTTTCACCAAAAATTTACATTTGGTATCTTTATGTTTGAAGCATGATATGTGGGAAAAGGTTGAAAAGTTCCAGGAGGCCAAATACTTACGCGATGCACTGTATCCACGACGATCTGTTATTGATTGTCAAAAAATATTGTTTGTTGTCAAATTTTATTCAAGTAGTAGTAGGTATTAAACAGGGAAATTGTGGCGATGAGACTTTTGGGCACCCTAAGAAGCAAAATTATTTAATATGAATGCAATCTATGAATTAGAAATATTATATTATTGAGCCAAGTAATTATTTCTGGAGAGGATCACATTTTTTTAAATTTAAACTCGGCAGATTTAATTAATTAAATAAAAATCAATTTGAAGTGAATTCAATCATCAAAATATAGTAAAACATTCAATTTCTTTGAAAAGATGTGTGTAACACACTGGGGACTCCTAGATCTGTATCTAACCACTTTGAAGCATTTTAACACAAGCACAACAAATTTAAAGTAGCACTCCCATCACAATTTCTATCATTTTAATATTGTATATTGCAGTCATTATATTCTGTAGTACTGTGTAATTTCAATTGCTCATTTTTGCTTTCTCCCCAGTTAAGGCTTCTATTTTTCATTTAAAAAAAACTAAAAACAGAAACATAATGATTAAATACCCTGCAGTAAGGACAGGCCACATCTTTATATGCACATGATGCCAACAGACAGAAAAAAAGAGTTGTGTCCAGGGGCATACATAGAAATCATGGGGCCCCATAGCAAAAGTCTGAATGGGGCCCCCCGAAAAAAAAACAGGTGCTCTTAACTCCACACACACACACACACCTGCAGTGCATGCAGGGCCCCCTACACCCTCCACAGTGCGTGCAGCCGGGCCCCCCTCCCTAAGGTGCAAAGTGCAGTCAGAGCCATTGTAAATGTAAAGTGCCAGCACAGTGAGGGGACACATTTAACAAAAAAAATCGACCCCCAGCCAGGCTCACCATCTTGTGTGTGCAGTGGCGTAGCAACTGTTTGTGGGGCCCGGGGCGGCTGAAAAATTTGCCGCCCCTTTGGTCATTGATAATCCTGAAGCATTCACCATTACAACCAAAAAAAGGCTCAAAGTAAATACCTTTTACCTGTAAAATCAGCATGGCAAAAATACACACTGCAAAGCAGCAACACACAGTATGAACTTGTGTTTATGATGTACTTTATCCTCCTTGGACAAAAAGGACTTTTTTAGGCTTGGCTCACATTTATACAGTGCAGTCTGCTGGACAAATATGTCTGAATTGCAAAAAAAAATGGTATTCAGACGTATATGGAGGCATACACAAACCATAATGGGCAACACGTAGTGTAAAAAAAATGTTCTTCTGACTATGTTTTGCCCTGATCACGTTGTATTGTGGGAAAAAAACATAATTGACCAAAGGTACGCGTTTTTAATGTGGGGTGAAAAAAAGTTTATTCCTCTGGACACCTCCTCACAGAACTGATGCCAAAATGGAGTGGGATGGGACTGTTGACACCAGTAAAACTAGATGGAAAAAAAATGATTCTTTTTAAGTAAAAAAACATATAGAGACAAAGATGGAAGTACGATATGTATCAAATGTACTTGTTTAAATTCGTAGGTTGATGCATGGCATACGTTTTAATGTATACGTCCAACGCATTAAGTCTGCAGGCGTATAAATGTGAACCTAGCCTGACGGAACATGCTGCATAGTGTGCTCCGATGTAAGAAGTGTGGTACCTAATCTGACAGCAGGTACAAGCAATGCCCATCATTCATGGCATCATATAAGACAGGTAGACGGATGTCATATCTTTGTATATGAAATGATTGGAATATGTAAGCTATGCAAAGTTCCAACATGTGTACAAACTACAAGACACATTTTATCACAGGTAAGCTAACACAGAAATGCCGCACACAATATCTTCCATAACATCTGCAGAACTTACACTCTCAGGCACCTCATGAGCTCAGCACGCCCCATGTAATTGCTGTCTCCCAGGTGCATGCCTCTGGGGTGTAGGAGCAGAATAAATTAGTAACATTTATTGGCTGCACCATGATTTCCAGGGCATTGCACATTTTTAGTATTGCATGACATGCATTTTTGCACACCTTGACAGTGAAGTTGGTGGTGGGACATAGACTGGAGGTCTTACCTACAGCTAGGAAGCATCATCCTGCCTTGGTGGTGGTACAGGGGTTAAATAACATGAAACCAGCTCTAATGGAGAAGCATTGTGAGGAGTACAGAAGGTGGCTGCAGTGCATGCAGGGCCCCCTCCTCCACAGTGCCTGCAATCAGGACCCCCTCACTCCCTAAGGTGCAAAGTGCAGCCAGAGGCTAGCCATTGTAAATATAAAGTGCCAGCACAGTGAGGGGACACATTCAACAAAAAAATCCACCCCATACCCCAGCCAGCAGGGCTCACCTTCTTGTATCTCTCCCTGAGTGAAACTTATCAATGTTTTCTGCTTCCTGTGATGCACGTGTCTCTGGCTGCAGGCTGGCTTTCTTATGCAAATGCAGCCAGAGACTTAAGCCAACTGTTGACCAGAAAACAACAAGGAAAGGGGACCTTCAAGGGGGTTTACAGTGTCCGGCCGTCGCTTATATTTAATTAAAGGAGATAGTACTGTGTCAGCACAGCACAGCTGCCAAACGACAGCAGCCGTCGTGGGCTCCCTCACCTGTCTGGGCCCCATAGCAGCTGCTTAGTCTGCTCTATTCACGGAACGCCACTGGTTGTGTCCTGTCTTTCATTTGAGCTCGGCATTATATTGATGTGGTTTCTAATGCTTGTGTACCCACTAGTTGGGCTCAGTCCATCTCAGTCCTTATCCCCATGCATGTTATTTGATAAACGGTAAGGTTTTAAATAATAGAACTGTCCCAATTACGGTCACCGTGAAGAGGTGGGATGGCTATCACATTTTTTTTTCAAAAAACATGTTAACTAAGTTTCGTATATTATTTTCATGCTCTGTGCAATTTATTTATTTACTGCAAGGTGTTTAATCATTAACTTTCTGTCTTTGTTTCTTTTCTGTTTAGTGGTCAAGTGTGAACTTGCAGTTACATGATGCATGCACACCAGTTTATATCCCAGTTCAAACCTTTGGATTTTTCTGTCTGATTGCATCGTGCGCTTATAAAGGTGTGTCCTGCCTTTCCTTTGAGCTCTGCATTATATTGATGTGATCTTTAATGTCTGTATGTTCAATAGTTGAGCTCAGTACATCTCAGCCCTTATCCACATGCATGTCACTTGACAAATGGTGACATTTTTAATATTAGAATGAGGACTGTCACAATTATGGTTACCATGAAGAGATGGGATGGCTTTCACATTTTTTTTTAACAAAAAACATGTTAACTAAGTTTCATATATTATTTTCATGCACTATGCAATTTATTTACTGCAGGGTATTTAATCATTATGTTTCTGTCTTTTTTTTTCTGCTTGGTGGCCAATTGTGAACGAGCGCTTACATGCTGCATGCACTCCAGTTTATATCCCAGTTCATACCTTTGGGTTTTTTTCTGTCTGTTTGCATCATGTGCATATAAAGGTGTGGCCTGCCTTTCTTTTGAGCTTGGCATTATATTGATGTGGTCTCCCATGTCTGTGTGTCTATTTGTTGGGCTCAGTCCATCTCAGCCTTTATCTACATGCATGTCACTTGACAAACGGTAAGGTTTTTAATATTAGGGTTAGGACTGTCCAAATTAGGGTCACCGTGAAGTGGTGGGATGGCTTTTGCATTTTTTTGGATAAAAAACCATGTTAACTAAGTATTGCATATTATTTTTATGTACTTTGCTATTTATTTACTGCAGAGTATTTAATCATTATGTTTCTGGCTTACACGCTGCATGCACACCTGTTTACATCCCTGTTCATACATTTGGGATTGTTTTCCATTAGGACTATGACATCACTTGATTAAAAACTGACTAGATGAATCCTTCTAAGATATATGTAGAAACAAGAGGTCAAATTTCAGTGTATGACTCATCAGTCACTTCAAAAGTCAATGGCTGGGTGTAGGGATGGAGCAGCTGGGTCAGGAGTTGAAGAGGAGAATGATTTCTGCTAGGACAAGACAAGTCCTATTTTTATACAGAGCAGAGAAAAAAGAAGAATTAGCTGGGTAGAAAGTCAAAATGAGCAATTGTAAGAACACAGTGCCATATAATATGATGATTGTAATGTAAGATGAGGAAAACATTTTTGGTGGGAGTGCTTCTTTAATGATAAAATGATCTCACCATAGAAAGAAGTAACCAACATTCTACTGAATAATTTACTGCAATGACAGACTTTTCATGGCTTTCCAAAATAAAAAAAAAGGTCCATAAATTAGCCCTCCTTGTAAATTATGTACAAACAGACCTTTCTGTACAAAATATTGACTTAAATTAATAGTGTCAATATCAGAGGTAACATCATCTGGCAGTGACGAGATTTGTGAGGTGGATTGTGTTGCATAACTCCCAGCATTTCCCTGTTCACTTGCCAGTTCGCCTCACAAGGCCTATTTGTCAGCATGACAAAGCCTGCAGCATCTCATGGGAGTGAAAAATGGAACAGGACTAGGAAGTATTAAGTATTCCAGCTCTTCCAATATTATTATTTCTTCAGTTTGTTTACTGCATTCAGAAATAATCTGTTTTCCATAGTCACGCCTTTCACTATAGACCTTAACTCATTAGACTCTACATGCATTAGTAGTTTTCATTTTATGTCAGGAATTTTAGAGACGCCTGTAGCATCAAAAATATGCAAACCCAAAAGTAAACCCATTAAACGTCAATGGAATTTGTTTGAAGATGGATGAATCATATCAAATATAGCCCTGTAATAAACAGAAGACAGCATAGTGTGAAGTGACAAAATTGTACTATTTGAAGGAGCCAAAGACTTGTGTTTATATAATTTTAAATGGCACTAAGAGAAAGTGGATCAAGCTGTGTATTTCCATTTTCAAAGGTAAATAAAAATAGCTGCTGATACAGTTTTCCCTTCCAACAGTTTATTTTTCTCACTTACTGTATAAAATGCCTTTATTTACAGACATCATCATTACTATCCCCATTGGGGCTCACAATGTAGGTTTCCTATCAGTAATAAATATGGGCGAACTTGTTCGGAAAATGTTCACCAATCTCAAAATCAGCAAGAACGTAGCACATTCGGATTTGTGTTCGACTTCCCAAGCATTTTTCCTCAAAGTCAGCAATATTCGGTCAAAGATCGTTAAATAATCGCATTTCCAGTGATGCTTTGTTTAAACTTTGTCTAGGATAGTGATGCAGTTTGATGTGTGTGGGGGGGCATGTTTTATGAGAGTAGGGGGATGTGTCGAGGTCAAAGGAGAAGCAAAGCGTAATCTTTTTTCTTTTTTTGGTTCTGAAATAACTTAATATGTGTTTATTCTGGCAGCCGATCAGTGTGCAGAAACCACAAGTCACATGCCTCTCGCCATATAAAAAGCAAACATCTTGTTTATCTGTTGCCATTTTCTCAGTGTAACAGCCCAGAGAGGCCACTCCTGCTGCTGCTGAAATTGAACATGATAGTTAGCTAGGAAGGATATTGTCTTGTGTAAAATCGATCTCCTAGCAAATAACTAGATTGTGCTAAAACTGTGTTGCAGTCAGGAGGTCCCATTTGCTAATCCAAATTGTTTGGGAAAAAATTGTGCTGCAGAGAAGAATCAGGAGGCCCCTATTGTTATTAAAATTGTTAGGCCTAATATATGGGTTCAGCCAGGAGGCCCTATTTGCTAATCAAAATCGTTTTGGATAAAATTGTGTTGAAGTAAGGAATAAAGAGGCTCCATTTCCTCTTAAAATTCATTAGATGTAATCAGTTCAGTCACAAGGCCCTTATTTGATCATTCAAATCGTTTGGCATAGAACTGTGTTGCAGTGGGGAATCATGATGCCCTATTTTCTCATCAACGTCATTAGTCCTAATATTGAGGTTCAGCCAGAAGGCCCTATTTCATAATCCAAATAATTTGTGATAAAGCTGTTGCAGTGAGGAATAAGGAGTACTCATTCACTCATCAAAATCAGTAGGCCTAATATTGGGGTTCAGCCAGGAGGTCCTATTTTCTAATCCAAATTCTTTGTTATAAAATTATGCTGCAGTGAGGAATCAAAAGGCCCCATTTGCTCTTAAAAATTAATAGGCCTAATATAGAGGTTCAGCCAGGAGGCCCTATTTGCTAATCCAAATAGTTTGTGGTAAAACTGTGCTGTAGTGAGGAATCAGGAGGCCCCATTTTCTCTTAACAATTGTTAGTCCTAATATTGGGTTCAGCCAGGAGGCCCTATTTCTTAATTTCAAATCATTTGTGATAAAACTGTGTTGCAGTAAGAAATCAGGAGGCCTCCTTTGCTCATTAAAATCGTTAGATATAAGAGTGTTGTTAAGGCACACTATCTAAGAAAATAAAGTGATTGTTCATTTAGTGACAAGTGACTGACAGCTGTGAGTCTAGGGTTGTGAAACATCAGGTTATAAGAAAGGAAGATTACTTTCAACAAGAGTGGAAAAAAGCGAGGTCATGGTGAAAGGGAGAATAGGCTTGGTGTTTGACATGTAGAAGGGTTAGGTGTTAGTATTAATGAATGCTCAAGTGAACAAACACTATCTCGACCTATCGAAAGACCACTGACAACATCTGTTACTGGACTGGCTATCTGACTCCCTTTCTTTGATAGCCGCATAGCAGTATGCCTTGTAGATGAGGCTCAGAAAGAGCTTGTGCTACAGTGGATGGAAACCGCTGCATCAAGTGGCCTCTCCTCTTCTTCCTCTAACTCAGTGTTTCTCAACTCCAGTCCTCAGGACTAGTGTTGAGCATTCCGATATTGCAAATATCGGGTATCGGCCGATATTGGCTGTATCGGAATTCCGATTCCGAGTTCCGATATTTTCGTCATATCGGATACCGGAATCGGAATGTCACTGTCACTGTCAGTGTCCGTCGTTCAGGTCTGTCAGGAGTCAGCGGCACTTACCCGGCAGAAGATCTCCGGCGGTCACATCCTGGACTGCTTGATGGCCGCCATCCTCTTCTCCCTGGCGGTCACATGCAGTTCCTCGCGATAACTGCAGTGACTGCTGGGTAATCGCGGCCGTAAAGCAGTCCGATGACGTCACCGCCGAGGAAGCAGGTAATCAGCTGTGCTGCGTCGGGATGTCAGGCTCTGTCTGGCATTGCGATGTAGCAGAGCTGGATCGTCGTGGGACACTCGTTACTATGGACTGCGTCGGACAGGTGGTATACTGTTGGTTTGTTTTTTTAATTTTTTTACAGGAGATCAATGTCGTCGCAGGAATTAGAGAGTAATAAAATTAATGAAAACTGTGTTGTCTCTTTTATTTCATTAAAAGACTTTTTTCTTGCTGTGTCATTTTTTAAACATTTAAAAACTTTGGGATTAATAATGGATCGGTGTCTTATTGACGCCTCTCCATTATTAACCGGGCTTATTGTCACCGTGCAATCAACGGTGACATTAACCCCTTATTACCCCGCTTGCCACCGCTACAGGGCAAGTGGGAAGAGCCGGGTAAAATGCCACAATTGGCACATCTTTTGATGCGCCAAATGTGTGGCTGCTGTAGCCTGGTATTATCAGGCTGTTGAGGGCCAAAATCCATGGGCCTTGACAGTCTTTTAATTCCAGGCCGCAGCAGTCTGCATTTTACTTGGCTGGTTAACAAAAATAGGGGGACCCCTACGCCGTTTTTTTTTTCGAGGGGATCCCCTTTTTTTGTTAATCAGCCAAGCTAAGCAGACTGCTGTGGCCTGGTATTATCAGGCTGGCAAGGTCCATGGATATTGGATCCTTACCAGCCTGAAAAACCAGGCCTCAGCAGTCTGCTTCATCTGGCTGGTTAACAAAAATAGGGGGGACCCCACGCCAATTTTTTTCGAGGGGATCCCCTATTTTTGTTAATCAGCCAAGATATGCAGACTGCTGTGGCCTGGTATTATCAGGCTGGCAAGGTCCATGGATCTTGGCTCCTTAACAGCATGAAACTCCAGGCCTCAGCGGTCTGCTTCATCTGGCTGGTTAACAAAAATAGGGGGGACCCCACGCCAATTTTTTTCGAGGGGATCCCCTATTTTTGTTAATCAGCCAAGATATGCAGACTGCTGTGGCCTGGTATTATCAGGCTGGCAAGGTCCATGGATCTTGGCTCCTTAACAGCCTGAAAATCCAGGCCTCAGCGGTCTGCTTCATCTGGCTGGTTAACAAAAATAGGGGGGACCCCACGCCAATTTTTTTCGAGGGGATCCCCTATTTTTGTTAACCAGCAAAGATAAGCAGACTGCTGTGGCCTGGTATTATCAGGCTGGCAAGCAGGGTCGGACTGAGCCACCGGGACACCGGAGAAACCTCCGGTGGGCCCCAGCTCCTGCGTGGTGGGCCCTGATTTGAAAGGATAGGGCGCGGGGCAGAGGGGGCGGTGGCCCCGGGCCCCACGTTCTGAGGGGGCCCACCCGGAGCTACGCTACAGTAACTGTATCGGCGTGCACAGCACGCCGATACTGTTACATTCTGCGGCAGAGCAGGGAGAATCGCTCTCCCTGCTCTGCCGCCCGTAAGCTATGGGGCCTGAACAGGCGATGGGGGGGCCCGGTGCCAGCAGTGGTCCCCCCACCCATCATCGGAGGGTCAGCTGTATCGGCATCCAGCCGATACAGCTGACCGCATAGAGAGAGAAGGAGCGAGCGCTCCTTCTCTCCCATAATCCCACTCTCAGCGTCTGACAGCGGGCGTGATGACATCACCTTCCGGCGCCCGCTGTCAGACGCAAAGAGGGAGAACAGTGAGCAGCACAGGAGCCGGGAGGTGAGTATTGTTTTTTTTTTTTTTTAATGGGGGTGCATTATACTACAGAGGCTGTATATGGTGGTGCATTATACTACAGAGGCTCCATATTGGGGTGCATTATACTACAGAGACTCCCTATGGGGATGCATTATACTACAGAGGCTGCCTATGGGGGTGCATTATAATATAGCGGCTGCCTATGGTGGTGCATTATATTATAGACTCTGCCTATGGGGGTTTATTATAATATAGAGGCTGCCTATGGGGGTGCATTATACTATATTGAGGACTATCTGGTGTATTATGCTGTATGGATGCTATCTAGGGGCCATCATACAGTGTTGGACCCATTAAATAGTTTGGGTACATTAAGGGGTCAGTATATATCCAGTGAGGGGCATTATTCTGTGTATAGGGGGGATGTACAGGGGAGACTTGGGACATTATTAAATGTAAAGTGGACACTTATTGTTATAGGGGAACTTGGGTTACTGTGACTGTCAAAGGGGCACACAGGGCATTATTACAGTCTAGGGGACAAAATGTGGGCACTGTTTTCTAGGGCACTTGCACCCGGCATTACTATATTCTAGAGGGGTGCTTTAAAATTTAGAGGTCACACAGAACCACACAGAAGGTGCAGTAATAGGGACACATACGGCAGCAGCAGCTCAGTATTGGGGTATCAGGTGCAGTAATAGGGACACATACGGCAGCAGCGGCTCAGTATTGGGGTATCAGGTGTAGTAATAGGGGCACATATGGCAGCAGCGGCTCAGTATTGGGGTATCAGGTGTAGTAATAGGGGCACATACGGCAGCAGCGGCTCAGTATTGGGGTATCAGGTGCAGAAATAGGGACACATATGGCAGCAGCGGCTCAGTATTGGGGTATCAGGTGTAGTAATAGGGACACATACGGCAGCAGCGGCTCAGTATAGGGGTATCAGGTGTAGTAATAGGGGCACATACGGCAGCAGCGGCTCAGTATTGGGGTATCAGGTGCAGAAATAGGGACACATATGGCAGCAGCGGCTCAGTATTGGGGTATCAGGTGTAGTAATAGGGACACATACGTCAGCAGCGGCTCAGTATTGGGGTATCAGGTGTAGTAATAGGGGCACATACGGCAGCAGCGGCTCAGTATTGGGGTATCAGGTGCAGAAATAGGGACACATATGGCAGCAGCGGCTCAGTATTGGGGTATCAGGTGTAGTAATAGGGACACATACGGTAGCAGCGGCTCAGTATTGGGGTATCAGGTGCAGAAATAGGGACACATATGGCAGCAGCGGCTCAGTATTGGGGTATCAGGTGTAGTAATAGGGACACATACGGCAGCAGCGGCTCAGTATAGGGGTATCAGGTGTAGTAATAGGGGCACATACGGCAGCAGCGGCTCAGTATTGGGGTATCAGGTGCAGAAATAGGGACACATATGGCAGCAGCGGCTCAGTATTGGGGTATCAGGTGTAGTAATAGGGACACATACGTCAGCAGCGGCTCAGTATTGGGGTATCAGGTGTAGTAATAGGGCACATACGGCAGCAGCGGCTCAGTATTGGGGTATCAGGTGCAGAAATAGGGACACATATGGCAGCAGCGGCTCAGTATTGGGGTATCAGCAGGATGAGGAGTTTGTGCAGGTTGAGATTAGTCCAATTGGTGACCGTGACAGTGCTAAAAATATGAGAAGTGAAATGTGTCTTTGTTGTAATCTCTGCAGTCGAGTCCTGGCTGGAGAAGTCGTCATGTCGGTCTGGGCCAGATGGAAAAGACATGAAAAGTGAACAATTCCATTAGAAAGAACATCAGCGGTAAGTCATTATCTGTACCTGTGCTGTAATCTATTATATGTTCTGTAGGACTGGTATTATTTACCACAGACCATATGGAGGTAATATCAATATTGGTCTTTTTATATATAGATTATTTTTGGCAACAGCGCGGTCATTTGTTGAGGTTCTCTGATTAGGGGCCCACTCAGAAGTTTCGCCCCCACTAAACCAAAACCCTAGCTACGCCTCTGGCACTCTCTCTAGTCTTTCTCTCTCTAGTCTTTCTCGCTCTCTGTTCTTTCCTTCTCGCTCTCTGTTCTTTTTTCTCTCTGTTCTTTCTTTCTCTCTCTCTTTTCTTTCTTTCCTCTCTTTCTTTCTCTGCTTGTTCTTTCTCTCTCGCTGCTCTTTCTTTCTTTTCCTCAGTACCAGCCACTGTGCTGTTGTGAATGGACTTGAAATGAGTTCTGAGCAGAGGCTCCCTCTGGTGGTTACAAGCGGTACTGGACTGTCCAGTGAAGATTGTGAGGAGTGGGAATCAGGTGTTACTGACTGGTCTTATATAAGGAGTCGCCTTCCCATCAGGGTTGCCGGTGATCAATTGTTCTGGTCTCACTCCATGATTCCTGTTTCCCTTGTAGCCTGCTGTGTCGTGTCTGCATCTCCTGCTAACAGATAAGACATTTTCTTCTTTTTGTTTTTGTGCTTTATTTTTGCTTTTTGTCCTGCACTTCTGTGGGGGCCTTCAGGGTCCCCTCCGGGGCTTTTGCCCTCTCAGTTTAGTTCAGCCACTGATGTTTGTACTTTTGATTTTTCCAGTTTCTTCAGTGGCTGCTGTTTTGATTTTGTTACACCAGAGAACTAATTTAGGTGATAGAGGTTGTGTGATCTCAGGTGTTTTTGAAATTAGTAGAGTTGGTGCTTTGCAGGGTTTTTTGGGATTGCAGTAAGTACCCTTCCTATCCTTTTCTATTTAGTTAGTTTGGGCCCCAACGTTTGCTCATACTATTTTCTGTCTGTGTCAGTATTTCTTCTTGTCTAACAGCCATTACATGTTTGGGGGCTTTCTATGTTCTTTGGGGATCTGCTCCGGGGCAGATAGCTTTCCTATTTCTATCTTTATAGGTGTAGTTAGTTTCTCAGGCTGTGACGAGGCGTCTAGGACCAACGTAGGAACGCTCCACGGCTGCCTCTAGTTGTGGTGGTTAGTCAGGGTACTGCAATTTCATAGATTCCAACTGCTCTGGTGTATTGCCTTTTTTACCTGCACTCCTCAGTTACCGAAACATAACAGTATCACCGGCCAAAAATTTTAAGTTGTATGGTACTCAAAGAAGGGAAAAATATTGTGAAAGAAAAAACGGTTGTCAGAGTTGTCAGAGATATTTTTCTGTTTGTTGCATTTTTTTTTTTTCCCTCTGTATCTCTGGGTGCTGGGGAGGATTTTTTCTCAATGGAGTTTGCACAGTTGTCTGGCCGTGTGGATCAGCTTGCCACTGAGGTTCAGAGTATTGCTGCATATCTTGCTAGGTTGCCTGTTGTGGAACCTAGGATTCCCATGCCAGATTTGTTTTTGGGGATCGAGCTAAGTTTCAGAATTTCAAAAATAATTGTAAATTGTTTTTTGCCTTAAAATCTAAGTCCTCAGGGAACGCAGCGCAGCAGGTTCAAATTGTCATCTCTCTCCTGCGCGGCGATCCTCAGTATTGGGCTTTTTCCCTGACACCTGGGGATCCTGTTTTGAGTGATGTTGATGCATTTTTTCAGGCTTTGGGGTTATTGTACGATGAGCCTAATGTCACTGATCAAGCTGAAAAAGCCTTGTTGGCATTAAATCAGGGCTTGATGACGCTGAGTTATACTGTCAGAGATTCCGTAGGTGGGCAGTCCTGACAAAGTGGAATGACGACGCTTTGGCGGCCCTTTTTCGGAAGGGTCTGTCAGATAATGTAAAGGATGTTATGGTGGGATTCCCTGTCCCCTCTGGTCTCAATGATTCTATGTCATTAGCGATTCAAATTGACAGACGTTTGCGTGAGCGGAGAAGTATGCGTGGAATAGTGTTGCCTTGTGAACCTGCTTCTGAATCCATGCAGTGTGATAGAGTGGTGTCTGGGGCACAGCGTCATGAGTTTCGAAAGCGCAATGGGTTATGTTTCTACTGTGGTAATGCCTCTCATGCTATTTCAGTCTGCCCTAAGCGGGGAAGACGTTTTGCACGCTCAGTTGTCTTGGGTAGTGTTCAGACTAAGTTTTTATTAACTGTCACTCTGATATGCTCTCTGTCCTCATTTTCTGCTCAGGCTTTCGTTGATTCTGGAGCAGCTATTAACCTGATGGATTATGATTTTGCTAAACGTTGTGGGTTTCCCTTGATACCCCTACAGAAGTCTATTCCCCTACTGGGGATCGATTCTACCCCTTTGGCTGAGAATAAACCTCAGTTCTCTACTCAGGTGATAATGAGGGTTGAACCTGATCATCAGGAGTGCTGCAAATTTTTGGTTCTGTATAATCTGCATGATATTATCGTACTGGGTTTCCCTTGGTTGCAGTCTCATAATCCTGTTTTGGATTGGAAAACTGTGTCTGTAACCAGTTGGGGCTGCCAATGTGTTAATACCAACACTCCTGTTTTTTCTGCCTCCCCCCAGGCTCAGGATGTTCCTGACTTTTTGATTGATTTTTCTGATGTGTTTAGCGAAAGTAAATCTGCATCCTTGCCTCCCCATAGGAGCTATGACTGCGCTATTGAATTAGTGCCTGGTAGTAAATTCCCTAAAGGTCGCCTTTTTAACTTGTCTGTACCTGAACATGACGCTATGCGGTCTTATATCAAGGAGTCATTGGAGAAGGGTCATATCAGACCATCCTCTTCACCCTTAGGTGCCGGTTTTTTCTTTGTGGCCAAAAAGGATGGTTCATTAAGGCCGTGTATTGATTATCGTCTTTTGAACAATATTACTGTGAAATATCAATATCCGTTACCCTTGATTTCTGACCTGTTTTCCAGGGTGAAAAATGCTACTTGGTTTACCAAGCTTGACCTCAGAGGGCATATAACCTTATTCGCATTAAGCACGGGGATGAATGGAAGACGGCATTTAATACCCCTGAGGGGCATTTTGAGTACCTTGTGATGCCCTTTGGGCTCACTAATGCTCCTTCTGTCTTCCAGTCCTTCATGAATGACATTTTCAGGGATTTTGTGGATAAATTTCTGATTGTTTATTTGGATGATATCTTGATTTTTTCCAATGACTGGGACTCTCATGTGAAACATGTTCGAACTGTATTCCAGATTTTGAGAGAGAATGCTCTGTATGTGAAGGGATCAAAGTGTCTTTTTGGCGTACAGAGGATCTCATTTCTGGGATTCATTTTGTCCCCATCTGTTATTGAAATGGACCCGGTCAAGGTTCAGGCCATCTGTGATTGGGTCCAACCTACTTCATTAAAGGCTCTTCAAAGATTTTTGGGTTTTGCCAATTTTTATCGTAAATTTATTGGTCATTTCTGGGTTATTGTTAAACTTTTAACTGATTTGACCAAAAATGGTTCTGATGTGGTGAATTGGCCTCCTGAGGCAGTCTCTGCATTTCAGGAACTTAAGCAGAGATTCACTTCTGCTCCTGTTCTACGGCAGCCTGATGTTTCTCTACCATTTCAGGTGGAGGTTGATGCCTCTGAAATTGGGGCAGGTGCCGTTTTGTCCCAAAGAGATCCAGAGACCTCTAAAAGTAACCCTTGTGCCTTTTTCTCTCGAAAATTTTCTCCTACTGAACGTAATTATGACGTGGGTAATCGGGAGTTATTGGCCATGAAGTGGGCTTTTGAAGAGTGGAGACATTGGCTGGAGGGAGCCAAACATCAGGTGGTGGTCCTTACGGACCATAAGAATCTGGTTTATCTGGAATCTGCCAAGCGACTTAATCCTAGACAGGCCAGGTGGGCCTTGTTTTTCACACGTTTTAATTTTGTGGTTTCATTTCTTCCTGGCACTAAGAATGTTAAGGCGGATGCCCTCTCGAGGAGTTTCCTGGCGGACTCTCCTGAGTTATCTGATCCTTCTGTTATTTTGAAAGAGGGTATAGTTCTATCCGCCATCTCGCCCAATTTGAGACTGGCTCTGGAGGGGTGTCAGGAGGATAAGCCCGAGCGCTGCCCTGTTGGGAAATTGTTTGTCCCGGACCAGTGGAAAAAGAGTGTGATGTCTGAGATTCATTGTTCCGCACTGGCCGGTCATCCCGGAATTTTTGGTACCAAAGACTTGGTTAGTCGGTCCTTTTGGTGGCCTACCTTGTCTCGTGATGTCAGGGAATTTGTGCAGTCCTGCGGGACTTGCTCTCGCTCCAAGCCTTGCTCTCGCTCTAGTGGTTTGTTGATGCCATTGCCTGTGCCCAAGAGACCATGGACCCATATCTCTATGGATTTTATTTCCGACCTCCCTGTATCTCAGAGAATGACCGTCATCTGGGTGATTTGTGATAGGTTTTCCAAGATGATACATCTTGTGCCATTACCTAAGTTGCCTTCCTCCTCTGAATTGGTGCCTTTGTTCCTTCAGCACGTGGTTCGTTTACACGGCATTCCTGAGAACATTGTGTCTGACAGAGGAGTCCAGTTTGTTTCAAGATTTTGGAGGACCTTTTGTTCTAAACTTGGTGTTCAATTGTCTTTCTCCTCGGCGTTTCATCCTCAGACCAATGGTCAAACTGAGAAAACAAACCAGACATTGGAGACTTATCTAAGATGCTTTGTGTCTGCTGATCAGGATGACTGGGTCTCTTTTTTGCCTTTGGCTGAGTTTGCTCTTAATAATAGGGCTAGCTCTGCCACTTTGATGTCTCCATTTTTCTGTAATTCTGGGTTTCACCCTCGATTTTCTTCAGGACAGACGGAGGCTTCTGTCTGTCCAGGTATTGACTCTGTTGTGGAGCGTATGCAACAGATTTGGGACCAGGTAGTGGAGAGGTTGTCCCTCTCTCAGGAGAGGGCCCAGCGGTTTGCTAACCGGCATAGGACTGATGGTCCTCGGTTTAAAGTGGGGGACTTGGTCTGGTTGTCCTCAAAAAATATTCCTATGAGAGTGGCATCTCCTAAATTTAAGCCTAGGTTCATTGGACCTTATAAGATCATGGAGATTCTTAATCCTGTTTCTTTTCATTTGCTTCTTCCAGGGACATTTAAGATCCATAACGTGTTCCACAAGAGGTTTGTTGAGCCAGTGGTACCTACTACTGTGCCTCCTGACCCTGTTTTGGTTGAGGGCAATCTGGAGTATGTGGTTGAGAAAATATTGAATTCTCGTTTTTCTAGACGGAAACTCCAGTATTTCTTTAAGTGGAGAGGTTATGGTCAAGAGGACAATTCTTGGGTGTTTGCTTCGGACATCCATGCTAGGAGACTCATCAGTGCGTATCATAGAACTCATCCTGACCGACCTGGTTGCTCAAGTGAGGGTTCGGTGACCCCTCCTCAAGGGGGGGGTACTGTTGTGAATGGATTTGAAATGTGTTCTGAGCAGAGGCTCCCTCTGTTGGTTACAAGCGGTACTGGACTGTCCAGTGAAGATTGTGAGGAGTGGGAATCTGGTGTTACTGACTGGTCTTATATAAGGGAGTCGCCTTCCCATCAGGGTTGCCAGTGATCAATTGTTCTGGACTCACTCCATGATTCCTGTTTCCCTTGTAGCCTGCTGTGTCGTGTCTGCATCTCCTGCTAACAGATAAGACATTTTCTTCTTTTGTTTTTGTGCTTTATTTTTGCATTTTGTCCTGCACTTCTGTGGGGGCCTTCAGGGTCCCCTCCGGGGGCTTTTGCCTTCTCAGTTTAGTTCAGCCACTGATGTTTGTACTTTTGCTTTTCCAGTTTCTTCAGTGGCTGCTGTTTTGATTTTGTTACACCAGAGAACTAATTTAGGTGGTAGAGGTCGTGTGATCTCAGGTGTTTTTTGAAATTAGTAGAGTTGGTGCTTTGCAGGGTTTTTTGGATTGCAGTAAGTACCCTTCCTATCCTTTTCTATTTAGTTAGTTTGGGCCCCAACGTTTGCTCATACTATTTTCTGTCTGTGTCAGTATTTCTTCTTGTCTAACAGCCATTACATGTTTGGGGGCTTTCTATGTTCTTTGGGGATCTGCTCCGGGGCAGATAGCTTTCCTATTTCTATCTTTAGGTGTAGTTAGTTTCTCAGGCTGTGACGAGGCGTCTAGGACCAACGTAGGAACGCTCCACGGCTGCCTCTAGTTGTGGTGGTTAGTCAGGGTACTGCAATCTCATAGATTTCAACTGCTCTGGTGTATTGCCTTTTTTACCTGCACTCCTCAGTTACCGAAACATAACACTGTGCCCTCATTACCAGTCAGTGTGATCAGCAGTGCTAAATGGGTACGCTTGGGGCGAGGATATGGGTGTGATTAGCTGTGAAATGGGTGTGGTCGTGGCGTGGCCTAAAATTTGCAGCCTTTAACCCTCTTTCCTGTCTTCAAAATTTGGGAGGTATGCTGTATGACCTCCCTACAACTTCTGGGCATGCCCCTGATGAGCACGACGGATGGTCTCCTGAGGGATCTCCTCCCACACCTGGACTAAAGCATCCACCAACTCCTGGACAGTCTGTGGTGCAACGTGGCATGGCCTAAAATTTGCTGCAGCAGGCACAGCGTGCCACAGCCTTTGTCCCTCTTTCCCTTCTTCAAAGGTTGGGAAGTATGATGGTGGGCCCCAAGAATAATTTTTCTCTGGTGGGCACAAGGTACTCCAGTCCGACGCTGCTGGCAAGGTCCATGGATATTGGCTCCCTAACAGCCTTAAATACCATGCCTCAGCAGTCTGCTTTATCAGACTGGTTAACAAAAATAGGGGGGAACCCCACGCCATTTTTTTTTCGAAGGGAACCCCTATTTTTGTTAATCAGTTCCCTCTGACGTCACTGATTGTGTCCCTGGGTGACCTGAAGTGAAAGTGGAAAGCAATCAATTAAGCTTTCCACTTCCTCTCCTGTGAGTCAGGAGAGGAACTCATTCATTTGGGGGTTTACTGTGAGGCTGCAGCATTAGCTGCGGTCCCTGCAGTAAACATTAACCCTTTCTGAAGGATTACACCGTGGGACCTGACTGTGCATGGGATAGGTAAGAATAATTTTGCTTTTTTATTTTATTTTTATTACAAGGAAATGGTTTTTGCAGTAAAATAAAAGATGATCAAAAACATGTGTCTTTATTTCATTAAAATGATTTTTAATTAAAGTGTGTGTGTTTTATTTTTATTTCATGCAATAGGATTAATAATTGATAGTTGTCTAATTGACAGCTCTCAATTATTAACCTGGCTTAAGGTCACCTTTCAATAGCAAGATGACATTAACCCCTTATTAACTCATTCGCCACCGCTACAGGGCAATGGGAATAGACGGGCAAAGTGCCAGAAAGGGCGAATCTAATTATAGATTTGTCTTTTCTGGGGTGTCTGGGGGCAGATGTTAGTAGCCAGGGGGGGCCAAAAATAATGGTCCCTCTCTGGGCTATTATTATCTGCCCCCACTCACTGGCTTTGTCTGTCTGGTTGCGAAAATAGGGCGGGAGCCCATGCATTTTTTTCAGCAATTTTACACCTCATATATATATATGTACATGTCATTGAATTTGTGACACATATAATATATATATATATTTATATTTATAGTTCATACACTTCTACATAGTATAATAGCCGCTAATTCAATTGCCGGCTTTTGTGAAAATGCAGAACCCGACATGAAATGAAACTTGGTTTACATAGAGTTAACCATGTCTTTTCATGTAGTTTGATATCTGATTCGCACAAACAATTACATGAGTGTAAAGGTACTGCCACACTAAGCTATCCCGCTAGCGATCTCGTTAGCGTTGCATACTAATGAGATCGCTAGCGGGATTGTTTCTATATCGCTAAATGCGGCCACATTTAGCGATATAGTTAACGACGCTATCGCCGTTAGCGATCTTCTTAACGACTTTAGCGGTACAAAAGTACCGCTAAATCGCTA
>JARQOD010000005.1:164190582-164268157 GCA_033576555.1 Oophaga sylvatica | reverse complement strand
AACGCACCAGTACTATGGCTGTTTTAACAAGGAATGACGTGTTTCTAACCAGTGCATGGTACCACTGCAGACTTGCTGGAGGTCTTTCTGGGTGTGTCATGGATGTCTGATCCTGGGGATTTCGGCTCGTGGTGGATAGCACTCAGCGGAGATGTCACTCATCCTCCTTCTTCCAGATCGCACCAGCTTTATCAAGGTTTCTGACTTCAGCGAGGAACCATCTCTAATTGCCGGCACTCCACACTCAGCCAAACGGAGGTCGGCTTCAAGCAACAGGATTCATCAATTACAAGCAGGCCACTGGAGGCTGAAGGAGGACTATCTACAGCGACGGACCCATCGGAGTCATAAGGTAACACCTGCTTACGCAGGTCTACTTTCAGTGATATTACAGCATTGACCCTTTTCCACTTGAACTGTCACCGGCCGGGACAGTCTCACTACTATACTTATCTTGCTGAAGGTATTTTTAGGAACATCTTATCGTTTTTATTCATTTTTCATTACTGCCCTATTGTGCAGAGGACCCTTTTTTGCATTTTTCTGTGGTGTGTCCACATAGATATATATATACATGTATTACTTACCCTGGTAACAATATCAGTAGCTATTATCTTATATTAAAATTGAGCTCATATGTATATTTATCCTTTTATGTGTTAATTGCCTATCTATTTATCTTGGGACTACTCTCAATAAACATAGGCTTTTCTAACCACTTTTTCCCACGGGGCTGAGTGCAATATACCTCTAGTATCATACTAAGCTTTTATCTGTATAGAATTCTTTCCATTGGTAGAGTGTCTTTTAGTGTTTTATTGATTGATTGCAGTCCTTTCCAAATACATTTACTAGTTTGTTATTATTTCTCTTTGTGCGGGTCAGTTTTTTATGTGCGCAAACTACCTGACTAATATTTTTATTCATTCTATATTGGCATTCTATTGTGTTAGTGCCCCAGTTTGCAGCACTTTTAAACTTTACTGATTGAAGCGCCGCTGATATCTTTACAGCTTTATCAAGGTAGGCACTGAACAAACCCCTTTCTGTCATGCACTTCCCAATTGTTTGTAATACCCCCTGGCCTGTGGCTCTGTTTGGTTCTGTCCAAACTGCTGTTCAAACCATCAGAACAGAGTCTATCCAACATAACACCAGTCTCTGCCAACAGAATTGCTGTTTTTATTTCTCCTTTCAGAGCTGAGGTAATTGCCTTAGAATCAAAATCCTGCACAAACCGGTTTAAGCCCGAATCATCAAGCAGTTGGAGAGGAAACAGTGGTGTCCTGTGGCTGGTGATCAGTACTGCAGGTAATGATATTGTCAATTCTACATTGCTAACAAAATAGAACAGCAGTTGCAAATTATGTGCAAATGGTTAATGGTAGGTGATGGTCAGCGGCATATTACCCATCACCTCACATGCCACCTCACTAGAGGTTTGCGTCATTGACAACTCTCCCCATGCAAATTGGTCTTGCGCATAACGCTGTGTAGGTACAGTAGCATCGGGCCTGGCCATCCTGTGCAGATTTAGACAAGGAACGTTGGGCACATTTATTGATAGTGGAGCTGCGGGCTGTGCATCTCCATCCCCAGATGACAAGACTGCCCCGGCTGTAGTCCCCGTTGGTGTCTGTACAGGGACAACCCACTATTACTCATCTAAGGTAGGTTCTACTGCACTAATAGTAGGGATAGGCACCTCCTCCGCGGCCAGGGGATCTTCAAAAGTGCAGCATCTTAACATGTTACGGTGAAGGTTTGACGAAGGTCCCCAGTCCTTAATGACTTCACCTCGTAAACTGAAATGGCAGGGTTCACCCTCCTCTTCACTGTATATGGGGCAACCTCCCACTACCCATCTAGCTTCCCAGATGGCCTCTTGGCCATGACCATCATTCAGTCGCCCGGAGCATACACGTCCTTCTGTAAGAGTCTCAGATTTGGGTGCACCACTCACCTCAGGATCTTTTCCACAACCTTGTTTGCTGCCCTCAGCCAGCGGCAGTACTCCTGCATCCATGCAGTGGTATTTCTTAGTGGTGTTACTATTGGATAAGGCATACGGGTGTCCTCAACACCCCAGCCTGCCCTCCCGAACAAGAGCATATGCGGTGAGTAACCGGTGGTGCTGAGACAACTCGGGTAGATATTCCCGCCACTGGGCCTTTTGACTTTTATCCAGAATCAGCAACATCTGAAGCAAGGAGAGGTTGAACCGCTCACAGGCCCCATTCACTCAATGTCCCAGAGCTGGTACAACTCAGTCATCAGGGCACCCTGAAAGCATTCTCCCTGATCTGAATAAATTCCCTGTGGACACCCGAACACCTGTATAAAGTGCTTGCAGACTGCCTCAGTGACCGACCCTGCCATCTTGTCCCTGTTGGGTATGGCCGCTGTATATTTTGTGACATGGTCTGTCATGACCCGACAGTACAAGTGCCCTGAGACAGAATATCCAATCTATGCATACTCATTCATAAGGATCTCTTGGGGTGCTGATGTCTGAATGGCCTGGACAGGAGCCCACTGCTCAAGGCTCTTACTCAGCCCACAAGATCGACACATGAGGTATGCCTCCGATACCTTGTTCCCCAAGTCAGGGCATTACATCAGCCGCTAGTGCCACTTGTATATCTTATCACTCCTGAAATGGGCACCCCGCTCATGGGCTTCCCGGGTGTCCACTGGTCCTAATGAAATGTGGATGATAATCTATTGCCAGTACTACAACTCTGAATGTAAGGCCGGGGTCACACTGGTGACAAAAACGGACAAGTGCAATGCGATATTTCATCAATGTTAATCTATGGAGCAGCTCCCAGCATCCGATTTTTTCTCAGTTTTTTTTCCTTGGACGGAGACAATCGCAGCATGCTGCGATTGTCACCGATTATTGGTCGAGAATCGCCAATGCAAGTCTATGGGTGCGATGAAAAATCGAATTACAAACGGACCACATGTGTGACTTGCGAGAAAATCGCACCGGTGTCCTTTAGAAAAGCCGGCAATTCTTCCTCGGCTATACTGTAAAATTACACTAACAGCTTTAATAAAGAATAGAAAGAATACATATACACACATAGAATACATATATATATACATGTCATTGTGACACATATATATATATTTATAGTTCATACACTACTACATAGTATAATAGCCGTTAATTCAATTGTCGGTTTCTGTAAATTATTACAGAACCCGACATGAAATGACACATGGTTTACATACAGTTAACCATGTCATTTCATGTAGTTTGATATGTGGTTTTCACTAACAATTACATGAGTGTATGTGTGCAAAATTTCATACATGTAGGGGTTAATTAAATGTGTAAATTAGTTGAATAAAAAAGCGTGGACTCCCGCTGTATTTTCGCCATCAGACAGGGTGACTTTAAGCCAGGTTAATACTTGAGAGTTGTCAATTAGACAACTCTCAATTATTAATCCTATTGTATGAAATGAAAAAAAAATAACACACACATTAATTAAAAATCACTTTAATGAAATGAATACACAGTTTTTGACCATATTTTATTGTACTGGTAATCCTTGCGAAGCCCTTGTTCTCCTGTAATAAAAAAAATAATAAAAAAAACATTATTCTTACCTATCCGGCGCTCAGTCAGGTCCCCCGCTGCAATCCATCACAAAGGGTTAACAGTTTTACAGCGAGGACCGGATCTAATCCTGCAGCCTCGCTGGAAACCCCCGAATGAATGAGCTCATCTCCCCGGCTGACAGGAGAGGAAGTGATTTGCTGGGAAGCTTAATTGATTGTTTCCCACAGTAATCAGTTCACTTCAGGTCAGCCGGGGACTCCGCACAGCATCAGTGACGTCAGAGGGAGTCCCCGGCTAACCTGAAGTGAACTGATTACCGTGGGAAACAATCAATTAAGCTTCCCACACTAATCAGCTCATCTCCTGTCAGCCGGGGAGATGAGCTCATTCATTCGGGGGCTTACAGCGAGGCTGCAGCATTAGCTCCGGTCCCCACTGTAAACCTGTTAACCCTTTGTGAAGCATTGCAGCGGGGGACCTGACTGAGCGCCGGAGAGGTAAGAATAATGTTGTTTTATTATTTTTTTTATTACAGGAGAATAAGGGAATGAAGGATTACCAGTACAATAAAATATGGTCAAAAACTGTGTATTTATTTCATTAAAATGATTTTTAATTAATGTGTGTATTTTTTTAACCATTTCATACAATAGGATTAATAATTGATAGATGTCTAATTGACAACTCTCAATTATTTACCTGGCTTAAAGTACCCTTCCAATAGCAAGGTGGCCTTAACCCATTATTAACCCATTAGCCACCGCTGCAGGGCAATGGGAATAGACGGGCTACGTGCCAGAAAAGGCGCATCTAATAGTAGATGTGCCTTTTCTGGGGTGGCTGGGGGCAGATTTTAGTAGCTGGGGGGGCACAAAAAAATGGTCCCTCTCAGGGCTACTAATATCTGTATTCAGTCGCTGGCTTTCCCTGTCTGTTGGAGAAAATAGCGCGGGAGCCCATGCATTTTTTTTCAACGAATTTACACATTTAATTAACCCCTACATGTATTAAATTTTGCACACATACACTCATGTAATTGTTAGTGAAAACCATATATCAAACTACATTAAATGACATGGTTAACTGCATGTAAACCATGTGTCATTTCATGTCGGGTTCTGTAATTTCACAGAAGCCGGCAATTGAATTAGTGGCTATTATACTATATAGAAGTGTATGAACTATAAATATATAACAGTATATGTCTCAATGACATATATATATGTATATATATATATATATATATATATATATATATATACATAATATATATATGTAATCTATGTGTATATATCTATTCTTTCTTTTGTGAATTAAAAACTATCATTTGAATCCATTATATGTCAGTTTTGCAAGCCACCGACAAAATCTCGCCAGACGGATGTCAAAAGGATATCAAACGTACGCTCAGATGCGACAAAATCACATCCTCGCATTCCAATCGGATGACAGACGGATCAATGTTCAGGAAACATTTGTGCGATTATCGGTAGTCAAAAATAGTCCGATTTTTTAGACGGTGTGTGTGACTCCAGCCTAAGTATACAGTTCTGCACAGGAGCCCCTGGGTAACTCTCAGCCTATCCACTGCCTCAGCAATTGCTGGCCCTCCGGGTCAGGAAGACCCACTCTTCCGGTGGTGGCCAGAAGTTGATTCGGACCCACCCTTTTACTCTTCATAGGTCCAGGTTACCATCCTGAACTTTTCTCCAATCATCCAAAGTTTTCCAAGACACCCCACTTGAATGTTTCAAGTTTCAGAATTAGAGTAATAGGCCAAGATTTGGAGTTTCATTGTCCTCTAGCTCTTCATCATCGATACTTTGAGTTGGCAATCCTACAGGAAGTCGAAAGAACCCATCAGCAATGCCATTCTCCCTTTCCAACCTGAACCAGATGCTTACTGATGCATGGAGAGGAGAGCCATCCACCTCTGTTCAAGTGCCCCTAGCTGGAAATTCTAAAGATGCGCTAACAGGTTATTCTCCATCATTTCGGTCACTTGGGGACCCGTCAGGTATTCTGCAAACTTTTACGGGCAGGCCCATGCCAGCATCAAAAGTTCAAATTTAAAGGAGATATAGTTATCGGGGTTGCATTCCAATTCCCTCAAAGACAAGCAGCATAAACAATTACTCTCTTGCTTTCATCTGGAATTTGAGACAGCAAGGCCTCCAGACAATATAGATTCCTTTCAGTGTCCAAAATAATGGGGCATCAAACTGCACATTAGCCAGAACCAGGGCACTGGTCAGGGCCTCCTTTACTGCCTCAAAAGCTTCTTGCTGCCATGGTCACCACTCGATGTACTGAGTCTTGGGCACCCCAGCCATGCCTCTCAGAAACTCATTTATAGGGCCAATTACATCAGCAAACTTTGGTATAAACTTTCGATAATATCCTGCCAGACATAGAAAGGCCAGTACCTCCTGGACTGTATTTGACCGGGGCCATTTCTGGACGGCTTCCACCTTGCTGGTGGATGGGTGTACCTCTTTCTGGGTGACCATGTATCCTAAGTACTCTATCCGGTGCTGGAACAGCTGACATTTCCTGGGCTTGCTCTTGAATCCGTGGTCTCGCAGCCACCCTAGGACCTGCCTATTTCTGGAGGTGATCCTCGAAAGAGGTCCCGAACACCACCACATTGTCTAGGTATATCAATACCAACTCAAAGTTGAAATCACGCAGACAGTGCTCCATCAACCACTGGAATGTTCCTGAGGATCTGGATAGGTTGAACAGCATCCAATTGAACTCAGCCACCGGTATCTTCCAGTACCCACTGGCCAGCTCAAGAGTCGATAAGAACTTTGCATGACTCAGGGCAGATGGCTCTTCGATCCATGGAAGAGGGTATGCATCCCAAATGGTCTGGGCATTCACTTTCTGGTAGTCTACACAGAATTTGGGGGACCCGTCTTTTTTTTCACACCAAGACTACTGGAGTAGCCCAAGGACTTGTGCTCTCTTGGATCACCCAATTCTCCAAAATGCTGGCCACCATCTCTTTCACCTCCTAGTACATGTGTGGTGGAATTTGTCAGTATTATCTCCGAATTGTCACAGCATCTCTGTTAGGGATTTCATGCTCAATGACTGAAACACACCTAAAGTCCCCATCATGTTTTGAGCATTCTTACTGGAATTCCCACAGAGTATCTTCCAGAAGCTTTTGTTGTCCCAGAGTCAGGATCTGGCAGACCACCCCATCTGGGAAGTGATCACTCTGCCATTCCACTCTTCCATTGGGGTCTCTCTCCACTGGACATCTACGTCCAGACTGAACTTTTATCTGGCTGTAGTGTGAAGCTTTCCCATTGAATATTTTCACCATCAGGAACATAAACTTTGCTAGCAGAGTGTTTCCAGGAATGATTAACTTGCTATCTAGGACATTGATGCAGCGTAAGGGCACACACCATTATTCACAGTGTCGAGGGCCCGGGCTATCAATGGTCAAATCAGCATTTCTCCCGAGTGGCGGGTTTGATCAAGACCTCCAGCCCACTTGAAGAAATGGCTCCTCAGCTGCACCACCTGTACATGAATCCCATGGACCCTTTCAGAGCTACCTCTCCCCTTAACTCTGGGGTCAGATTACACACCTTGACCGCACTGCAAACCCTATCATTTCCATACTGAAGGAATATGTTGCTACCGTCAAACTTGGACATGTGGTGAAACAGAGTTCTAGGTGAAAGGAACCATACCTGGGCTGACCTGGCAGGGCAGGCTACATTGGTGACACTGGTGCCGATTGAGCCGAAACAAGTTGGGCTTGGGCACATTGAACTGAGGCATAGGCTTAAACAAGTGGGTTATTTCCCTCAGGTTTCTATCCATAACAATCATTGTATCCTTCCAACTATGCCAAGTTGTAAGCTGTGGACCTGGATTGGCTCCCCAGAACACAGTCAAGCCGTGGACAAGGAAAGCAGTAAACACTAAATTTGTCAAATTACCTTTTACTGTTAAACTCAGACTGGTTACACTTCCACCAACCAGCAAAATGTAACAGGTTAATTCACACACAAGTGGTCAGAAATGACCGTGAACACTGTGCTGCATCATTCAGTAGGCACGGAAATGTTGATTACATTACTATAATTTACAGAATTCTGCACCCACCTAGTAAGGATCTGGAACAATCATATTAATGCCAGGGGTGGTCTATTGGTGATGCAACAAACAGCTTACAAACTGAACAAGATTACTCTAAACCTCCTAGGTAGAACCCAGTTATGGAACTGTACACCATTGTGTTCACTTTAAGGATCATGTGAGTGCAATAGGCCGCTCTTCAGATCACCTCTGTATACTTCGGTAGATCCCTTTCAATATTGTTGTCTCTGTAAGTTTCTAATGGCTTAGCAAGCTGAGTCTTATGAGCACTAATGCTTTCAAGTGCCTGTATCTGCCTGTCTGAATTTGGCATCAAACTAACTTTGGGTGCATGCATGCTCTTACCATAATCCTTGTGGTGGGCCTGAGCTCAGGATTTACCGACCTGTGTCTAGCCCACCTGGATGACAGCAGTTTGAACAAGGAATGACATGTTTCTAACCAGTACATGGTACCACAGCAGACTTGCTAGACGATTCTCCGGATGTGTCACAGATGTCGGATCCTGGGAATTTCAGCTCCACAGATGGCACTCGATTTAGATGTCACATGTCCACCTCCTTCCAGATTGCACCAAGCTTTCTCAAGATGTCAACTGAACCAACTTCATCCCGTCAGGCACATCTTCCCAATTGCTTGCACTGCCCCTGCCCTGGGGCTCTGTCAGGTTCTGTCCAAACTGCAGTTCAAACCAGCAAAACAGAGTCCATTTAACATAACACTGGTCTCTGCCAACAGAATCACTGTTTTTATTTCTCCTCACTGATGGACTGCCTGCCTCAAAATCAAAATCCTGCACCAACCAGTTTAAGCCCTAGTCATCAAGCAGTTTCATGGGAAACAATGTCCTCCTGTGGCTGGTGATTAGTACTGCAGGCAATAATTGTCATGATCCAGACCGGGTTTTGGTCTTGACTCTCCTTTCCCGGTCAGGTCATGTCAGGGTTTACTTTCTCTGCCTCATTCCTGTGTCAGGTCTGCTATTTCTCTTTGTGCATCCTGCAGGCAGTGCCAGTTATATTTCTTGCCTACGGCATGTGTAGCTGGCTCTGGTGAACCCCTGTTTTGTAACGCTGCATTTAGCTGACCCGTGTCTGTATACTCCTCTCTTACCCGTCCCATCTCTGTTTGTTCCTGTGTGTTTGGATTCCCCTGTACTCAACTCTGCTTTGGCTTTGACCTGACTCTGTCACTTCCTTCTGATACCTCTGCTACGGACCGGCACTGACCTTTTGGCGCTTCTCTGACTGTGTTTTGAATTCCCATCTGTAATATGCTACTCTCTGGAATCGACCAGGCTTGCTGACTATTCTGCTGCCACCTGATGGTAGCTTCGCTGCAGTTCTGCTGGTCTGCTCTAAGCTGGATTTCAGCTCACTCTCCATTCTGCTGCCATCTATTGGATTTTACGTTGCTCTGCATTTACCTGCAGTGACAACAATATTGTCTAATATTACTAACAAAATAGAAAAGAAGTTGCAAATTACATGCAGACAGCTAATGGTAAGTGACTGTCAGCAACATATTTCTCATCACCTCACACATGCACATGGTAAGCTTAACAATATTTACTACTATTCAAGTTACTTATTCATGTGAAATTCATGCTACTCTAGTACTAAGTCCTATATGCCTATATACAATAATGGGCAATATCACTACTGGCAACTTATTCTACCATAAATATTAACTTGTGATAGTTAGGACTATAGGAATTGCATGCACCTCATTTTCTAATATGTATATCTTGACATCTATTAATATTATTATGCACAATTTTCTTTAGTCTTCACATTCCAATAAATTCGGTACAATTTTTTCTACCGTTTTGTGACACTAGTTATATAAAACTGGGCTAATTACTCTGTAGTACAATACTTGCAATATTTATAATCAACTATTTGTTTTTTTATTACAGTATATGCAAAGATATTCGTTTTGACAGACATACGGCATGTCCAGTTTCTAGAGGATTGATTTGGACTGACTACCTACTACATGTTCTTGAATTATTCTTGCTTTTTATTCATTTGTGTATGTATACTATTTTCTGATTTTAGAAAATTTATATATATAAATTTGAATGTGTGTGTGTGTGTATCACCAATCAATCACGGAATATCTTACAATTAACCAGATCTGTTTAAAAGAAGCTGAGCTGTGATTGGTAACTATGAGCAACAGTTTTCCTTGCAACCAATCCCTAAGCATCTTTCATTTCACCAGAGCTGTTTATTAGAAGCTGAGCTGTGATTGCTATGAGCAACAATTTTTTCACTCCACGACAACACCTCAGCTGATACTGACCAGGTGGGAGAAATCTAGCATCCCCAGGAACATAAGCTCCCAGCCATTGTCTGCCCCACATACAGAAGCAGAGAGCACATGACAGAAATGAATCACCTGCTCCTGCGCCCATATCCCCATCACACATCATCCATCCCATAGGCACATCTTCCCTCTTAAAGGGATCTCCGATATGGAAGTCAGGGCAAATCAATCCTACGCTTTGGTTTTGACCCCAGGCCTCTCTTAAAGGGATCCCCAGTATGAAAGTGAGGGCAAATCCATTCTGCGCTTTGGTTTTGACCCCAGGCCTCTCTTAAAGGGATCCCCGGTATGGAAGTTAGGGCAATTCCACTAAGTGCTCTGGTTCTGCCCCTAGGCCCCTCTTAAAGGGATCACCGGTATGGAAGTGAGGGCAAATCCACTCTGCACTTTGGTACTGACTCCAGGCCTCTCTTAAAGGGATCTCCGGTATGGAAGCTAGGGTCATTCCACTCAGCTCTGTGGTTCTGACCCCAGGGTCTCTTAAAGGGATCATTGGTATGGAAGTTAGGGTAAATCCACTAAGTGCTCTGGTTCTGACTCCAGGCCTCTCTTAAAGGGATCTCCAGTATGGAAGTTAGGGTAAATCCCTCAGCGCTCTGATTCTGACCCCTGGCATCTCTTAAAGGGATCATTGGTATGGAAGTCAGGGCAAATCCATCCAGCGCTTTGGTTCTGATGCCAGGCCTCCCTTAAAAGGATCCCCCGGTATGGAAGTTAGGACCATTCCACTCAGCGCTCTGATTCTGACCCCAGGCTCTCTTAAAGGGATCCCCGATATGGAAGTCAGGGCAATTGCTTTCAAATGCTCTGGTACTGACCCCAGGCCTCTATTAATGGGATCATTTGTATGGAAGGGAGGGCAAATCCACTCTGCACTTTGGTACTGACCCCAGGCCTCTCTTAAAGGGCTCTCCGGTATTTAAGTTAGGGTAAATCCTTCAGCACTCTGATTCTCACCCCAGGCTTCTAATAAAGTGATCATTGGTATGGAAGTCAGGGCAAATCCATCCAACAATTTGGCTTTGACCCCAGGCCTCTCTTAAAGGGATCCCCAGTATGGAAGTTAGGGCAATTCCACTAAGCGCTCTGGTTCTGACCCCAGGCCCCTCTTAAAGTGATCCCCGGTACAGAAGGGAGGGTAAAACCCTCAGCGCTCTGATTCTGACCCCAGGCCTCTCTTAAAGGCATCACTGGTATGGAAGTCAGGGTAAATCCACTCAGCACTCTGGTTCTGACCCCAGGCTGACGGGATGATGTGGGGATATTAGGGGTAGTAGTCCGGTGGCTCTGGCTGATGGGATGATGTGGGATATTAGTGGAAGTAGTCCGGTGGCTCTGGCTGACAGGATGATGTGGGATATTAGGGGTAGTAGTCCAGTGGCTCTGGCTGACGGGACGATGTGGGATATTAGGGGTAGTAGTCTGGTGGCTCTGGCTGGCGGGATTGTGTGGGATATTATAGTGAATGTGGCTATGCGGAGTGGGCGGGGCTAGACACTCAGCTTCATATTTATAGATATAATCATTACAATTTGTTATAACTAACCGTAGTTAGTTACTAAGCCCGGGCAGCGCCTGGCTCTTCAGCTAGTATCTAATAAAATATGTTTTAATATGTAAACTCTGGCATTGTATTTAACCAATTTTCCATCTCTCTGACTCTGTCAAAGGTAGGTTGTGTTTGGTGAACAGACAAGCTCTTGGCAATTTTCATTATAAATGGATCTATATTTTTCAATGTATATGAAGAAATTAAATATTTAGATTTCCTTTTTGCTAAATTTTTCACTATGCGGTGTGAAAGTAATTAAAAATGTATATAAATCACACATGTCCCTATAAATAAAGTTTTTTCAAAGCCAAATGCCAGGAAGTATCAAACACAAAACATCTTTATTTAAAACATAGCACAACAAAAAGAGATACCGTATTTTTCGGACTATAAGATGCACCGGACCATCAGACACACCTAGATTTTTAGAGTAGGAAATTAGAAAAAAAAATTGAAGCAAAAAATGTGGTCAATTCTATTTTTAATATCCCTCATCCGGGTATGTGTGGCTCCGCTATCTCTATCCAGGTATGCAAGGCCCACATCTCTGTCCTGGTATGCATTACCCCATCCATATCCTGGTATGATTGGCCCCATCCCCATCCTGGTATGCAGGGACCCATCCTTATCCTGGTCTGCAGGGCATCCATCTATGTCATGTCATGTTATGCATGGCCCAAATCCCTTTCCTGGTATGCAGGGACCCCATCTCTGTCGTGGTATACAAGGCCCCATCCTTATACTGGTATGATTGGCCCCCATGTTCATCCCCAACCTGGTATGCATGGCCCCATCCTTATCCTGGTATGATTGGTCTCAATTCCTGTCCTGGTATGCAGGGACCCTATCTCCATCCTAGTATGCATGACTCTATCCTTACCCTGGTATGATTGTCCCCAATCACTATCTTGGTGTGCAAGAACCCAATCTCTGTCCTGGTATGCATGGCCCCATCCTTATCCTGGCATACATGACCCCAAACTTATCATGATATGCATGGCCCCATCATTATCCTGGTATGCATGACCCATCCTTATTCTAGTATGATTGGCCCCAATCCCTAACGTGGTATGCAGGGCCCTATCTCCTTCCTGGTATGCATGGCCTCATCCTTATCCTGGTATGATTGGCCACCATCCCCATAATGGTATGCAGAGACCCATCCTTATCCTGGTATGCAGGGCATCCATCTCTGTCCTGTTATGCAAGGCCCCAATCCGTTTCCTGGTATGCAGGGACCCCATCTCCATCCTGATATACATGGCTCCATCCTTTTACTGATATGATTGGCCCCATCTTCATCCCCAAACTGGTATGCATGGCCCCATCCTGATCCTAGCATCCTGGAGACTGCAAAGTAATGGGTCTAGCCCATTTCTACTCTCACTGAAGAGCTTGATGGAGGTGAGTTTCTTTGCTCCTCACATTTGGTGTGGTGCTGTGTGGTGGCCATTGTTGCTGTGGTTCTGTGTTGGTGGGGCAGCACGAGCTGGAGCCATGGGGACTCTGTGTAAGGTTCTGTGTACATGTTCCTGAAACTCAGTTTGTTCGTCAGCCATTTTACTTTCTGTCTTGCTGCAGCTATCTTGCCCTCAGTCAAAATGGAGTTTCCAGCTTGCATGTTCCCGCCCTGATTCTCTCCTTTTGCTTCTTAAGCAGCCACAGCTGAGCAATCAGTGCTTCAGAATCTAGCCTGCAGTGAACCTGTGACCTGACTCCTAAAGCCTTGGACCTTGTACTCCAGCTATTCCTACTGAGGAACTCTGAAGCACTTGTGGACTCTGAACCCTGCTCTTTGAAAGACCCACGTTTGCATGGACTTACGGTAACAGAGAAGAAGATCCTGAACCTGTTGTGGAGAGTGATTGCTGAGCTTAGATTACTCTGGCCTGCTGTGTCTCCTGCTTCTGTGTCTGCAAACTGTGTGACTATTTTTGCCAACTTGTATGAAGTAATACAAGACTTTCTATATCAAACCTGTGTCTCATGTATTTTCATCGCACCCAAGCACAAGACGCTATATGAACTGTACTACATACATTACAAGATTCTGAAGCCAAAACGTTAGTGTCTGCTGGGTCTGGAAAGGCTGTGTCTGCTGTAACTGTGGATATCGGATTCCGGTTGTACTTTCTGTGATGACAGTGGTTGTGACTTCTCACAACCATTCCAGGTGAGCAATTCCCTTAAGTGTTTTTTTTTTCTGCAGTGTTACCACAGGTAAACACTATTGTTTTTTTTTTTTTTCTTTTCTCTTTTTTGTCTGCTGTAACTGTGGATATCAGATGTCCGGGTGAACTTTCTGTGATGATAGTGGTTGTGACTTCTCACAACCATTCCAGGTGAGCAGTTCCCTTAATTTTTTTTCTCTCTGCAGTGTTACCACAGGTAAACACTATTGTTTTTGTTTTTTTTTTCTCCTCTCCTCTTCTTCCAGTACTCCTGTCTTAAAAGATCTGGAAAATGGAGGCCCGCATAAAGGAACTTTGCGGAGTGACTGATAATATCCTTGCAGATTTGCAGAATATAAAGACCAGTTTTTCAAGCCTACAGGACCTCACTAATCACAATTTGCAAGTGTTTGGACAGACTGCCCAGGATTTGCGAGCCAGGATTGAGGTTCTAGAAGAGCGAGTCCAGGCTCCTGCCGTAGCCCCGAGTTCTGGGATTCCCAAGTTGCCCCCTTTTCGTTTTGGCGGTGAACGTGAGAAATTCAGGGGATTTATTAATCAATGCAATCTTTTTTTTTCTGCACATGCTTCACAATTTCCCACTGAACGATCTAAGGTGCTTACTATAATTATGTTGCTTACCAACAAGGCTTTGATGTGGGCAAACCCTCTGATTGAGACTGAGGATGATTGTTTGAATCACCTTGATGCTTTTATTTCAGCCATGGGGCAGGTGTTTGATGACCCCAATCGAGGTGCAACAGCTGAATCAGCCATGTTAGCTTTGCGCCAAGGTAAGCACTCGGTAGCTGAATATGCCTTGGATTTCAGGAGATGGGCCCTTGATACCACCTGGGACAGTTCCGCCAAAAAATCTATTTTTCGAAAGGGGTTATCTCCACTGATTAAGGATGAACTTGCTCGTGCCGACCCTCCCACTGCGTTAGGTGACTTTATTAACTACTGCATCCGTATTGATACTCGTCTGACTGAACGCAGGCAAGAGAGATGGTTCGAAAGCAATCGCACTAACCTTTTCCTACCTTCCTCTCCAGCTAAGGAACCTTTGAGTAGGATTACACGGGAACCTGAACCTGAACCCATGCAGGTAGTCTCTTTACAACGACGGGTTAGTGATGCACGCAAGGAACATCGTTTTAAGGAGAATCTATGTTTCTATTGTGGTAAGTCAGGGCACTTCATTATAAACTGCCCCAGCCGTTCTCGTAAGACTACTGCAGCACTCATTCATTGTGAGTGTTGCGAGAGGGGATCTGTCAGGTCCGAGCCTCAGGCTCAGAGAGATCTGCAGCAACAGATCTTGATTTCTCGGACTTAAACTCCGTTATCTCTGAGGACGTTGACTGTGTAAACGCTGCCATTTTTCAAGTTTCCTCAGCGGTGTCCCAGCTGAGTTGTAAGAAAAACAATTCTCATTGCTTTCTTTCCATCAAACTCTGGGTTGACTCAGCTTGGGTGTCTAGCTCTGCTATGATCGACTCAGGGGCAAGTGGAAATTTTATGGATGTCTCCTTTGCTCTGAAACAGGGGATACGTTCAGTGAAGAAGGCTACTCCAGTACAGATGGAAACTGTGGATGGCTCCCTGCTGACCTCTTGACCAGTGGATCAGGAAACAGAGCCTTTGAGGGTTCTTATGGGTAAAGATCATCAAGAGAAACTGTCCTTTATGCTTATCTCTTCTCCCCACTTTCCCATTATTCTAGGGCTACCATGGCTGCAGGCTCAGAATCCTACCATTAACTGGGAGACCAAGGAATTACACTTTCCAGAGAAACAGATGAGTCCAAAAGTTTCAGCTTGCTCTGTTCCTAAAGGAACCATGTCAGTCCCTGAACTACCAGCTGTATACCAGGACTATGTGGATTTATGTGACAAGAAGAACGCTGACCAGCTTCCTCCTCACCGTCCATATGATTGTCCAATTGAATTATTGCCTGGAGCAGAGATACCTTTTGGTAAGATCTACCCCCTGGCGGGGCCCGAGCTAAAGGCTTTAAAGGATTACATAGACGAAAATCTAGCCAAGGGCTTCATACGCCCCTCTTCATCTCCTGCAGGTGCACCCATCTTCTTTGTAAAGAAGAAATATGGATCTCTGAGACCATGCGTAGACTATAGGGAACTCAATAAGGTTACTATTAGAAACCGTTATCCATTGCCTTTAATCCCTGAGTTATTGGAGAGAGTGCGACATGCCAAAATTTTCTCTAAACTAGATCTTCGTGGGGCCTATAACTTCGTCCGTATTAGACCTGGGGATGAATGGAAGACTGCATTCAGGTCACGCTATGGACACTTTGAATATCTAGTTATGCCTTTTGGTCTGAGTACCGCCCCAGCCACTTTCCAACACTTGGTGAATGACATCTTCAGGGATCTCCTAGATACATTCGTGGTAATTTATTTGGATGATATTCTAATTTTTTCTAACTCCACAGAGGAACATCATGGACATGTGAGAATGGTCTTGGAACGTCTAAGACAAAATCATCTTTACATCAAACTTGAAAAGTGTGAATTCCATAGGACCGAAATTCAATATCTGGGGTATGTACTGTCTACACAAGGAATTAGTATGGATGGAAGCAAAACCCAAGCCATCAAGGATTGGCCAAGTCCTAGAAATGTGAAGGAGGTACAGCGCTTCATCGGGTTTGCCAACTTCTATAGACGTTTCATTAGAAATTTCTCTGAGGTAGTGTCACCTATCACCCAACTTACCCGGAAAGAGTCTAGGTTCTCCTGGACTCCCCAAGCCCAGGAAGCATTTTCCCGTCTAAAAGATAAATTTACCACCGCACCTATCTTAGTACATCCCAACCCCGAGCTTGCCTTCATAATAGAGGTGGATGCTTCAGACTGTGCCGTTGGAGCTATACTCTCTCAGAGAACAGGTGAGAAGAATGTCTTGCATCCCTGTGCCTTCTTTTCCCAGCAGTTGTCTTCGGCTGAGAGGAACTACGATGTGGGCAATAGAGAGTTGTTGGCCATTATTGCCGCCTTCAAAGAATGGAGACACCTTCTTCAGGGAGCTGCACAGCAAATAGTCGTCCTGACAGACCATCGTAACCTTGAGTTTATCAGGTCGGCTAAGTGCCTGACTCCTCGCCAGGCTCGCTGGAATCTTTTCTTAAACCAATTTAATTTTATCATTTCTTATAGACCAGGATCGCGCAATGGAAAGGCTGATGCACTCTCTAGGATTTACTCAGCAGAGACACGTCCAATTACTCCTCCTAAGACTATTCTTCCTGACTCTAGATTCCTAGGAGTAATTCATAATCAAGACCTACTTAAGGACATCAAGGAAGCATACCATGCGGATTCCTTTTTGGCACAACCCCCAAGGGACGTAAGTCTTGTCTTTAAGAATGGTGTGTGGATTCAGGGACAACGCCTGTATATTCCTGAAACAGTCAGATTGAGAGTATTGCAACTCATTCACGATTCCAAGATAGCTGGGCATAGAGGAATTCTAAAGACACAGGAATTTCTCTCTCGTTTCTTTTGGTGGCCCACTTGCAGGAAGGATGTTTTAAACTATGTCACTTCATGTGAAGTCTGTGCAAGATGCAAAACACCTCGCTCCTCACCAACTGGTCTGTTACAGCCTCTTCCCACCCCGTCCCGCCCGTGGGGATCCATTTCTATGGACTTCATTGTGGAGTTACCAACCTCTCAAGGGAAGAACACCATTCTAGTGGTGGTTGACCGTCTAACAAAGGCAGCTCATTTTATCCCTTGTGTCGGCTTACCCACTGCAAAACAGACATCAGATTTGATGATTAAAGATGTGTTTCGCTTACATGGAGTACCGGATGAGGTTATTTCGGATCGAGGGGTGCAATTCACTTCTAGGTTTTGGCAAAATTTCTGTGCAGCATTGGACATTAAAGTAAACCTTTCTTCTGCTTTTCATCCCCAGACTAATGGACAGACCGAACGAACCAATCAAACCCTGGAGCAGTATCTCCGCTGCTTTATCTGCCACCTACAGGATGATTGGGTGGATCTACTTCCATTAGCTGAGTTCTCGTATAACAACTCTCAGAGTGCCTCCACTAAGCAGTCTCCTTTTTACTCTAATCTAGGTTATCATCCTAACATTCTACCACGATTTCCCATAGAAACGCCTTTACCAGCAGTGGCTGAAAGAATCACGTCTTTACAGAAGAATATGGATCTTCTAAAGGAGAATCTGGAATCGGCTCAGGAAAGGTACAAGAAAGCAGCAGATAAATTTCGTAAACCTGCACCAGCTTTCAAGGTAGGAGACTTGGTCTGGCTGTCAACCAGAAATCTTAAGTTAAGGATTCCATTGTCTAAGTTGGGACATAAGTACATTGGACCCTATAAAATCAGTAAAATTATAAGTGCCGTTGCTTGTCGTCTTCAACTGCCCAGAACTATGAGAATTCACCCTGTCTTTCATGTATCCCTACTAAAGGCTGCGACACCCAATACGTTTCCTGGACGTTCTTCTCCTTGCCCTGACCCAGTGCTAGTCGATGGTCAGGAAGAATTTGTGGTGGAAAGGATTTTAGATTCCAGGTTGTATAGAAATCAGTTACAATATCTGATTAAATGGCAGGGCTACCCAGTGGAGGACAACTCATGGGAACCAGTCAATAACGTTAATGCTCCTCGCTTGCTCCGTCAGTTTCATCAGAGGTACCCACACAAGCCTGGCCTGAGGTCATCCGGAGGTTGTCCCTAAGGGGGGAGTAATGTAAGGTTCTGTGTACATGTTCCTGAAACTCAGTTTGTTCGTCAGCCATTTTACTTTCTGTCTTGCTGCAGCTATCTTGCCCTCAGTCAAAATGGAGTTTCCAGCTTGCATGTTCCCGCCCTGATTCTCTCCTTTTGCTTCTTAAGCAGCCACAGCTGAGCAATCAGTGCTTCAGAATCTAGCCTGCAGTGAGCCTGTGACCTGACTCCTAAAGCCTTGGACCTTGTACTCCAGCTATTCCTACTGAGGAACTCTGAAGCACTTGTGGACTCTGAACCCTGCTCTTTGAAAGACCCACGTTTGCATGGACTTACGGTAACAGAGAAGAAGATCCTGAACCTGTTGTGGAGAGAGATTGCTAAGCTTAGATTACTCTGGCCTGCTGTGTCTCCTGCTTCTGTGTCTGCAAACTGTGTGACTATTTTTGCCAACTTGTATGAAGTAATACAAGACTTTCTATATCAAACCTGTGTCTCATGTATTTTCATCGCACCCAAGCACAAGACGCTATATGAACTGTACTACATACATTACACTCTGTCTTACAGAATGGGTGCTGTGAGACATCAGGTCATCTGCCCTGCTGCTGCATTGCTATTGTGGCGGTGGTCGGCACATGGCTCCGCTCTGTGGGAGCGATGGGGCAACTTTCATTTGGTGTTGGTGCTATGTGATGACCATTGATGCTGTGGTTTTGTGCTGATGGAGCGGCTCAGTCTGGAGACACTGGGCCGCCTGCTCTGCTGGTACATTGCCACTGTGGCGGTGGTCGCCACATGGCTCCGCTCCTTTAGGGTGGTAGGACCCACTACTAGGTTTGCCGTGACGTGGCAGTGGGCTTCATACAGTCTGATCAGATTGTTAAACTAAGAACCTCATGTTCAGTTACATATAATTTTGCAGAGAGGCAATAGATCATTGTATGATTTTTGGAGGTGCTGTCCAGGGCCGTATTTAGAGTTTCTGCTGCCCTAGGCACTTTTCGTTCTGCCTCCCCCATTGGTGAGTATGACTAATGCAGACACTGTCGGCAGTGACTTAGGCTACTTGCACATCAGCGATTTTTGCCATTCGCGGCAGATCCGGCAGTTTTTTCCGCATCTGCCATGTAACGGATCACTTATGGCAACACTGCATTCGGCCTCATTCATTCCCTATGCGACTTGCAGACATGTGCGACACTTGCAGTTTTGATGCGATCCCGCAAATCCGATACTTGCAGCAACGGAAAAAAAAACTCTAGTAGCAGTGTTTTTTTTGTCTCACCACACATGTTTGCAAGTCCCATAGGGAATGAACGAGGCCGAATCTATGTGTGTGCCCATGTAGCTCTTTCAAAGACAGTGGTTTCCTACCACACTCAAATGACATACAAATAGGATGTTTAGATTGTGAGCCCCAATGGGGACAGAGTTGATGATGTCTGTAAAGTGCTGTGGAGTTAATAGCGCAATATCAGTGAATAAATATTATTCTTAATATTAGGTTACAATACCAGGATCTGAGGAGTTTCTGTTTCGAGGTCAAGCGCTCTCTGATATGATGTTGCTGCCTGTCTCGCTGTCTTACTCTTTTGACACTGCAGTGTGGTGGACAAGAAAACATTAACTGGTTAACAGCAAGAAGTCTGGTGACTGTGTACTGACTGAACTAGAAACTCTCCCCATACCATGTTCAGCAGACATTGGAGGATTACTAAATGGATTTTATTATTCTGTTACTGCCCAGTCTCTGACTAAGGCCTTATTCATATGTCTGAGTGTACACAGATACTTACATATAAATCTGGACAATTTATCTTATAGATCTCCCGGTATATTATTTATTATAGATCTATAATATATAATGTACAAGGAGACCTATAGTATAAAATGTCCAGAATTATCTGTAATATATGATGTACAATCTATTATATATATAATGTCCAGGGTGATCTATAATATATAATGCTCAGGTAGTAGATTTATAATAATGTACATTACTGGCAAATCTATACTATATAATGTCCAGCGGCAGAGATATATTTAGGGTACGCTTCCACGTTCAGGAAACGCTGCGGGTTGGATGCTGAGAACAGCCGCAGAGTCCAATCCGCAGCGTCCAGATGTTACAGCATAGTGGAGGGGATTTTATGAAATCCCATATCCACTATGCGGACAAAGATGCAGGTGGCAGACCTGCGTATATGCACATGTGGAGCATCCTTCTAGACCGCAGCATGTCTATTTATCTCACGGAGACGCTCAGTCTACGCAAAATAAATAGCAGCATCCTATGTATAGGATGCGGTGATTCCACACGGTTCAATGAACACATGTGGAATCACCGCGCGTACAGAAGCCGGCAAAGCTTTGGACGGAGCTGTGTCCTCTCTGCAGCGTTTCCTGAAAGTGGAAACATAGCCTTAGGGTATGTGCACACATTGCAGATTTGTCTGCAGAAGTTTCCATACATAATCCGAATCTATTGACAGAAAACCCAGGTGCGTATTTGATGCGTTTTTTACATGTGGATTTGTATGCCTTTTTGTAAGCTGAATAAAGATGTTATTTAACAAAAAAAAGATTTGTGATGTCATTTCTGTCCAACCTCCTCTTTTACATTAGTCCAGCGCTCATTCCCCCAGCGCTCATTCCCCCAGCGCTCATTCTCCACCCCAGCGCTCATTCCCCACCCCAGCGCTCATTCCCCACCTCAGCTCTCATTCCCAACCCCAGCGCTCATTCCCCACCTCAGAGCTCAGTCCCCCAGTGCTCATTCCCCACCTCAGCGCTCATTCCCCACCCCAGCGCTCATTCCCCACCTCAGCGCTCATTCTCCCCAGCACTCATTCCCCACCTCAGAGCTCATTCCCCACCTCAGAGCTCATTCCTCCCTCAGCACTCATTCCTCCCCAGTGCTCATTCCTCCCCAGCGCTCATTCCCCACCTCAGCGCTCATTCTCCCCAGCGCTCATTCCCCACCTCAGCGCTCATTCTCCCCAGCGCTCATTCCCCCAGCGCTCATTCCCTACCTCAGAGCTCATTCCCCACCTCAGAGCTCATTCCCCCAGCGCTCATTCCTCCCCAGTGCTCATTCCTCCCCAGTGCTCATTCTCCCCCAGCGCTCATTCTCCTCCAGCGCAGCACTCAATCCCCACCTCAGCCCTCATTCCCCCCAGCGCTCATTCCTCCCCCAGCGCTCATTCTCCCCAGCGCAGCACACAATCCCCACCTCAGCACTCATTCTACCCAGCCCTCATTCCCCACCTCAGTGCTCATTCCCCCGAGCGCTCATTCCCCCGAGCGCTCATTCCCCCCTCTGCGCTCATTCCCCACCTCATCGCTCATTCTCCACCTCATAGCTCATTCCCCACCTCAGCCCTCATTCGCCACCCCAGCGCTCATTTCTCCCCCCAGCGCTCACTGCCCGCCAGCGCTCACTCCCCCCAGCGCTCACTGCCCCCACCATGCTCACTGCCCCACAGCGCTCACTGCCCCCACAATGCTCACTTCCCCCACAGCGCTCACTGCCCCACAGCGCTCACTGCCCCCACAGCGCTCACTGCCCCACAGTGCTCACTGCCCTCACAGCACCCCTAACCCCAGGGCTCACTGCCCCCCCAGCCCCAGCGTTCACTGCCCCCCAGCCCCAGAATTCACTGCTCCCCCAGCCCCAGCGTTCATTGTCCCCCCCAGCCCCAGCGTTCACTGTCCCCCCCAGCCCCAGCACTCACTGTCTCCGCCCCAGCGCTCACTGTCTGCCCCCCAGCCCCCGCGGCTCACTGTCCCCCCTACCCCAGCATTCACTGTCCCCCCCAGCCCCAGCGTTCACTGTCCCCCCAGCCCCAGCGCTCACTGTCTGCGCCCCAGCGCTCACTGTCTGCCCCCCAGCCCCCGCGGCTCACTGTCCCCCCTACCCCAGCATTCACTGTCCCCCCAGCCCCAGCGTTCACTGTCCCCCCAGCCCCAGCGCTCACTGTCTGCGCCCCAGCGCTCACTGTCTGCCCCCCAGCCCCCGCATTCACTGTCCCCCCTACCCCAGAATTCACTGTCCCCCCCAGCCCCAGCGTTCACTGTCCCCACCAGCCCCAGCATTCACTGTCCCCCCAGTCCCAGCGCTCACTGTCTCCCCCCAGCCCCAGCGCTCACTGTCACCCTCCAGCCCCAGTGCTCACTGTCCCCCCCAGCCCCAGCGTTCACTGTCCCCCCCAACCCCAGCGCTCACTGTCTCCGCCCCAGCGCTCACTGTCTGCCCCCCAGCCCCCGCGGCTCACTGTCCCCCCTACCCCAGCATTCACTGTCCCCCCCAGCCCCAGCGTTCACTGTCCCCACCAGCCCCAGCATTCACTGTCTCCCCCCCAGCCCCAGCGCTCACTGTCTCCCCCCAGCCCCAGCGCTCACTGTCACCCTCCAGCCCCAGCGCTCACTGTCCCCCCCAGCCCCAGCGTTCACTGTCCCCCCAGCCCCAGCGCTCACTGTCTCCCCCCAGCGCTCACTGTCTGCCCCCAGCCCGCGGCTCACTGTCCCCCCTACCCCAGCATTCACTGTCCCCCCCAGCCCCAGCGTTCACTGTCCCCCCCAGCCCCAGCATTCACTGTCCCCCCAGTCCCAGCGCTCACTGTCTCCCCCAGCCCCAGCGCTCACTGTCTCCCCCCAGCCCCAGCGCTCACTGTCACCCTCCAGCCCAGCGCTCACTGTCCCCCCCAGCCCCAGTATTCACTGCCCCCCCCAGCCCCAGCGTTCACTGTCCCCCCCAGCCCCAGCATTCACTTTCCCCCCAACCCCAGCGCTCACTGTCTACCCCCCAGCCCCAGCATTCACTGTCCCCCACAGCCCCAGCGCTCACTGTCTCCCCCCAGCCCCAGCGCTCACTGTCTCCCCCCCAGCCCCCGCGGCTCACTGTCCCCCCAACCCCAGCATTCACTGTCCACCCCAGCCCCAGCGTTCACTGTCCCCCCCAGCTCCAGCATTCACTGTCCCCCCAGTCCCAGTGCTCACTGTCTCCCCCCCAGCCCCAGTGCTCACTGTCTCCCCCCAGCCCCAGCGCTCACTGTCTCCCCCCCAGCCCCAGCGTTCACTGTCCCCCATCGTTCACTGTCCCCTCCCAGCCCCTGCGCTCACTATCTCCCCCCAGCGCTCACTGTCTCCCCCCAGCGTTCACTGTCCCCTCCCAGGCCAGCTCTCACTGTCTTCCCCCCAGCCCCAGCATTCACGGTCCCCCCAGCTCCAGCGCTCACTTCTCCCCCACCCCTCACTGTCTCCCCCCAGCCCTCACTGTCTCCCCCCAAGCTCCAGCGTTTACTGCCCTCCCTGCTCATTCCTCTCCCGTTATCAAACTCACCTCCTCCTGCTGCCTTCAGCTCCAATGGTCCAGCGCTGACATCCTGTTCCTCTATGAGCGCATGGACCACTGGTGTTCCCGCTAATTAAGGTCATGAATATGGATGCCACGCCTATGAGAGTGGAGTGGCATCCATATTCATGAGCTTAATGAGCGGTGCCACCAGTGGTCCGCGCGCTCATACAGGAAGATGTCGGCGCTGGACCATTGGAGCTGCAGGCAGCAGGAGGACGGAGGAGGTGAGTATGATGAGGGGGGACCGGGGGGAGGGAAGCAAGAGGAGGGCCGACCCCCAGACCTAAAAAAATAAAAAAAATATATCATGCTCGTGTGCCGCCCCCCCCGCAGAGTCCCGCCCTAGGCACGTGCCCTCGAGTGCCTAGTGGCAAATACGACCCTGGTGCTGTCCTCTCTTTTTTTCTGCTTATCCTGGTATGATTGGTCCCAGTCCCTGTCCTGGTATGCAGGGACCCCATCTCCATCCTAGTATGCATGACCCTATCCTTATTCTGGTATCATTGTCTCCAATCACTATCCTGGTGTGCAAGGTCCCAATATCTGTCCTGGTATGCATGGCCCTATCCTTATCCTGGTATGTATGGCCCCATCCTTTTCCTGGTATACATGGCCCCATACTTATGATGGTATGCATGGCCCCATCCTTATCTGGGTATGCATGACCCATCCTTAGTCTGGTATGATTGGCCCCAATCCCTAACATGGTATGCAGGGCCACAAGCAGAAAAAAAAACAAAAAAATATTCTTACCTTCCCATGAGCATTGAATGGAGTGAATATTTCTCTTTAGCAGCAGGTACAAGAGTTAGCCACAGCAGCTGGCTCCTACCTCCTGTGACCTGCTGCTCTGCGCTGCCTCTCCCCCACCTCCCCATCACTGCCAGATTAGGAACATCTGAACTATAAGATGGACCCCCATTTCCCTCCACATTTTTGAAGGAAAAAAGTCCATCTTACAGTCTAAAAAAAAACTGTAATCAATGCAGCATCAACAAAGCAGTAAACATGCATGTAAAAAAATTCTTTTAACCCCTTTCTGCCATCGGACGTACTATCCCGTCTATGTGACCTGGGCCAATCTGACCATGGACGGGATAGTATGTCACATGCGATCGGACGTGCTCCCACGGAGCGCGTCCAATCGCGGCCGGATGTCAGCTGATTATCACAGCTGACACACAGCACTAAGTGCCAGGAGCGGTCACGGACCGCTTCCGGCACATTAAGTCCTGGCACACCGCAATTAAACATGATCATGGTGTACCGGGGGCACAGGGAAGCATCGCGCAGGGATGGGGCTCCCTGCGTGCTTCCGTGAGACACTCAGAACAGCGCGATGTATCGCTCTGTTCCGAGGGACCCTCCTCCCTGCAGGACCCCGGATCCAAGATGGCCATGGGGTCCTTCGGGGTCTTGCAGGGAGGCGGCTTCCTCAGTGCCTGTCACATCGCTGGTCTGACAGTGATGTCCCACCCTGGGACAAAGTAAAAAAGTAAAAAAATGAAAATAACGTGTAAAATAAAATTCCAAAATAAAGGAAAAAAAAATGTTCCCCAATAAATTCATTTCTTCATGTAAATAAAAAAAACAAAACAATGAAAGTACACATATTTGGTATCGCCGCGTCCGTAACGACCCGCTCTATATAACTGTCCCACTAGTTAACCCCTTTAGTGAACATCTTAAAAAATAAAAAAAAACAAAACAAAAAACAAAACGGATATAAATAAACATGGTTTCCCTGAAAATGTCATCTTGTCCCGCAAAAAACAATCCACCATACAGCATCATCAGTGAAAAAATAAAAAATGTATAGCTCGCAGAATAAAGCGATGCAAAAATAATTATTTTTTGTATAAAATTGTTTATATTGTATAAAAGCGTCAAAACATAAAAAAATGATATAAATGAAGTATCGCCGTAATCGTACTGACCCGAAGAATAAAGCTGCTTTATCAATTTTACCACACTCGGAACGGTATAAACGCCCCCCCAAAAAAATTCATGAATTGCTGATTTTTGTTCATTTTAACCTCCCAAACTTCGAAATAAAAAGCGATCACAAAATGACACGTGCCAAAAAATGGTGCCAATAAAAACGTCAACTCGTACCGCAAAAAATAAGACCTCACAAGACTCTGTGGGCCAAAATATGCAAAAATTACAGCTCTCAAAATGTGTTGATGCAAAAACTATATTTTGGAATAAAAAACGTCTCTTAGCGTGACAGCTGCCAAACATAAAAATCCGCTATAAATAGTAAATCAAACCCCCCTTTATCATCCACAAAGTTAGGGAAAATAATAAAATGTATTTATTTCCATTTTCCCATTAGGTTTAGGTTTAAGGTTAGGGTTGAGGCTAAAATTAGGGTTAGGGTTGGAGCTAAAGTAAGGATTAGGGCTAGAGTGGGAATTAGGGTTAGGGGTGTGTTAGGGTTTTGTTTGTGGTTAGGGTTATGGTTAGGGTTGGAATGAGTGTTAGGGTTGGGGTTAGGGTTGGGGTTAAGGTTGGAGTTAGAATTGGGGGGTTTACACTGTTTAGGCACATCAGGGGCTCTCCAAATGTGACATGACATCTGATCGCAATTCCAGCCAATTCTGCGTTGAAAAAGTCAAACGGTTCTCCTTCCCTTCTGAGCTCAGCCATGCGCCCAAACAGAAGTTTAACCCCACAAATGGGTTATCAGCGTACTCAGGACAAATTGCACAATAACTCTTGGGGTCCAATTTCTTCTGTTACCCTTGGTAAAATAAATAATTGGGGGCAAAAATATCATTTTTGTAAAAAAAATGATTTTTTTGTTTTTACGGCTGTGCATTATAAACTTCTGTGAAGCACTTGGGACTTCATAGCGCTCACCACACATCTAGATAAGTTCCTTGTGGGGTCTACTTTCCAAAATGGGGTCACTTGTGGGAGGTTTCCACTGTTTAGGCACATCAGGGGCTCTCCAAATGCGACATGACGCCCGCAGACCATTCCATCAAAGTCTGCAATCCAAAACATCACTACTTCCCTTCCGAGCCCCGACGTGTGCCCATACAGTAGTTTTCTCCCACATTTAGGGTATCAGCATACTCAGGACAAATTGTACAACAACTTTTGGGGTCCAATTTCTCCTGTTACCCTTGGGAAAATAAAAAGTTAGGGACTAAAAAATCATGTTTGTGGAAAAAATATGATTTTTTTATTTTCATGCTCGGGCGTTATAAACTTTAGTGAAACACCTGGGGGTTCAAAGTTCTCACCTCATATCTAGATAAGTTCCTTGAGGGATCTAGTTTCCAAAATGGTGTCATTTGTGGGAGGTATCCACTGTTTAGGCACATCAGGGGCTCTCCCACCACGACATGGCGTCCAGCCAATTCTACGTTGAAAAAGTCAAACGGAGCCCCTTCCCTTCCGAGTTCTGCCATGCACCCAAACAGTGGTTTACCGCCATATATGGAGTATTAGCATAATCAGGACAAATTGCACAATAACTTTTGGAATCTTATTACCCTTGGGAAAATAAAAATTGGGGTGAAAAGATCATTTTTGTGGAAAAAATATGATTTTTTAATTTTACAGCTCTACGTTATAAACTTGTGTGAAGCATTTGGGGGTTCAAATTGCTCACCACAGATCTAGATAAGTTCCTTAGGGGATATAGTTTTCAAAATGGGGTCACTTGTGGGGGGTTTCCACTGCTTAGGCACTTCTGGGGCACTGCAAACGTAACATGACCCCCATCAAAGTCTGCATTCCAAAACGTTATTACTTCCTTTCCAAGCACTGCCGTGCGCCTAAACAGTCCCCCCCCCACAAATGGGGTATCAGCGTACTCAGGACAAATTGGACAACAACTTTTGGGGTCCAATTTTCTTGTGAAAAATCAAAAATTTGGGACTAAAAAAACAATTTTGTGGAAATTTTTTTTTTCTCACCCAGGCATTTTAAACTTTTGTGAAACAATTGGGGGTTCAAAGAGCTCACAACAGATCTAGATAAGTTCCATAGGGGGTCTGGTTTGCAAAATGGAGTCACTTGTGGGGGGTTTCCACTGTTTTGGCGCATCAAGGGCTCTCCAAACGCGACATGGCATCCAATCTCAATTCCAGCCAATTTTGGTTTGAAAAAGTCAAACTTCTCTCCTTCCCTTACAAGTTCTGCCGTGTGCCCAAACAGTGTTTTTTCCCCACATATGGGGTATTGTCGTACTCAGGAGAAATTGCACAACATCTTTATCTGTCCATTTTCTCCTTTTACCCTTGTGAAAATAAAAAAAGTTTGTAAAAGTTCATTTTTGTGATTAAAAAGTTAAATGTTCATTTTTTCCTTCCACGTTGCTTCAGCTCCTATGAAGCACCTGAAGGATTAATAAACTTCTTGAATGTGGTTTTGAGTACCTTGAGGGGTGCAGTTTTTAGAATGGTGTCGGTTTGGGGTATTTTCTACATATAGACCCCTCAAAGTGACTTCAAATGTGAGGTGGTCCCTAAAAAAATGGCTTTGTAAATTTTGTTGTAAAAATGAGAAATCGCTGTGTTTTAACCCTTATAATTTCCTAACAAAAAAAAAATTGTTTCCTAATTGTGCTGATGTAAAGTAGACATGTGAGAAATGTTATATATTAACTATTTTGTGTGACATATTTCTCTGTTTTAAGGGAATAAAAATTCAAAATTTGAAAATTGCAAAATTTTCAAAATTTTCGCCATATTTGCTTTTTTTTTCAAAAATAAACGTAAGTTATATTGAAGAAATTTTACCACTAACGTGAAGTACAATATGTCATGAGAAAACAGTCTCAGAATCGCGAAGATCCGTTGAAGCGTTCAAGAGTTATAACCTCATAAAGAGACAGTGGTCAGAATTGTAAAAATTGACCCGGGCATTAATGTGCAAACCACCCTTGGGGTAAAGGGTTAAATAACCACAAGTAGTCTAATTTACCAAATTGGCACAAAACAATTCAGTCCAGTAAAGAATACTGAAGTCCAGAAAAACTACATCACTAAAAACTCACTAAATACTCTCTTTGGGAATATAGCTGTATTAGTAAAAAGTCACAAGTGAACCAGTAGATGATGGGGTTCGCTGGGTTTGGGCGAACTTTTTTAAAAGTCCGGTTTGAGACCCAAACTTGACCCAAACTAGATCCCGGACTTCAAACCCCATTCAAGTCAATGGGGACGCAAACTTCAGCGATGTAAAATGGTTGTAAAATGGTCGGAATAAGGGCTTGGAGGTTGCAAAAGGAAGAAAAATGGATGCAAGAGAAGGGCAATTGCCCTGCTAACTAATGTGAATAAGGAAATTACTTAAGTGGGCTCTGTCACCATAGCAATCATAATAAAATAGAAAGAAAATGAATAATATAAAAATGTTGACAGTGTTCTGACAGAGACTAACGCTTGCTATTGCCAATTCAGTTTAAATTTCACCCACAGAGCATATAAAAGAGCACCCCCACAGAAGCAGCTTACAAATTTCACTGACAGAATATAGGGCAGAGTACTCCTACATTAGCAACTTACAGATTTCACATACACAGCATGGGGCACAGTACCCCTACGTAATCTTATAAAACATTTCACCCACAGAGCATGGGCAAGAGTACCCCATAGAATCCTCTTAAAAATGTCATCAAAATTTCACCTCCAGTAGTGTTTAAGCAGCAGCTGACAAAAAGCAAGTACTATGATCTTGAATCGAGCTGACGGTCTTCTGCAAGGCTTTACTTACTAACTGTCCAGTTAAAAATTTCACCCACAGAGCATGGGGCAGAGTCCCCCTACAGAAGCAGCTTACAAATTTCACCAACTTTTATCTTCAGTAGCGTACGGATGAACAGCCCCATATAAAAAATCTTGTAGTTTTAATTCTGAATACAGCTGGCGGTCCGCTGCGATACTTACTGCCGCACAGTCCCAGCCTCTTTGCTTTTGTCTGCCTCTCCAATGGTGTTGCCTTAGGGTCCAGGGGGCACGAAGTGTTTCCTTTGAAAAAATTAGTGTTCAAACTAGGCAACCATGCCTGAAAACTTCAGCTAGGGATAATGGAATTGTACACCGCTTCTATTTTTTATTATGTAAACTGGGGCAATGATTAAGAATGGAGCCAATGGAACACAAAGTGTAGGAACTGGAGGCACTCTCAGCCAACCAATCTCAAAGTTGCAGAGTACACACAGGTAATGGAGAATCAGGGCTCTATTCCGCAGAGGCAACATGATAAGTGTGTAACACATCCAAGGAGGGCAGCAGTCAAGCAAATTAATTGCTTTTCAACTGAATCAGCAGTTGATGTAGTGAGATAGAATAGCCATCCATGGCAATTTAGAGGCTCTGTAATAAGAACGAGTAGTTATTCTCATTTATTCTCATTTATTCATTCACAGTTATTCTCAATATTTCAGATTTCTAATTACTATACTATGAATTAGACTAGAATTGGACTGGAATTTGACTGTAAGTTGACCAATATATTAATCAGGACTGGAATCAGGTATCCCACACTTTGCTTCTTTTTAATTATGTATTTTATCCCTATCCTCCTGTGTTCCCTTGCCATCCACATTCACCGCCCCATCCCCCCTCCATCACGACTCATACACATCAGCCCCTCTATCCTTCCCTTTCCCATGTACAGCTCCCATGCACTCCTCATCTTCCTGAAAAACCTCAGCCCATCTTGCCCAAACACATCACAGAAAAAACCTACTTACAATTCCAAAAACTACCTGCTCTTTATCTTCCTACTCCTACTGATTTCAGGGGACATCTCCCCCAACCCTGGTCCACCATCCCCCAACCTCAATCCCTACCCTACCTCATTCCGAAACCATAATAATCTTATTAATATTACTTGCACTCCCTCATCTCCTTCTTTCAATTGTGCCCTCTGGAATCCACGGTCTGCATGCAACAAGCTACCCTTCCTGCACAACTACTTTCTGAACCACTCTCTTAATCTGTTGGCACTCACTGAAACCTGGATTCAGGATTCTGACACAGTCTCCCCTGCCGCCATTTCCTATGGTGGTTTTACAGTTCTCCCATTCCCGAGACCCACAAACAGACATGGTGGTGGAGTTGGCATACTCCTGTCCCCACAATGCACTTTCCAGGTCATCCCCCCAATTCCATCACTCTCATTCCCTTCTTTTGAGGTCCACACCATCAGGCTCTTCCATCCCCTCTCCCTCAGAGTAGCGGTCATATATCGGCCCCCAGGCTCACCCACCCAGTTCCTTGACCACTTCTCAGCCTGGCTGCTGCACTTCATGTCCTCAGAACTATCAACCCTTATCCTTGGAGACTTCAACATCCCCATTAACAGCCCTACTTCCACATCTGTATCTCAGCTTCTATCACTAACCACTTCTCTAGGCCTCTCACAGCTTTCAACCTCTGAGACACACAAGGATGGCAACACCCTTGACCTGGTCTTTGTCCGCCTCTGTTCAATCTCCCACCTAAATAACTCACCGCTTCCACTCTCTGACCACAGCATTCTCTCCTTCACGCTCACAAATCCTCCACCACCCCAGCGCACTCCCACCTACCACACATTCAGAAATATACAAGCCATTAACCCTCAGACACTTTCAGACTCCCTACACTTATCGCTGTCCCCAATCTCCTCTTTTTCTGTACTGACCTGGCTGTTCATCACTACAATGACACTCTTAGAAACACCCTTGACCAAGTAGCACCGCTCACCCTCAGAACCTCCAAACACACAGTAAAACAGCCCTGGCTCACATTGCAAACTCGACTTCTTCAGCGATGCTCTAGGAGTGCTGAACGCCTCTGGAGAAAAACCTGCACACCAGAAGACTTCATCCACTTTAAATTCATGTTAAGAACTTATAATGCTGCCCTTCACCTCGCCAAACAGACCTACTTCACCACACTGATCTCCTCACTAGCCAACAACCCCAAGAAACTCTTTGACACTTTTCACTCCCTCCTCAGGCCAAAAGCACAAGCCCCTATCACAGACATTTGTGCTGACGACCTGGCCTCCCATTTTATAGAAAAAATAGATACTATCCGTCAGGAAATCTGCTCTCAACCACCAAGTGCTGTGACCCCCATCCCACCCTGCATTTCCCCTGGCTCACTTTCCACATTTGATACCATCACAGAAGAAGAAGTCTCCAGACTCCTCTCTTCCTCTCGTCCGACTACATGCACTACCGACCCCATCCCCTCACATCTCCTCCAGTCTCTCTCTCCAGTTGTCACAACTCACCTAACTACAATCTTTAATCTCTCCTCTCCTCTGGCATTTTCCCATCCTCCTTCAAACACTCCATCGTTACTCCACTACTAAAGAAACCCACTCTTGACCCTTCCTGCACAAACAACTACAGACCGGTCTCCAATCTCCCCTTCATCTCTAAACTTTTGGAGCGCCTAGTATACTCCCGCCTTACCCGTTACCTCTCCACTCACTCCCTCCTAGACCCTTCACAGTCCGGCTTCCGACCCTACATTCGACTGAAACTGCACTCATCAAAGTGACCAATGACCTTCTTACAGCAAAACGTAACGGTGACCACTCTCTGCTCATTCTACTCGACCTTTCTGCAGCTTTTGACACGGTTGACCACCATCTCCTACTGTCTAGGCTCCAGTCACTAGGTATTAAGGACACTGTTCTCTCCTGGTTCTCCTCTATCTTTCTGACCGCTCCTTCAGTGTCTCGTTCTCTGGCTCCACGTCATCTCCTCTTCCTCTCACTGTCGGTGTACCCCAGGGCTCAGTCCTTGGCCCCCTTCTCTTCTCTCTCTACACGGCCCCAATTGGACAGACCATCAGCAGATTTGGCTTTCAGTACCATCTTTATGCCGATGACACACAACTATACACGTCATCCCCCGACCTTACCCCCGCTGTTCTACAGAACACCACCGACTGTCTGTCCGCAGTCTCCAACATCATGTCCGCTCTCTATCTGAAACTTAACCTTTCCAAGACTGAACTGCTTCTGCTCCCGCCATCTAATAACCTCCCTAAATCTGACATTTCCCTCTCTGTGGGCGGCACCATAATAACACCCCGGCAGCAGGCTCGCTGTCTGGGTGTTATGTTTGACACCAATCTCTCCTTCACCTCCATATACAATCTCTTGCCCGCTCTTGCCATCTACACCTAAAGAACATCACTAGAATCCGCCCTTTCCTCACAATGGAAACAACAAAAACCCTCACTGTAGCATTGATCCACTCCCGTCTGGACTACTGCAACGCACTATTACTTGGCCTCCCCATCACTCGACTATCCCCTCTCCAGTCCATCCTTAATGCAGCAGCCAGGGTCATCCATCTGGCTAATCGGTACTCGGACGCGTCCGCTCTTCGCCAGTCCTTACATTGGCTGCCCATTCATTATAGGATCCAATTCAAAGTACTGGTTCTCACCCACAAATCTCTCCACAGTGCAGCACCCCCCTACATCTCCTCCCTCATTTCTATCTATCGGCCCAACCGACTGCTGCGCTCTGCAAACGACGTTCGACTAACCTCTGCACTAATCCGTACCTCCCACTCCCGACTCCAAGACTTCTCCCGTGCTGCGCCAATCCTCTGGAATGCTCTACCCCAAGAAATTAGGACTATCCACAATTTGCATGGTTTCAGGCGCTCCCTCAAAACACATTTGTTCAGAGCGGCCTATCACATTCACTAACCAAAGTCATTCTATGTGTAAGTGTGTGTGTGTAGCCCATTCACTATCTCCATCCATCCCTCACTCCCTCAAGATGGCTGGACCATCATTGTAAATGCACCATTGTATATATACACCTGTACTTTGTATCTCCCCCACCTCATTGTAGATTGTAAGCTCTCACGAGCAGGGTCGGCTTATTTTGCTTTAATTATTGTATTGTTAACGTTGTTACCTATGACTTGTGTTTTGAAATTGTTAAACTGTAAAGCGCTGCGGAATATGTTGGCGCTATATAAATAAAGTTTATTATTATTATTATTATTATTATTATTATTATTATTAAATCCTTTAATGAGCTTAGGCCCGGCCACAAATGAAGAGTAAATTATTTTTTAGACACATTACTTTTACAGACATGGTTGCTGAGTACAGAGAGGCTTTTGGGCACAGTAACCCCACATAAACTAATAAAAAATGTCATCCACAGAGCATTTTTTCACATTTCACCTACAGAAGCTGATAACAAGTTTCACCCACCGAGCATGTTTTCACATTTTTCCCAGAGAAGCTGATTAAAAATTTCAGACCCAGACAATGGAGCACAGTACTCCCATAGATGGAGTTGCAGAGTGCACACGGATAAGGGAGAATCAGAGCTCTATTCCGGAGAGGCAACCTGATAAACGTGTACAAGAGCCAAGGAAATCAGCAGTTTAGCAAATTAACCACTTCTCAACTGAGGTATACGCTGATATTGCAAAACAGATTCACCCTTCATGACAAATTAGAGGCTCTGTAATTGGAGTAAGTAGTTAAATTCTTTTATGAGCTTTAGGCCCTGAAATAAGGTAGAGTAAAATTGTTTTTTGGGCACACTACTCGGACAGACACAGCTGCAGAGTACACAGAGGGTTTGGGCACACTACCCCCACAAAAGTTCATATTAAATTTCACCCACAGAGCATGCTTCCACATTTCTTCCACAGAAGCTGATAACAAGTTTCACCCAAAGAGCATGTTTCCATATTTGCAGACAAACTCAGATAGGAGAGCCAGGCTGGCGGTAAGGGCAGAGAAGATTAAGGTTGTCCGCTGCAGCTCCGGCCAGGTACCTCAAGAGAGGATCAGACAAAGCGATGATAAAGCAATCCAGTCATAAGGAGCACGAGGTACGCTATTCAGCTGTTATTAAAAAGTCTTCACTTATTGTGGAAATCAATAAATGAAGACTTTTTAATGTTTCCATTTTTAACCTACAGAAACTGATAACAAATTTCACAAACTATTGCTCCCTTATTCTAGAATTTAGTAGCAAAGTGAGAAAAGTAAAAGGTGACTAAGCCATAGGTATAAAATCACATAGGGAGTATTATAAAAAGAAAACACCTTTGTTACACATAAATAATATAAATGAAAAGACAGCCTCAGTGGTGAACATGTCAATAAAAAAGGGATACCTTCGATTCACATAGGTATTGTATAATGAATAGACAGCCAGAGTGGTGAGTAAACCATCAATAGAGAAGATAGACCTGTAGATTGAAACTCCACTATTCTGCCTCAGATTGACAGTAGCCACAAATAGAGATGAGCGAACCATTCAAGGTCCAGTTCAGTTAGATTCACCAAACATTTATATGTTCACCGCTAAAATGGCAACAATTTTCACAGAGTAGAAACAGTATAATAGGCTTCTGACACACCTTACACTACAGGCAACCCACCAGATGGAGACCTAACTTGGAGTCTCCACATTTCTAAAAATAGCTATCACACCCCGCTAAAGTGGCATCAATTTCCACAGAGTAGAAACAGTATAAAAGGCCTCTGACACACCTTCCACTACTGGCAACCCACCAGATGGAAACCCAACTTGGAGTCTCTACATTTCAACAACAACAGGCACAGCAGACACCACAAAGATGGCACAGACTGCATTAATGCGAGATCAATGACAGTAAAAACTACACTATCGCCTTGTCTGTCCAGTCTGTGAGTGGGTTGCAAAAGTCATTGGAGATCCATGACTTGTTAATTTTGATGAAAGTTAGGTGGTCTACACTCTTAGGGGGCAGCCGGATGCTCTTACATAGTTATTAAGGTTGAAGGAAGACTTTAAGTCCATCTAGTTCAACCCATATCCTATCCTAACCTGCCCTAACATGTTGATCCAGAGGAAGGCAAAAAAAACCCAAGTGGCAAACAGTAAGCTTCACATTTGGGAAAAAAATTCCTTCCCGACTCCACATACGGCAATCAGACTAGCTCCCTGGATCAACGCAGTATCTAGGAAACTAGTGAAAATAGCCTGTAATATTATACTTTTCAAGAAAGGCATCCAGTCCCTTCTTAAATTTTAGTAAGGAATCACTCATTACAACATTAGACGACAGAGAGTTCCATAGTCTCACTGCTCTTACAGTAAAGAATCTGTATCTGTGATTATGGCTAAACCTTCTTTCCTCCAGACGTAGAGGATGCGCCCTTGTCCCCGTCACAGGTCTAAGAGTAAAAAGGTCATTAGAAAGGTCTTTGTACTGTCCCCTCATATATTTATACATTGTAATAAGATCACCCCTAAGCCTTCGTCTTTCCAAACTAAATAACCCCATGTGTAATAACCTGTTTTGGTATTGCAGACCCCCCAGTTCTCTAATATCCTTGGTCGCTCTTCTCTGCACCTGCTCCAGTTCAGCTATGTCTTTCTTATACACCGGAGACCAGAACTGTACACAGTATTCTAAGTGTGGTCGCACCAGTGACTTGTATAGAGGTAAAATTATGTTCTCCTCATGAACATCTATGCCTCTTTTTATGCATCCCATTATTTTATTTGCCTTGGCAGCAGCTGCCTGACATTGGACACTAAATGTGAGTTTGTCGTCCACCCATACACCCAGGTCTTTTTCAGTGACAGTTTTGCCCAGTGTTTTACAATTAAGCACATAATTATACATCTTGTTTGTTCTACCCAAGTGCATGACCTTACATTTATCCCCATTAAAGCTCATTTGCCATTTATCAGTCCAAGCTTCTAGTTTACATAAATCCTCCTGTAATATAAAATTGTCCTCCTCTGTATTTATTACCCTGCAGAGTTTAGTGTCATATGCAAATATTGAAATACTACTCTGTATGCCCCCTACAAGGTCATTAATAAATATGTTAAAGAGAAACTGCCCCAATACTGAACCCAACTGCTAAACGTGACCCAGTCCGAGTGTGCTCCATTAATAACCACCGTTTGTTTTCTATCCATGAGCCAGTTCTTAACATACTTACACATATTTTCCCCTATCCCCATTGTTCTCATTTTATGTATCAACCTTTTGTGTGGCACTGTATCAAAAGCTTTTGAGAAGTCCATGAACACCACATCCACTGCATTCCCTTGGTCCAGTCCTGAACTTACCCCTTCATAAAAGCTTAACAGATTAGTCTGACAAGAACGGTCCCTCGTAAACCCATGCTGATACTGTGTCATGAGGTTATTCAGCCTCAGATACTCCAATATAGTATCCCTTAAAAAACCCTCCAGGATTTTACCCACAGTAGATGTTAAGCTCACTGGCCTATAATTTCCAGGTTCAGTTTTTGCCCCCTTTTTGAATATTGGCACCACATTTGCTATACGCCAGTCCTGTGGTACAGACCCCGTTATTATGGAATCTTTAAAGATTAAAAATAATGGTCTATCTATGACTGTACTTAATTCCTGCAGTACTCGGGGGTGTATCCCATCCGGGCCTGGGGATTTGTCAACTTTAGTGTTTTTTAAACGCCGCCGTACTTCCTGCTGGGTTAAGCAGGTGACATTTAATGGAGAATTTTTTTTTATCACTGATCATGTTATCTGTCATGGGATTTTCTTGTGTAAATACAGTTGAAAAAAAGTAATTTAGCATATTGGCTTTTTCCTCATCCTCATCCACCATTTCACCCAGACTAGTTTTAAGGGGATCAACACTATCATTTTTTAGTTTCTTGCTATTTATGTAGTTAAAAAATATTTTGGGATTATTTTTACTTTCTCTGGCAATGAGCCTCTCTGCCTCAATCTTTGCTGTCTTGATTTGCTTTTTACAGAATTTATTCAGTCTTCTGTATTTATTTAATGCCTCATCACTACCTACTTGCTTTAATTCCCTAAACACTTTCTTTTTGTCCCTTATTGCGCCCCTTACAGCTCTAGCCATAGTGGTTTCCTCCTAATTCTAAGCATGTTTATTCCCATAGGGTATATACTGTGCACAGGTCCTATTCAGGATGCTAATAAACATCTCCCATTTTCTTTGTGTATTTTTGTGTCTCAGGATATCGTCCCAGTTTATTGCACTAAGATCATCTCTCATCCGCTGGAAATTTGCCTTCCTGAAGTTTAGTGTCCTTGTAACCCCTCGACTACACATCTTATTAAAGGATACATGAAGGCTTATTATTTTGTGATCACTATTACCCAAGTGACCCGCAACCTTATATTTGATATGCGGTCTGGCCTGTTGGTTAATATTAGGTCTAGCAGTGCCCCCCCTCTTGTTGGGTCCTGAACTAGTTGTGAAAGGTAATTGTCTCTCATAGTTGTCAGAAACCTATTACCTTTGCTGGAACTGCAGGTTTCTGTTCCCAATGTATTTCAGGGTAGTTGAAGTCCCCCATAATAATGACTTCTCCTTGAGTTGCTGCTTCATCTATTTGCTTTACAAGGATATTCTCTGTTGCTTCCATTATTTTAGGAGACTTATAACAAACCCCTATCAGTAATTTATTATTTTTCCCCCCTCCCCTAATCTCCACCCACAGAGACTCTACATCTTCATTAGATTCACAGATATCACGCAGGATGGGTTTTAATGATGATTTTACATATAAACACACACCCCCACCTCGCTTATCCATCAGGACACCACCAGCGGAGCTAAGGACACATTCCGAGAGAATGCTGGTTGCGGGGCATGACAAAACCTCCAAGGTGTGATTTTTGAAGACCTAAAAGCAAAAGGGTCCAAACCCTCCCTGATGGTATTGATATAGAGCTCCATATACTCCTGCAACATCCTCTCCAGTAGTTCACAACGTGTCAGACTTGTACTCTTTTCTACTGGTGCACGTGCTGGATCTAAAAAATGTGTGAAATGACTCAAAGACATTGCGTATGCCACTTACACTGCTGCTGCAAATATTTTTGCAATGATGCCTTGACGTTCCTGGGGTTGCATACTGTGTGCCTCACTGGAGTCTTGGGCAAAACCACTTTTAAAGTTGACGTGTTTCGATAATCCAGCATGCGCTCATTTCTTTCCAGGGGGAAAGCATCATGCTAAATTTACTCTTGTACCGTGGATTTAACAGAGTGGAAACCCAGTAGTCAGCAATATTTCTAACCCTAAGAATACTGGCATCATGTTGAAGATAGTGCACTTTCACGCACTCCAAGTCTATGGTGTGTTGGTGGCGAAGTAACACTCAAGGTTCTTCCTCCACCCCCTCCCACCAACCATGGACAACAGGGAGGGGATTATTATTGGGCATCCATCACCTCATACTCCTCCATTAGTTCCTCGACTACCACACTGTCACTAACAGTTTGAATGGTACTATGAGCATCCCTCGATCACTGTAAGACACCCTCCAATAGCACCAGCCTGTGTGACGACGATATTGTTATCGCCTCCGCATACTCCTCTGCTTCCACTTCTTACCTCTGGGACCACCACCTCCTCATGTAGACTATTCAAAATGTGTTCCAACATGTAGATGATGAGAACAGTGATGCTGTTCATGGAAATTGTCAGCACTAACAATCTTAATAGCCATTTCAAACCTGTTCACAAGGGTGCAGAAGTCCTTATTTTGTGCCCACTCCACAAGCGTGATTTGCACCACGTACAGGTTGCATTGGCCCAGGCTATACAAAAGGACATATTGCACCAGGGCTCATTACTACTGCCATGTGTCGAGTCGAATTTCACTATGTTGTAACATCGCAAATCAAATGTTTTACTGGTAGGTAGAGTTGAGCGATACTTTCCGATATCCAAAAGTATCGGAATCGGAATGGTATCGCCGATACCCAAAAAATATCGGCGATACCCGATACCGATACCGGAAATCCAATGTAAGTCTATGGGAACAAAATATCGGAATTAAAAAAACCCCATTCTTGCCTTGTTGGTTAATTGTACATGAAGGAAAACAACAAAGAGTAATGTAGAATGTATTGGGGAAGGTTGAGGAGACATTAAAGGCATAGATGTTTAACCCAATCAAATGGAATAGCATAAATATTTTTTTTTTTAAAGATGTTCGGATTGACGAAGAAATTGACAATGTTGTTAACGTTTTTTCTATTTTGGCAAATATGTATATTTCACAACTTCCATGCTCTTCACCTTTTTAACTTTTGACACACTTTCTCCTTCATAATCTTCAGCAGCATCATCTTTTTCATCAAATTATTCTTCATCTTCACCTTCTTTATCTTCTTCTTAAACTTCTTGCTATTCATCTTTTTGTTAACATTACTCATATTCTTCTTATTAAACTATTATTCTTATTCATATTCTACTTCATCTTCTTCATCATATTCATATTTTGGACAGAGATTCCTGTACTTGTAATCTGTCAAAGTATGAATTTTTCATCCTCCCGTTCTTGCTGTCACAAAAGATTTAAATTACAACAGTGTTTGTCCGTGTTCAGTTTAGCCTGCAGCAGCAGGCATTTTCCAGGGGCACCACGAGGAGGAACGGACTCACCCCCATACACTGCTTAGTCTTCTTCTGCTTATAATTTAGAGCATATATTTTGCTCTTCATTTTGGTCTTATACTTCATGTTCTTCTGCTTTTTGATCTTCTGCTTATTGTTCTTAAGTCTCTTGTTCTGTATCTTGTAGTTTGTCTTAACCTTCTTAGTCTTGTTTGGTAATCTTTTATTTCTTCTTTGTGATGGTGTTTAGGCTGGTTGGCTTGATGCTCGTCGTCCTTGTGGTGGTCATCTTCTTCGGGGTGGTCATCAGGGTCGTCGTCTTCATTGTTGGAGATCCAGAGTGATTTAACAAAAAAACATTGAAAAAATCGTCAATTTGTAAATGTAGGACAAGGTACAAGAGCCAATGCAAGTAACGAGGACCAGCTGACTGTGCTCGAACCCGGAGGGGCAGCAGAAGGAAAAGAGCCAATGGCACAACCGAGGACCAGCTGACGTTACTGGGACATGGTTACTAAGCAGGAGGTACCTGTGCTCCAAAGCACTACCAAGGACCAGCAGACATTGCTGGAACTCGGATACCAAGATGGAGGCACCTAGGCCAAAGGCACTGCGGAGAACCAGCTGACGGTACTGGAACCCGGACGGGTAGCAGAAGGTACAAGAGCCAATGCAAGTGACGAGGACCAGCTGACTGTGCTGGAACCCGGAGGGGCAGCAGAAGGAAAAGAGCCAATGGCACAACCGAGGACCAGCTGACGTTACTGGGACACGGTTACTAAGCAGGAGGTACCTGTGCTCCAAAGCACTACCAAGGACCAGCAGACGTTGCTGGAACTCGGATACCGAGATGGAGGCATCTAGGCCAAAGGCACTGCGCAGAACCAGCTGACGGTACTGGGTCCTGGACGGGTAGCCGAAGGTACCCATGGAAATTTAAGTTGACAGGCCGCGAACCGGCCGCAGTTACCGAATCCCACAGTACTACAGTGGGTGATTGTCCTATTGTCACAACGGAAACAGCCTTTATTTGCATATCCCGCAGCACACATAGGAAGCACCTAAACTCCAGGCACCATAGAGTCGGCTAACCCGACCGCAGGAGTGATTACCCGTGCCAATGACACTTCCGAGCAACAACTGTCGGTGTTGGAGCCCAGGGATGAGAAGAGAACCGGTTGGAGGCAGCAGGACTTTTTGCCGTTCACACAGCAGAGGAACAGCTGACATTACTGAACCCCAATAACACAGGAGCAAGTGTTCACTGTGCTAACAGCACTTCCGAGCAACAACTGGCGGTGTTGTAGCCCAGGGATGAGAAGACAACAGGGTGGAGGCAGCAGGACTGTTTGCCGTACACACAGCAGGGGAACAGCTGACATTACTGAACCCCAGTAACACAGGAGCAAGTATTCACTGTGCTAACAGCACTTCCGAGCAACAACTGGCGGTGTTGTAGCCCAGGCATGAGAAGACAACAGGGTGGAGGCAGCAGGACTGTTTGCCGCACACACAGCAGGGGAACAGCTGACATTACTGAACCCCAGTAACACAGGAGCAAGTGTTCACTGTGCTAACAGCACTTCCGAGCAACAACTGGCGGTGTTGTAGCCCAGGCATGAGAAGACAACAGGGTGGAGGCAGCAGGATGTTTGCCGTACACACAGCAGGGGAACAGCTGACATTACTGAACCCCATTAACACAGGAGCAAGTGTTGACTGTGGTAACAGCACTTCCGAGCAACAACTGGCGGTGTTGTAGCCCAGGCATGAGAAGACAACAGGGTGGAGGCAGCAGGACATTTTGCCGTACACACAGCAGGGGAACAGCTGACATTACTGAACCCCTGTAACACAGGAGCAAGTGTTCACTGTGCTAACAGCACTTCCGAGCAACAACTGGCGGTGTTGTAGCCCAGGGAAGAGAAGACAACAGGGTGGAGGCAGCAGGACTGTTTGCCGTACACACAGCAGGGGAACAGCTGACATTACTGAACCCCAGTAACACAGGAGCAAGTGTTCACTGTGCTAACAGCACTTCCGAGCAACAACTGGCGTGTTGTAGCCCAGATGAGAAGACAACAGGGTGAGGCAGCAGGACGTTTGCGTACACACAGCAGGGAACAGCTGACATTACTGAACCAGTAACACAGGAGCAAGTGTTACTGTGTAACAGCACTCGAGCAACAACTGGCTGTTGTAGCCAGCATGAGAAGACACAGGTGGAGGCAGCAGGACTTTTGCGTACACACAGCAGGGAACAGCTGACATTACTGAACCAAACAAGAGCAAGTGTTCACTGTGCTAACACACTCGAGCAAAATGGCGTGTTGTAGCCAGGCATGAGAAGACAACAGGTGAGCAGCAGGACTTTTGCGTACACAGCAGGGAACAGTGACATACTGAACCCAGTAACACAGGACAATGTTCACTGGCTAACAGCACTTCGAGCAACAACGGCGTGTTGTAGCCCAGGATGAGAAGACAACAGGGTGGAGGCAGCAGGACTTTGCCGTACAACAGCAGGGGAACAGCTGACATACTGAACCCCAGTAACACAGGAGCAAGTGTTCACTGTGCTAACAGCACTTCGAGCAACAATGGCGGTGTTGTAGCCAGGCATGAGAAGAAAAGGGTGGAGGCGCAGGACTGTTGCGTACACACAGCAGGACAGCTGACATATGAACCCCAGTAACAGGAGCAAGTGTTCACTGTGTAACAGCACTTCGAGCAACAACTGGCGTGTGAGCCAGGCATGAAAGACAACAGGGTGGAGAGAGGACTGTTTGCCGTACACACGGACAGCTGACATTACTGAACCCCAGTAACACAGGAGCAAGTGTTCACTGTGCTAACAGCACTTCCGAGCAACAACTGGCGGTGTTGTAGCCCAGGCATGAGAAGACAACAGGGTGGAGGCAGCAGGACTTTTGCCGTACACACAGCAGGGGAACAGCTGACATTACTGAACCCCAGTAACACAGGAGCAAGTTTCACTGTGCTAACAGCACTTCCGAGCAACAACTGGCGGTGTTGTAGCCCAGGCATGAGAAGACAACAGGGTGGAGGCAGCAGGACTGTTTTGCCGTACACACAGCAGGGGAACAGCTGACATTACTGAACCCCAGTAACACAGGAGCAAGTGTTCACTGTGCTAACACACTTCCGAGCAACAACTGGCGTGTTGTAGCCCAGGCATGAGAAGACAACAGGGTGGAGGCAGCAGGACTTGTTTGCCGTACACACAGCAGGGGAACAGTGACATTACTGAACCCCAGTAACACAGGAGCAAGTGTTCACTGTGCTAACAGCACTTCCGAGCAACAACTGGCGGTGTTGTAGCCCAGGCATGAGAAGACAACAGGGTGGAGGCAGCAGGACTTTTGCCGTACACACAGCAGGGGAACAGCTGACATTACTGAACCCCAGTAACACAGGAGCAAGTGTTCACTGTGCTAACAGCACTTCCGAGCAACAACTGGCGGTGTTGTAGCCCAGGCATGAGAAGACAACAGGGTGGAGGCAGCAGGACTGTTTGCCGTACACACAGCAGGGAACAGCTGACATTACTGAACCCCAGTAACACAGGAGCAAGTGTTCACTGTGCTAACAGCACTTCCGAGCAACACTGGCGGTGTTGTAGCCCAGGCATGAGAAGACAACAGGGTGGAGGCAGCAGGACTGTTTGCTGTACACACAGCAGGGGAACAGCTGACATTACTGAACCCCAGTAACACAGGAGCAAGTTTCACTGTGCTAACAGCACTTCCGAGCAACAACTGGCGGTGTTGTAGCCCAGGCATGAGAAGACAACAGGGTGGAGGCAGCAGGACTTTTTGCCGTACACACAGCAGGGGAACAGCTGACATTACTGAACCCCGAATAACACAGGAGCAAGTGTTCACTGTGCTAACACCACTTCCGAGCAACAACTGGCGGTGTTGTAGCCCAGGATGAGAAGACAACAGGGTGGAGGCAGCAGGACTGTTTGCCGTACACACAGCAGGGGAACAGTGACATTACTGAACCCCAGTAACACAGGAGCAAGTGTTCACTGTGCTAACAGCACTTCCGAGCAACAACTGGCGGTGTTGTAGCCCAGGATGAGAAGACAACAGGGTGGAGGCAGCAGGACCGTTTGCCGTACACACAGCAGGGAACAGCTGACATTACTGAACCCCAGTAACACAGGAGCAAGTGTTCTCTGTGCTAACAGCACTTCCGAGCAACAACTGGCGGTGTTGTAGCCCAGGCATGAGAAGACAACAGGGTGGAGGCAGCAGGACTTTTTGCCGTACACACAGCAGGGGAACAGCTGACATTACTGAACCCCAATAACACAGGAGCAAGTGTTCACTGTGCTAACAGCACTTCCGAGCAACAACTGGCGGTGTTGTAGCCCAGGCATGAGAAGACAACAGGGTGGAGGCAGCAGGACTTTTTGCCGTACACACAGCAGGGGAACAGCTGACATTACTGAACCCCAGTAACACAGGAGCAAGTGTTCACTGTGCTAACAGCACTTCCGAGCAACAACTGGCGGTGTTGTAGCCCAGGCATGAGAAGACAACAGGGTGGAGGCAGCAGGACTGTTTGCCGACACACAGCAGGGGAACAGCTGACATTACTGAACCCCAGTAACACAGGAGCAAGTGTTCACTGTGCTAACAGCACTTCCGAGCAACAACTGGCAGTGTTGTAGCCCAGGCATGAGAAGACAACAGGGTGGAGGCAGCAGGACTTTTGCCGTACACACAGCAGGGGAACAGCTGACATTACTGAACCCCAGTAACACAGGAGCAAGTGTTCACTGTGCTAACAGCACTTCCGAGCAACAACTGGCAGTGTTGTAGCCCAGGCATGAGAAGACAACAGGGTGGAGGCAGCAGGACTTTTTGCCGTACACACAGCAGGGGAACAGCTGACATTACTGAACCCAGTAACACAGGAGCAAGTGTTCACTGTGCTAACAGCACTTCCGAGCAACAACTGGCGGTGTTGTAGCCCAGGCATGAGAAGACAACAGGGTGGAGGCAGCAGGACTGTTTGCCGTACACACAGCAGGGGAACAGCTGACATTACTGAACCCCAGTAACACAGGAGCAAGTGTTCACTGTGCTAACAGCACTTCCGAGCAACAACTGGCAGTGTTGTAGCCCAGGCATGAGAAGACAACAGGGTGGAGGCAGCAGGACTTTTTGCCGTACACACAGCAGGGGAACAGCTGACATTACTGAACCCCAGTAACACAGGAGCAAGTGTTCACTGTGCTAACAGCACTTCCGAGCAACAACTGGCGGTGTTGTAGCCCAGGCATGAGAAGACAACAGGGTGGAGGCAGCAGGACTGTTTGCCGTACACACAGCAGGGGAACAGCTGACATTACTGAACCCCAGTAACACAGGAGCAAGTGTTCACTGTGCTAACAGCACTTCTGAGCAACAACTGGCGGTGTTGTAGCCCAGGCATGAGAAGACAACAGGGTGGAGGCAGCAGGACTTTTTGCCGTACACAGCAGGGGAACAGCTGACATTACTGAACCCCAGTTACACAGGAGCAAGTGTTCACTGTGCTAACAGCACTTCCGAGCAACAACTGGCGGTGTTGGATCCCAGCGTCAAGGAGGATGTTTAAATACTAGATCAAGTATTTTCCTTGTTACGTGTCAATTAAAAATGTCTATACTCCAAACAAGAGAAATATAACCTTTAGTACCATAAGATGATGATTTTACTTAAAAAAATATATGTAAATTAATAATTTACAAACATAAACGCATACATTAACATGTTGAAAAGCAATGCAAGCCACAATTAAAATAGGTTAAATAATCTGCTATACGGTTTAAAATAAAAGCATACAAGTACATATCAGCATCCATTAATGATGGCTAAGTAACAGTATGTACACCATTTCTATTGTGTAGACAATGAATGGCTGACTTAAAAACATAATCAGCATTACAAGTTATCTTTGACATTCATAAAAGTTTACATTTGGTGAATAATATCACTAAAAAGTTTTTTAAAATATCTAAAATTTCCATCATGTAATACTGTAAAATGTGCCAATCATTTATATTAACAAACAAAAACTTTAAAAAGTGCATAGTGCATAGTCAAAACAGCTATTTATGCCTGACTGTGGACTAGCAAGCATGACAACGGATAGATAAGGTATATATAGATGAGACTGCATAGCCACAGATGTTGAATGGCGATGTAATACTGTACCTCAATAAAGTGTGCGTTACTACTACATCCTTTTTTTTATATAGCTTTATAAAAGGTTACGTGCATGTATGGTTGCGCCTTTGTTTGGACGCACAGACTGGCTTCCTGCTGTGACGCGTTTTGTATTGGAGCGTCTGTGCGTCTTATGACGCAGACTAACATTCACGGTGCGCATCGTTCATCATCGCAAGCATACCGACAACACAAAGGCGTTGTCATGACTGCTTTACTCAGTAAACATGCACCTATGATGAAACATACACACATGTGCCCTATTACATAACAAGCTACAAGAAAAACGAGTGTGAGGTGTGACACAGCTGTTTTGTTAAGGTACAGTATTATATCGACATTGTACAGGTGTCGCTATTCAGTCTGATAAATAGATATCATTCACCTATTCTATCAGTTGTCGTTCTTTCAGCACCACTTACAGGTATATTTTGCTATTGTGACTATGCACTATTGACTTTAACAAGGTAATGCAAGATTTTTGTTAGCGATTATCATGTTTACATGAAGGACCTTTATGATATGGGCTGTTAACTTTCTAATTAAATATGTATTTTTTAAAATGACACAAATATAAGTAATGTTGAAGAGGACTATTCCTACATGCATTGTTTGCACAATATTACAGGTGTACATCACGTCCCTTAATCAACATTGGATTATTATATTTACTTGTATGCTTTTATTTAAAAGCCAAGAACACTGAAGTCTAACCTTCGCACTGCAGCTGTTGTCAAAGTTCAACCCACATTATGCACTTCCAACATTGCAGCATTTGAGTCATGATGTGAGTTGGATTTGTCTAAGCTATGGAGTGACAAGGTTGACCATCAGTATCCTATAGCATAAGTAGGCTTTTGTGTTAGCATTTGTTTTCGACATGTGCATATCTGAAATAATATGTCACAATTATTTTGTTACAGATTTGTGACAAAGACTAGGGTTGAGCATTCCGATACTGCAAATATCGGGTATCGGCCGATATTGGCTGTATCGGAATTCCGATTCCGAGTTCCGATATTTTCGTCATATCGGATACCGGAATCGGGATGTCACTGTCACTGTCAGTGTCCGTCTGTCGGGTCTGTCAGGAGTCAGCGGCACTTACCTGGCAGAAGATCTCCGGCGGTCACGTCTGGACTGCTTCATGGCTGCCATCCTCTTCTCCCCGGCGGTCACATGCAGTTTCTCGCGATAACTGCAGTGACTGCTGGGTAATCCCGGCCGTAAAGCAGTCAGTCCGATGACGTCACCGCCGGGGAAGCAGGTAATCAGCTGTGCTGCGTTGCAATGACAGGCTCTGCCTGCCATTGCGATGTAGCAGAGCTGGATCGTCGTGGGACTGTCGTTATGGACTGCGTCGGACAGGTGGTATACTGTTGGTTTTTTTTTTTTATTTTTTTACAGGAGATCGATGGCGTCGCAGGAATGAGAGAGTAATAAAAAAATGAAAACTGTGTTGTCTTTTTTATTTCATTAAAAGACTTTTTTCTTGCTGTGTCTTTTTTTTTACATTTAAAAACTTTGGGATTAATAATGGATCGGTGTCTTATTGACGCCTATCCATTATTAACCGGGCTTATTGTCACCGTGCAATCAACGGTGACATTAACCCCTTATTACCCCACTTGCCACCGCTACAGGGCAGTGGGAAGAGCCGGGTAAAGTGCCACAATTGGCACATCTTTTGATGCGCCAAATGTGGGGCTGCTGTAGCCTGGTATTATCAGGCTGTTGAGGGCCAAAATCCATGGGCCTTGACAGTCTTTTAATACCAGGCCGCAGCAGTCTGCATTTTACTTGGCTGGTTAACAAAAATAGGGGGACCCCTACGCCGTTTTTTTTTTCGAGGGGATCCCCTATTTTTGTTAACCAGCCAAGCTAAGCAGACTGCTGTGGCCTGGTATTATCAGGCTTGCAAGGTCCATGGATATTGGATCCTTACCAGCCTGAAAAACCAGGCCTCAGCAGTCTGCTTCATCTGGCTGGTTAACAAAAATAGGGGGACCCCACGCCAATTTTTTTCGAGGGGATCCCCTATTTTTGTTAATCAGCCAAGATATGCAGACTGCTGTGGCCTGGTATTATCAGGCTGGCAAGGTCCATGGATCTTGGCTCCTTAACAGCCTGAAAAACCAGGCCTCAGCGGTCTGCTTCATCTGGCTGGTTAACAAAAATAGGGGGGACCCCACGCCATTTTTTTTTCGAAGGGAACCCCTATTTTTGTTAATCAGTTCCCTCTGACGTCACTGATGGTGTCCCTGGCTGACCTGAAGTGAAAGTGGAAAGCAATCAATTAAGCTTTCCACTTCCTCTCCTGTCAGCCAGGAGAGGAACTCATTCATTTGGGGGTTTACTGTGAGGCTGCAGCATTAGCTGCGGTCCCTGCAGTAAACATTAACCCTTTCTGAAGGATTACACCGTGGGACCTGACTGTGCATCGGATTGGTAAGAATAATTTTGCTTTATTATTTTATTTTTATTACAGGAAATGGTTTTAGCAGGTAAATAAAATATGGTCAAAAACTGTGTGATTATTTTATTAAACTTCTTTTTTATTAAAGTGTGTGTGTTTGATTTTTCTTTCATACAATAGGATTAATAATTGATAGTTGTCTAATTGACAGCTCTCAATTATTAACCTGGCTTAAAGTGACCTTTCAATTGCAAGGTCATTTTAACCCCTTATTAACCCATTCGCCACCGCTACAGGGCAATGGGAATAGACGGGCAAAGTGCCAGAAAGGGCAAATCTAATTAGAGATTTGCCCTTTCTGGGGTGTCTGGGGGCAGATGTTAAGTAGCCGGGGGGGCAAAAAAAATGGTCCCTCTCTGGGCTATTATTATCTGCCCCCACTCACTGGCTTTGTCTGTCTGGTTGCGAAAATAGGGCGGGAGCCCACGCATTTTTTTTCAGCAATTTTACACCTCATATATATATATATATATACATGTCATTGAATTTGTGACACATATATATATATTTATATTTATAGTTCATACACTTCTACATAGTATAATAGCCGCTAATTCAATTGCCGGCTTTTGTGAAAATGCAGAACCCGACATGAAATGACACTTGGTGTACATAGGGTTAACCATGTCTTTTCATGTAGTTTGATATCTGATTTGCACAAACAATTACATGAGTGTAAGTGTGCAAAATTTCACACCTGTAGGGGTTAATTAAAGGTGTAAATTCATAGCAAAAAAGTCTGTTTTTTTTACAACGAATTTACACCTTTAATTAACCCCTACAGGTGTGAAATTTTGCACACATAGACTGATTTAATTGTTTGTGCAAATCAGATAGCAAACGACATGAAAAGACATGGTTAACCCTATGTACACCAAGTGTCATTTGAAATGACACTTGGTGTACATAGGGTTAACCATGTCTTTTCATGTCGTTTGCTATCTGATTTGCACAAAACAATTACATCAGTCTATGTGTGCAAAATTTCACACCTGTAGGGTTAATTAAAGGTGTAAATTCGTAGCAAAAAAGTCCGTTTTTTTTTACAACGAATTTACACCTTTAATTAACCCCTACAGGTGTGAAATTTTGCACACATAGACTGATTTAATTGTTTGTGCAAATCAGATAGCAAACGACATGAAAAGACATGGTTAACCCTATGTACACCAAGTGTCATTTCATGTCGGGTGCTTCTGTCTTTTCACTGAAGCCGGCTTTACCGGCAATTGAATCAGAGGATATTTTACTATGTAGAAGTGTATAAACTATACATATATGTATATATATATGTCACAATGAATGTATATATATATATATATATGTATTCTATGTGTGTATATTTAGTGTTTACAAGGAAAGAAAGAGGTTTTTTTAGTTGCGATATTTTGTTCCATAGACTTACATGGGACTTCCGGTATCGGTATCGGGTATCGCCGATATTTTAATGGTATCGGCGATACCATTCCGATTCCGATACTTTAGGATATCGAAAGTATCGCTCAACTCTAACAAAGACTAATCATTTTATGGTTTTAAAGCTGACGTTTCAAATGTTTACAGCTTAGAAATCAGGGTGTAGCCTCATATCTATGTGTAGCACTAGACACTTTGACATGTCATGCTTTTTTCACCATGTGTAGGTAGCTAGCAGTAATTTTTGCCAGACACACAGCAGGGGAACAGCAGGCGTTATTGAACCCCACAAACACATCAGCGATTGTTTTCATCTGTGCATCTAACACTTCTGAGCAGCAACTGGCGGTGTTGAAGCCCAGGGTCAAGGAGGGTGTAGGCATAAAATATTGAGTTATTGCCTTGTTACGTGGCCATTGCAAATGTATGTACTTCAAACAAGAATAAATGAAGTTTTACTAGGACAATAAAATGATGAATTTCAATTCCAAGAATAGAAAAATATTTAGACTTGAGAGTCCTCAGTGGTTGATACCGTTTAATGGCTAACTGAAAAGATGGTAACAAATTCCAAGCTTTCGAGACTACTCAGGTCTCTTCATCAGGCTAAGACTAAAACAAAAAATGAAGAATCACATATTTCTACACACAACAGGACACAGGAATAGGTAAGACAAGTGAGGGAGGGACAAGTGAGGGGAGACCGGCCAAAAAATGAGAACAAGGATGAATTATCAGCGCCACACAATAAGAGAAAAAATAATGGATTTACCTGTGGCAAAACACTTTTGTATGCCCGGTCATAGCATGATGGATATGGAATTACTGGTATTAAAATATAACTTCAAATATGAGAAAGATACAAAGGTTTCAGAATATAAGCTCATCATGACCTTTGACACTCTTAGTGATGGAATGAATAGATCACACGGATTTATGTCATTCTATATCAATTAAGGAATCTGCGTCTCTGCCCTTCCAGGGGCATGAAAACAGAAAACCAGACCCCAATCAGAGGGCAATAAAACTTTCTATCCTTATCTAGGAACTGTTCCAATATTTATGTTCATCCCTCTGTCATAATGACAGTTCTGCTACACGTGACTTACTTGTCTTACCTATTGCACTATTCCTGTGTCCTGTTGTGTATAGAAATATGTGATGCTTCATTTTTTGTTTTAGTCTTTGCCTGATGAAGAGACGTGAGTAGCCTCGAAAGCTTGCAATTTGTTACCATCTTTTCAGTTATCCATTAAAAGGTATCAACCACTGCGGACTCTCAAGTCTAAATATCTGTCTATCTACTGGCTAACACGGTACGAAGATACACGTTTCCTAACTTCAAGAATAAAAATAAAGACCCTGCAAATATAAACGCATATATGCACATGCCAACAAGAATGGAACAACACACCACCCAAAAAATTGGTTACAAAATATAGTGTTGTAAATTTAAGAATAAAAGTCCATTTTTGTATTTATGAATAATGCTTAAGGAACGCTATGTTAAACCATAACATAGTGAAGACAATTGATTTTGTAATAGTCACTCATCATCATCATTGCAATTTATATGTGACAGTCACAGACATTTCAATTATTTAAGTTAATAAAATCGTTACTTTGTACAGCATGTATGACATGTCCAGCATGGACTCATCAATGTGATGACGCAATAATGTACGATAAAAAATAACCATTTAAAAAAACATTATGCATTGTCACAATGTAAGTGTGTGCCTGCAAGTGTAGGTGAAACAAAGGCTACGGATAGCAAAGGTATATTCTATGTCTGTATCAGACAGTGGACAGCCTCTGATGGGTAATGGCGATGTTATACTGTACGTCAATAAAGTCTGCGGCTGCAATCATGCATTTTTTGCTTGTACAGTGTTGAAGAGGGTAAAAGCATGTCTGGTTGCGCAAGGCTTTATCCGTCAACACTACCTTCCTACTGTCACGCGTAGGGTAGGGTAGCGTGTGTCAATTAGATGACTCTATAAAATGTGACGTTACGCAGCGTTATTGTGCCCTAGGGACGGCAAAAATACGACAGCAGTAATCATTTACTGTCTAATACTCCACCTATGACCAACAAAAAAAGCACGTTCCCTCTTTAACAATCTACAAGACTAACAAGCATAATGGTTGACGCTGACTTTATTGAGGTACAGTATTACATCGACATTGTCCATGAGTAACTATGCACTGTGATACCTATATACCATTATTAATTTATATCTGTTGTGCTTGTTTCAACAGCACTTGCAGGTATAACTACCTATTGTCAGTATGCATGATGCACTTTCTAGATGTAATAATTTATTATTGCACATTATTACCAGGTTTAGATGCTGGCCATTTCATATATGGTGTGTGAAGTTACAGTTGGCATCAGTATGTGTATTTTATAATGTCTGTCATAAATAAAACTCGTGATGATGATGATGAGGATTTTATGATTCGTACATCCATTGACTGCATTATCTTACAGGTACAGATAAAGTTCCTTAAAAAGCATTAATTGATAAGTATGAAATGTACTTTTATGCATTAATTTCAAAAAGTGAACACTATGTTTTAGTTTTTGTTACCATTTCTAATAGACATGTGCAGATATGCGCTGTGATGACAAATTATTATTTGTCCATATTTGTTATAAAAATTTATCATTCTAGGCCTGGAAAACTTCACAATTTCCTGTTTTAAGCATAACAATCAGGATGACGGCTCTTCCCTATTTGGAGCATGTTCCACATGGGTTTTTCGGTGCATGTGTAGGGAACAGGAGACTTCTTGCCGGCCACACAGCAGGGGAACAGCTGGCGTTACTGAACCCCACTAACACTATAGCTTGTGTATTGGTCTGTGGACACGACACTTCTGAGCAGCAACTGGCAGTGTTGTAGCCCAGTGAGTAGAGTTCAGGTGGTAGAAAGATGAACATAACAGGAGACATGGATAACGTTGCAAACCAGTTATTTAATCTGAAAACGGACAGACAAATTCTGGCGAGATCCATGCCTTGTTCATTTTCAGAAAAGTAAGCCGGTCTACATTATCGGAGGATAGTCGCATGCGACGGTCTGTTAGTACACCACCTGCAGCACTAAAGACGCGCTCCGATAATACACTGGCAGCAGGGCAAGCCAGCACCTCCAATGCATACTGGCTAAGCTCTGGCCATGTATCCAGCTTAGAGACCCAAAACTTGAATGGGGAAGAGCCATCTGGGAGTACACTGAGAGGGAAAGACATGTAGTCTGTCACCATCTTACGGAAACGTTGCCTCCTGCTGACTGGAGCCGTCTCGGATGGTGTGGACATTTGTGGCGCTGCCACAAAACTTCGCCACATTTGGAACATACTGGTCTTGCCCTGTGCAGAGGCGCTGCTTGTGCTCCCTCTTGTTGCAGAGCTGTCTCCACTGCCTCGACGCACAGAGCTGCTTTGTAAAGCAGTAGCAGCAGCAGTGCTCTGGGCTGGAATGGAGAACATTATGGATTGCACCAGTGTGTCTTGGTACTCCCGCATTTTACGCTCCAGGTTCAACGGTGTGATGAGGCTTTGTAAGTTGTCCCGGTAGCGAGGGTCTAGGAGGGTGTACACCCAATAATCAGACGTGGTGAGAATGTGGGCGATGCGGCGGTCGTTTCTCAGGCACTGCAGCATGAAATCAACCATGTGCTGCAGACTCCCAACTGGCCAAGAAACGCTGTCCCCTGCAAGAGGCGTCATCTCTGCCTGCTCTGCATCACCCCACCCTCGCTCTACATACTGACTAGAGCGTTGTGTACCTCCCTCTGGAGCGATGTCTTCCTCCTCCATTGACTCCTCCTCATCCTCCTCACAAAGTGAGCCCTGCCCAGCCCTTTGTGAGGAACCACGTTGCGCTGACTGTCCAGAAGGTGATGGAATTTGTGACTCCTCATCCTCCACCTCTTCCAAAACCTCATCCCTTAGTGCTTGCAGTGTTTTTTGAAGCAGGCAGATAAGGGGGACAGTCAGGCTGACTAGTGCATCATCTGCACTCGCCATCCGCGTTGACTCATCAAACGCACGCAAAACGTGGCAGATGTCCTTCATAGAGGCCCATTCAGTAGTGGTGAAGTGTGAACGGCGCAAATTGCGAGTTGATTGCGCCTGATGCAGCTGATACTCCATTACTGCTGGCTGCTGCTCACACAACCGCTCCAACATATGTAACGTGGAATTCCACCTGCTGGGTACGTCACATATGATGCGATGTTCAGGAAGGCGAAATCTGTGTTGCAGAGCTGCAATGCGCGATCTGGCCATGCTGGAATGTCGCAAGTGAGCGCACTCTAGGCGGACCTTGTGCAGCAGTGCATCAAGATCCGGATAGTCCCTCAAAAAACTCTGCATGACCAAGTTGAGCACATGTGCCAGACATGGTATGTGAGTGAGGTTGCCAAGGCCCAGAGCTGCCACCAGATTTCGGCCATTGTCACACACTAGCAAGCCTGGCTGGAGATTCGCTAGCAAAAAACACACGTCGCTCTCCTGCTTGATGGCATTCCAGAGCTCCTGCGCTGTGTGGCTTCGATTCCCCATGGGAATTAATTTCAGGACGGCCTGTTGACGTTTGGCCACGGCTGTGCTCATATCGGTCGCAACAGGTAAGCGTTCACGGGTCCATGTGGAGGTAGACCGTGACGGCTCCTGCAGCGATGATTCTGAGGAACTGGAGTAGGAGGAGGAGTCAATGTGGACAGAATGGATTACTGCAATCCTTGGAGTTGGCAGAACACGTACAGCGCCACTCGCAAGATCTGTACCCGGCTCCACAACATTGACCCAATGGGCAGTGAGGGAAAGGTATCGTCCCTGGCCATGGGTACTGGTCCACGCATCAGTGGTCAGGTGGACCTTGCTACTGACGGCGTTTAGTAGCGCATGTTTAATTTTTCCCTCAACATCTTTTGCAGACCAGGGACGGCTTGCCTGCTGAAATAAAATCGCCTGGGCACATTGTATTGTGGGACTGCCAATGCCATTAAGTTACGGAAACTGTCAGTCTCCACCAGCCTGAATGACAGCATTTCAAGGGACAGGAGTTTTGCAATGCCAGCATTCAGAGCCTGTGCTCGTGGATGGTTTGCCGAGTATGGCCGTCTTTTATCCCATGCCTGTGCTACCGATGGCTGTTTTGTGGCCTGGGAGTGTGAGGATGACAGGGAACTTGCAGCTGTGGGTGGAATAACACTGGGTCTCTGGACAACAGTGACAGAGGTTCTTCCATGGCGATCCTGTGAGGAAGCCGAACCAGCTGTGTGTGAGCTGGAGGAAGAGCCTCCAACACGAGCTGAAGATGTAGGTGCTGCTGTAGGTTGGCCTACATCTCCAGTGTGTCTTTGTAACTGAACCACGTGCTTTGACCGCACATGTTTCCACATATTTGTGGTATTAAGGTTACTGACACTTTTACCTCTTTTTACTTTTTGATTACACAGCTTGCATTTGACATAGCAAATATCATCTGCAAGTGTGTCAAAAAAGGACCACGCAGTGCAAGTCCTGGGAGCGCCCGTTTTGGCTGTTGGAAGAGAACTGCTACGAACGGGTGCCAAACTGGAGGGTACAGGCAACCGAGTCTGCAGCCTACCTCTCCCTACTGTTTGGACCGTTGGGGCAATCTCTTCCTCAGAGCTGCTACCACCACCTTCCTGTTCCTCACGCCATGTTGGGTCTTGGACCTCATCATCTCCACTACCCTCTTCCAACACCTGCTGCTGTTGGGTGGTCTGGCCAGCACCATGCTCAACAGAAACTGGCACCTGAGTCTCATCATCATCAGATGCGTTCTGCGGTGTGCTGACCATCAGCACTGGCTCACCCGCCTCTTCACATTCAGAGAGACACAGCTGTTGCGCATCACTGCATACTGCCTCTTCTTCACATTCCAGAATGCTGCTTGGCTGGGCCCCTGTTTGCAAACCAACAGATTCTGAGAACAGAAGCAGAGACTCAGCTGGCTCCTTTACAGAGCTCTCTGAATGCCTGGGCAATTTGGCAGGCGGTGAAGAGACAGATGGTTGTTCAACAGTGCTGTGGTCCTGAGAGGAGGTGGAAGCAAATGAAGTCGATGCAATGGCTGCCATCCAACCAACAACGGCTTCAATTTGTTCTTCCCGCAGCAGGGGGTACGCCGAGCTCCTACAAAAGTGCGCATAAAGGAACGCTCACGGGAAAACTGGTGGATGCTGTGTCACTGGGTGCGGCAGCAGCCACAGAATACCCACATCCTCTCCCTGCTGAAACTCCACGGCCACGACCATGTGCCTTACTCCCTGCCTTCTTCATCTTGGTAGATTGATAAAGAAAGTCAGAAAAGTTATAAGGCCTAAGTGTGGTTATTCCTCAGAGACTGCAGTGAACACTGCAGACAACTGTTCAGTAGCTGTGAAAGGCCCCTTTGTGTACTTCTATAGTATTTGCAACCAATGTATTGTATACGGATGGAAGCGCATCACACTAATAGATTAGATTTTTTTCAAATATAATGGAGCAGCACCAATTTGAGAAAAATGTGAAGGATGAGGCAGTGACACACGCTCAGCAGACTACAACCAGCAGTGGTTGAAGAACTAACTGGAGCGTAATCTGCACTCAAAAAATGAAAAGCTCACAGACTACAGTGAACACTGCACACAACTGTTCACTATCTGTGAAAGGCCCCTTTGTGTACTTCTATAGTGTTTACAACCAATGTATTGTATACGGATGGAAGCGCGTCACACTAATAGATTAGATTTTTTTCAATATAATGGAGCAGCACCAATTTGAGAAAAATTGGAAGGATGAGGCAGTGACACACGCTCAGCAGACTACAACCAGCAGTGGTTGAAGAACTAACTGGAGCGTAATCTGCACTCAAAAAATGAAAAGCTCACAGACTACAGTGAACACTGCACACAACTGTTCACTATCTGTGAAAGGCTCCTTTCTGTACTTCTATAGTGTTTGCAACCAATGTATTGTATACGGATGGAAGAGCGTCACACTAATAGATTAGATTTTTTTCAAATATAATGGAGCAGCACCAATTTGAGAAAAATTGGAAGGATGAGGCAGTGACACACGCTCAGCAGACTACAACCAGCAGTGGTTGAAGAACTAACTGGAGCGTAATCGGCACTCAAAAAATGAAAAGCTCACAGACTACAGTGAACACTGCACACAACTGTTCACTATCTGTGAAAGGCTCCTTTCTGTACTTCTATAGTGTTTGCAACCAATGTATTGTATACGGATGGAAGCGCGTCACACTAATAGATTAGATTTTTTTCAAATATAATGGAGCAGCACCAATTTGAGAAAAATGTGAAGGATGAGGCAGTGACACACGCTCAGCAGTCTACAACCAGCAGTGGTTGAAGAACTAACTGGAGCGTAATCTGCACTTAAAAAATGAAAAGCTCACAGACTACAGTGAACACTGCACACAACTGTTCACTATCTTTGAAAGGCTCCTTTCTGTACTTCTATAGTGTTTGCAACCAATGTATTGTATACGGATGGAAGCGCGTCACACTAATAGATCACTGTTAATTTCTATTGAATGGAGCTGCACCAATTCCACAAAATAAAATAAAAAAAAGAGTCAGTGAGTGACACGTGCAGATGCCTACAAACAGCGGTGGATGCAGAGCAAACTGCAGCATCACCTGCACTCTCACACACACACCTTGCACAGAGCTGTTAAAACAACACTGCAAGGCAAAAGGAAGCTTTACACAGCGGTTGGTAAAATAGCCTGCCTAAAGCACATTGCACAAAATCGCAATCTCTAACTGTCCCTCAGAGTCAGCAGAGCAGCGTTCTGTCCCTAACTGAGTTCACAGCACAGTGACGCTAAAATGGCGGCGGCGCCTTTTATAGTGCATTCTGACATCATTTCAGCAGCCAATCACAGCCATGCCATTAGTTAACATGACCGCAGCAGTACAGGATGTGCCCACACTTCGTAGGATTCCTCATTGGCTGACTAAAATCACAGTGCCTCTCAAAGAATTATGGGAACTTCCGATTCCGGTATACGATATAGGAAAAATATCGGAACTAAGTATCGGAATTCCGATACAGCGAATATCGGCCGATACCCTATACTTGCGGTATCGGAATGCTCAACACTACTGGTAGGACAAAACACCTCTGTAGCGATGGAAGTCAATGACTTGGGGGTGCGATCGTCAGAAGTGAGCACACAGCGATGGCGCTTTTTGTAGGAGCACAACCAGGCCAGAATAGTGGTGGAGAAATTGCTATACCACCAGGTTGAGGATGTGAGCCATGCAAGGCAGTTGTGTGGGGTTGCCCTTGTGCTGGGCCACCATCAGGTTTGCACCGTTATCAAACACGGCCTTCCCAAGTACCAGGTTATGTGGAGACAGCCATTGCTCTAACTTAGCCTGGATAGATGTCAACAAGAATTGAGCTGAGTGACTGAGATCCCCCAAGTTATATTAATTTGAACACTGGTTGAGTCTGTGAGTGATGGCTTTGCAGTACAGAGGTGGGTGGATTCCACCTGCACTGTTGGAACGCATGTCATATTAAGTGACAGGTTGAGGGCACAGGTGGGGGCCCTAGAGGAGATGGAGGAGCAAGTAGCAGTGGAGGAAGTGTTAGATACAGAGGTTTGTTCCGCAAGCCTTGGGGATTCAAAGACTTGTGGAGCAGACCCTTGACCACCTGCCACCACAGCCACCAGAGTCACCCACTGCCCAGTAAGGGCAAAGTAACATCCCTGCACTTGTATGCTCGTCCAGGTGTCAGTGGTAAAATGCACCCTTGCAGATATTGATTTTTTTCAGTGAACAGGTGATGTTGTCTGTGACATACTGGTGTAGCGCAGGCATTAGTGTTGAGCGATACTGCTCGATATCTAAAAATATCGTATCGAAATGGTATCGCCGATATCACTAAATATCGTCGATATCCGATTCCGATACCGGAAGTCCCATGTAAGTCTATGGGAACAAAATATCGCAACTAAAAATAACCTTTATTTCATTGTAAACACTAAATATACACACATAGAATACATATATATATATAATATATATATATATATACATGTCATTGTGACATATATATATACTGTAAGCTTTTCAGGGGATATAGCTCTGGGATCGCCGTCCGGGTAGACAGAATGGCATAGAAACATTTCAGTCAGAGACAGCAGTTCTGGTAAAAACTGGCCGCAACCAGTTTTATTAAAGTCCACAGCAAACAAGACATAAAACAAAATCATAAACAGAAGACCTAGGCTTGTCTAGCCACTAATTACACTTAGATAGATTTCCCTATCTATCTGGGTCCCGACTCTAACAGCCGGGGCCAAAACAACACATATGTTCAGCATTTACCAGCATTTACCAGCATTGAGGTTCACAGAGTCTCCTCCTTGTGTCTGAAGGCACCTTCAACGTCCAGACTTGAGAGAGCTCCCCTCCTATTCAGCTGCTATCCGCATGGATTCTCACAGAGACTACTCCTGTGTCCGGGGTACATCGAGCACCCAGACTGAGATAGCTCAAACTCCTGGAGACACCTTCTGTGCCTGGACCCCTCCTGTGTCCAGACGAAGCGAGCTCTCTGACTGTGTTCGCAGACACCTACTTCTGGTCTCCTAATTAACACCTGAGTAGTTTCAGGCCTGAGCTGCAAGTGTGTAATGAATGTAAGGTGTAGTGACCTTTCTCTACCACTAGGTTTACAAAGCCATACATTTCCCTTATACCAGTCAGCACAGTATCTAGGTGAAATGTACACCCCATTCAACACCCATACTCTCACTGTCTCACATATCCCCCCCTCTTCTCCAGACCGGAGGGCTGGTCATCCAGACCGGAGGGCTGGTCAACAATCCAAAAGTGACAGTGAACTCTGGACCAGTCATGGCCCTCATCAGCTTCATCTTCACTACTGTCATCTGTATCTTCAACTGAGCCATAGCCAACATCAGCTTTCTCTTCATCTGAAGCATCCGCACTACCCTGTACCCTCCCAGGCCTATGCTCTCTGCGGGCCTCGGGTATCCTGCACGGTTTCATCTTGACCTTAGGGCCGGGCTCAGTTTCGATATAGTGCCTGGCCAGAGAAGTACGACCCGGCACATCAGAACACTTCTGCTGACTCTTCCTCAGAAACTCACGTACCTCCTGTCCCTGGTGCACTGACCATGTGTCACCAACTATCACAGAAGGTATAGGGGGTTTTTCACTTTTCTCCAGTTCCCCTTGAACCTTCTTTACTTCATTGAGCTTCTCCAGAAGATGCTCATGGCTCTCATCACGCTCCTTCATCACAGTTTGGAGTTTTTTCTGAGAAGTAATCAATTCATCTTGTACCTGTTGGACGTCCTTTACGTCCTCGGCCCCTTCTTTAGGCTCTTCTGGTAGAACATGCTCAGAAGCCGTACCGTCAGTCTTACATTCTACCTCTTCAGTCACATCACTATGGTATCCAATATGTCCATTTATTCCAGCTTTCAAATTCTCCTTGATAGCTGCATCTGTATACTCAGAACCCGCCGGATTCTTCTCTTCCACCACGTTCTGCATCCCATCTGAGCTCCCGTGTGTCTGCAGCGGCAACGGAGTGACACACCGCTTTTCCCATTTGTTGGGATCTCGTGTGCTCCAGAGTGGTAGAGCTCACCAATGCCAGCCTGATGTCTCAAAATCTCATCTTGTGATTTATCCAGATCCTTGGTATCACTCGGGAACACTGCTGGGGCTCCGGGCGCCGAACTTCCAGCCTGAGCTTCACGAGTTGCAGCTACTGATCCGGACCGTAACCCGTCCACGCCGCTGTCTTCGGCAGAAACAGATTCCTGGACAGAGTCAGTCCCCAAATGTTCAGTCTTGTTCCTCACAGCTTCACTTGAGACCACAGCTTCTGATGAGGCATCTGGCTTGGTGACCACCACTTCCATGGCTTTTTCCACCTCTGCAGCATTACCTTCAGAGTCCTGGGCATGATGCAGCTCCATACCATACATTGATAACTTCTCATCTTCGACAGCATCCACTTGTGCTGTGTTCAGTTTCAGAGTCCTGCCTTTAAAGCTCAGCTCTCCTCCTTTCACCTTAGTCTTCGCCAGGGAATTGGCCAACTGTAAAACATCTTCAGATGCCTTCTTCTGTCCGGCTGTAAGGTCAGCATCAGCTTTCTTCTCAGGACTCTCAACCTCCTCTGCTACCATGCCTTCCTCATTTGCACTGGTTGCTTGATCGTCATCAGATGATTCACTATCACTATCCCTGTCTGACCCCTTTTTCTCAGCCACATCCGGCTCACCTTCAGGGTTATACAATTCATTCTCATTCTCATCCTGCTCACTTTCAGGGGTATACAATTCATTCTCATTCACATCCTGATCTGGAACCTTAGTTAACATGTCATCCACAACATTAACTTCACCATCTGGTCCCTCAAGTATGTGACTATGTGACAACCCCAGCACTATACTTCTATATAGCTCAGGTACTAGGAGCTGGCTCACGACCTCTCCGTGGACTTCAGTGTCCCTATACAACAGGTGAGTGTTTATGGAAAGCATGAGGTAACCTCTCCTCAGAGCCAGGCTCTTGGGAAACCTCATTTAGAACATTTATATTTTCCTGGGCCGTTTTAAGAGAGGGGTCTCGCCACTGCTCACTCTCAAAATTGTCACAGGATACAGGTAAGTCAGGGACACTCGGTTCCCGAGAACCACCATCCTCGTCTCCCAACATCACCTGCAAAGGAATTTCATCACTATCACAGTCATCATTATTATCAATATCATTATCATGATTATGAACAGTATCATCATCACTATCATGATCATCATCATTATCATTATCAGCATCAGCATCATTATCATGGTCATCATCATTATCATGATCATCATCATCATTATCATTATCATCATCATCATCATCATTATCATATAAGTTTAACGGCCCACTAGCATTGTGTTCTCCCCTCGGGACTGCGCACCCTCAATAGGAGCTTCATCACACTGTCCATCAGAAACATTTTTCCCCCAGAGATCCTTAGATCGGGGAAAGTCATTACCCAATATAACGGGGTGCACCAGGTTCTTCACTACCCCCACTTCATATGAAACCTCCCCGCGTTTGGGGATCAAGTCCACGACAGTCTCTGGGTAGACTTTGGTGTCTCCATGGACGCACACCATACTCAGGTGCTTATCAGGGATGAAGTCCCTATCAATCAGGCTGTCACATACGGAAGTCACTGGACTCTCTGAGTCCAAGAGGGCCTGTGCTGGGCAGTCATTTACAACCACCGGGGACACCTGTGGTCCAGTCTCTTCGGCTGAGGTGGACACACACACAGGTTCTGCGCAGAGAGAGAGAGGGATCTGCCAACATCACAATACATAGGCTCCCCCTCTATTGGACAGTTGGCTGCAATTTCACGACATCTCCAACCCTGTCCATCACACTTTTCCACCCACATGTCCCCTCTGGCCTGAACCCGCTTACCAGCATACCCCATGTCCCCAACAGCTGGAACGCTCTTACCGCGAGAGTTCAGCATCCGGGAACTCTGAAGTGACGACCTCTCAGATGGCTGGTCACGAAGACAGTCTTTGCTGGCGAAGGCCTTCTCCATCAGGCTGACCAGACGATTGGAGTCCTGGTGGTCTCCTTGTCCGACCTCTGGCTGTACCTCAGGAGGACATGCTCGGGTGTAGCGGTTCACTATCACCTTTTCAACTCCATAATCAGGTTTGCTGACTGCAGACTCCCAACTGCATCTCCAGTCATGAACTCCCCTGGCACGGGCTGTCACCGTAACACCCAGCCGGGTAAGAATCTCCGCTTTCAGCTTGGCATAGTCTTGGCTGTCCTGCTCGCTCAGGTCAGCATAGGCCCTTTGGGGTTCTCCAATCAAATAGGGTGCGACCATCATGGCCCATTCAGATAGGGGCAGATTCTCCTTCTCTGCCAGTCCCTCAAACCTAGTGAGATATACCTCCACATCATCACGAGGTGTCATCTTTTTCAGGGACCGTCTTACCGCCTTCTTTACAGCGGACAACGCAGGTGCCTTCACAACATTACTCTGGGACGAGGTGCAGAGAGCTGCAATCTGCTCCAACAACCGGTTATTCTCCTGCTGCTGCTGCTGGCACTGCAGTTGCATGCTCTGCTGGGCCTGTACCAGGTACTCAATGAGCTCCTCCATACTGCCGGACTTATCTGTCTCAACCACGGCAGTCTTATGTTGCACATTAACTTGCGCCATTTGTTCAAACAGCGCCTCCATGCTGTCATCCATGCTGTCAGACTTCTCTGTCTCAACAACGGCAGTCTTCACTCAAGACATACACACTCCACAGTCTTTTCCACAGAAAATTCAGCCTTGCTGTGCAGACACTTTTTTTTTTTTTCTCTGCAAACTCTATTAGGGCCACTGTCTCTTTAAGACTGCTCCAATAGACGTTTCTCTTTGCTGCTGCACACTCCACAGTCTTTTCCCACAAGTTCAGCTTTGCTGTGCAGACACACTTTTTTTTTTTCTCTTTTGCAAACTCTATTAGGGCTACTGTCTCTTTAAGACTGCTCCAATCAGACGTTTTTGCTGACACACTTTTTTTTTTTCTCTGCTGCTGCTTCAACAGACTTCACCTTTATTGCTGTCTCTAAGCCACTGTGCTGCACGCACATTCCAGCACCAATTGTATCAGCCACTGTGCTGCCCCAGCATTCTCCGCCAATTGCAAGCTTTTCAGGGGATATAGCTCTGGGATCGCCGTCCGGGTAGACAGAATGGCATATAAACAGTTCATTCAGAGACAGCAGTTCTGGTAAAAACTGGCCGCAACCAGTTTTATTAAAGTCCACAGCAAACAAGACATAAAACAAAATCATAAACAGAAGACCTAGGCTTGTCTAGCCACTAATTACACTTAGATAGATTTCCCTATCTATCCGGGTCCCGACTCTAACAGCCGGGGCCAAAACAACACAGATGTTCAGCATTTACCAGCATTTACCAGCATTTACCAGCATTGAGGTTCACAGAGTCTCCTCCTTGTGTCTGAAGGCACCTTCAACGTCCAGACTTGAGAGAGCTCCCCTCCTATTCAGCTGCTATCCACATGGATTCTCACAGAGAATACTCCTGTGTCCAGGGTACATCGAGCACCCACACTGAGATAGCTCAAACTCCTAGAGACACCTTCTGTGCCTGGACCCCTCCTGTGTCCAGACGAAGCGAGCTCTCTGACTGTGTTCGCAGACACCTACTTCTGGTCTCCTAATTAACACCTGAGTAGTTTCAGGCCTGAGCTGCAAGTGTGTAATGAATGTAAGGTGTAGTGACCTTTCTCTACCACTAGGTTTACAAAGCCATACATTTCCCTTATACCAGTCAGCACAGTATCTAGGTGAAATGTACACCCCATTCAACACCCATACTCTCACTGTCTCACAATACATATATGTATAGTTTATACACTTCTACATAGTAAAATATCCTCTGATTCAATTGCCGGGTAAAGCCGGCTTCTGTGAAAAGACAGAAGCACCCGACATGAAATGACACTTGGTGTACATAGGGTTAACCATGTCTTTTCATGTCGTTTGCAATCTGATTTGCACAAACAATTACATTAGTCTATGTGTGCAAAATTTCACACCTGTAGGGGTTAATTAAAGGTGTAAATTCGTTGTAAAAAAAACGGACTTTTTTGCTACGAATTTACACCTTTAATTAACCCCTACAGGTGTGAAATTTTGCACACTTACACTCATGTAATTGTTTGTGCAAATCAGATATCAAACTACATGAAAAGACATGGTTAACTCTATGTAAACCAAGTGTCATTTCATGTCGGGTTCTGCATTTTCACAAAAGCCGGCAATTGAATTAGCGGCTATTATACTATGTAGAAGTGTATGAACTATAAATATAAATATATATATATATATATATATGTGTCACAAATTTAATAACATGTATATATATATATGAGGTGTAAAATTGCTGAAAAAAAATGCGTGGGCTCCCGCCCTATTTTCGCAACCAGACAGACAAAGCCAGTGAGTGGGGGCAGATAATAATAGCCCAGAGAGGGACCATTATTTTTGGCCCCCCCCGGCTACTAACATCTGCCCCCAGACACCCCAGAAAGGGCAAATCTCTAATTAGATTTGCCCTTTCTGGCACTTTGCCCGTCTATTCCCATTGCCCTGTAGCGGTGGCGAATGGGTTAATAAGGGGTTAAAAAGACCTTGCAATTGAAAGGTCACTTTAAGCCAGGTTAATAATTGAGAGCTGTCAATTAGACAACTATCAATTATTAATCCTATTGTATGAAAGAAAAATCAAACACACACACTTTAATAAAAAAGAAGTTTAATGAAATAATCACACAGTTTTTGACCATATTTTATTTTCCTGCTAAAACCATTTCCTGTAATAAAAATAAAATAATAAAGAAAAATTATTCTTACCAATCTGAAGTACAGTCAGGTCCTACGGTGTAATCCTTCAGAAAGGGTTAATGTTTACTGCAGGGACCGCAGCTAATGCTGCAGCCTCACAGTAAACCCCCAAATGAATGAGTTCCTCTCCTGGCTGACAGGAGAGGAAGTGGAAAGCTTAATTGATTGCTTTCCACTTTCACTTCAGGTCAGCCAGGGACACAATCAGTGACGTCAGAGGGAACTGGTTAACAAAAATAGGGGATCCCCTCGAAAAAAATTGGCGTGGGTTCCCCCCTATTTTTGTTAACCAGCCAGATGAAGCAGACCGCTGAGGCCTGGATTTTCAGGCTGTTAAGGAGCCAAGATCCATGGACCTTGCCAGCCTGATAATACCAGGCCACAGCAGTCTGCATATCTTGGCTGATTAACAAAAATAGGGGATCCCCTCAAAAAAAATTGGCGTGGGGTCCCCCCTATTTTTGTTAACCAGCCAGATGAAGCAGACCGCTGAGGCCTGGTTTTTCAGGCTGGTAAGGATCCAATATCCATGGACCTTGCAAGCCTGATAATACCAGGCCACAGCAGTCTGCTTAGCTTGGCTGGTTAACAAAAATAGGGGATCCCCTCGAAAAAAAAACGGCGTAGGGGTCCCCCTATTTTTGTTAACCAGCCAAGTAAAATGCAGACTGCTGCGGCCTGGTATTAAAAGACTGTCAAGGCCCATGGATTTTGGCCCTCAACAGCCTGATAATACCAGGCTACAGCAGCCCCACATTTGGCGCATCAAAAGATGTGCCAATTGTGGCACTTTACCCGGCTCTTCCCACTTGCCCTGTAGCGGTGGCAAGCAGGGTAATAAGGGGTTAATGTCACCGTTGATTGCACGGTGACAATAAGCCCGGTTAATAATGGAGAGGCGTCAATAAGACACCGATCCATTATTAATCCCAAAGTTATTAAATGCATAAAAAAAAGACAAAGCAAGAAAAAAGTATTTTAATGAAATAAAAGAGACAACACAGTTTTCATTTCTTTTATTGTACTCTCATTCCTGCGACGCCATCGATCTCCTGTAAAAAAAGAAAAAAAACAAACCAACAGTATACCACCTGTCCGACGCAGTCCATAGTAACGATTGTCCCACGACGATCCAGCTCTGCTACATCGCAATGACAGGCAGAGCCTGTCATCTCGACGCAGCACAGCTGATTACCTGCTTCCCGCGGCGGTGACGTCATCGGACTGACTGCTTTACGGCCGGGATTACCCAGCAGTCACTGCAGTTATCGCGAGAAACTGCATGTGACCGCCGGGGAGAAGAGGATGGCGGCCATTAAGCAGTCCAGCCCGTGACCGCCGGAGATCTTCTGCCAGGTAAGTGCCGCTGACTCCTGACAGACCCGACCGACGGACACTGACAGTGACAGACCCGACCGACGGACACAGACAGTGACAGTGACAAATCCGATTCCGGTATTCGATATGACGAAAATATCGGTATTCGGAATCGAAAGGCCGATACAGCTAATATCGGCCGATATCCGATATTTGCAGTATCGTATCGCTCAACACTAGCAGGCATACACTTCTTAGAAAATTATTGGTGACTCTGCAATTGGTACTGGGGGACTGCGACAGCCATCAACTTTCTGAAACCATTTGTATCAACCTGGCAGAAAGGCAGCATTTCCATGGCCATCAGATTGGAGATGATTGAGTTCAAGCTCTTAGCTTTGGCATGTGTAGAATGAAACATTATTTTATGCGACCACAACTGCAGGACCGAGAGCTGGCTGATGTACTGAGACAGGGTGGAGAACGGAGAACAGAACAAACTGCTGGACTGTCAGTGAGATACAGGCAGAGATGTTATGGTGGATTGAGAAATATGTGTTGTGCTAGATGACACAAAAGCAGCAGTCATGTATACTTCCGTAACAGCTGACGGACTCTCACTCACCACGACTATAGGTGTTAAATGAGTGTAATTTCTGTGACCGGAGACCTGCGTGAGAAGACTTGGCATGGTGAAAGAGGAGGAAGAATTAGCAGATGGGGTTGATGGGATGGCCAGTAGTTGGCAAGGCCCACTAGCCTGCATTTTGGCTCAAGGAGTTTCCCATTCTAAGGCATGTTGATCGTGCATCTATCGGTACTTGCTTGTAGTTGGCAAATGATTGCAATGTTTGCCTCTCCTGAGTTTTTTTGCAGATTTAACAGATAATATGTGTTGGGTCATCCTCTGCAGTATCAAAAAAATCCCAGGCTATGCAACCCTTGTCTCCCCTGTGAACTGCTTACTCGCAACTGGTGCTGGCCACAGCCAGACTTAGGGCTGAGGATGCAGTGATTGTGTGGCTGCATAACTTTGTGTCTGTGTGGGAAGCCACAACGTAACCTCCTCATCTTCCTCCTCCTTCACCTCCTCTGCTGAACTACTAAGCTGCGCACCTCTGGGTTCACACCAAATGGGATCTATAACCTCATTGTCAACCTCTCTGTTCTCACCCTCATCCTCCACCTGCCCTGACATTACAGTACAATCCACGTGCTCCTCTGGTATCAGAGTCTCATCTGGATCACCTTCACCCTTGATGTTTAACGTCTTGTAATGAGGGTCTGGACTCTGCTCGGACTCTACTTCGTCTGGCACCGGATCCAACATGATTTTTTTTTTTTGCATCAGTGCAGATGGTTTTCGCCTCTGGATTATGTGATTCTTTGGAGGAGACCTCTGATGCCCATGGAATAAAACAGCTCTTCAGAATGGTCCATCTGTGGTTCCCCACAGTCAGCAGGGCGTTTGTAAATATTTTACGCAGTGGGAAACAAGGGTGATTGGGGTGCCACCTCTGAGGATTGAACTGTGTGTGATGTTAAGTTAGAGCAGTGTTTCTCAACTCCAGTCCTCAGGACCCACCAACAGGTCATGTTTTCAGGATTTCCTTAGTATTGCACAGGTGATAATTTTATCACCTGCTCAAGCATTAGTTCCATCACCTTTGCAATACTAAGGAAATCCTGAAAACATGACCTGTTGGTGGGTCCTGAGTAGAGTTGAGCGATACTTTCCGATATCCAAAAGTATCGGAATCGGAATGGTATCGCCGATACCATTAAAATATCGGCGATACCCGATACCGATACCGGAAATCCAATGTAAGTTTATGGGAACAAAATATCGTAACTAAAAAAACCTCTTTCTTTCCTTGTAAACACTAAATATACACACATAGAATATAATATATATATATTATATATATATATATTATATACAAGTCATTGTGACATATATATATACATATATTTATAGTTTATACACTTCTACATAGTAAAATAGCCTCTGATTCAATTGCCGGGTAAAGCCGGCTTTTGTGAAAAGACAGAAGCACCCGACATTAAATGACACTTGGTTTACATAGAGTTAACCATGTCTTTTCATGTAGTTTGATATCTGATTTGCACAAACAATTACATGAGTATAAGTGTGCAAAATTTCACACCTGTAGGGGTTAATTAAAGGTGTAAATTCGTTGTAAAAAAACAGACTTTTTTGCTACGAATTTACACCTTTAATTAACCCCTACAGGTGTGAAATTTTGCACACTTAAGGGTATGCCACACTAAACAATATCGCTAACGGGATCGCTAAAAAACGTCACTATTTAGCGATCCCGTTAGCGATATTGTTCAGTGCGGCAGCTTCCAGCGACGAGCTTCCTGCTGTGATCTCGCTCGTCGCTGGAATCGTTCCGGACCCTATTTCATCGCTGGCGCTCCCGCTGGGTAAGTATCTTATCGCTGTGTGGCACCTTTTCTTAGCGATTTAGCGGTACTTTTGTACCGCTAAAGTCGTTAAGAAGATCGCTAACGGCGATAGCGTCGTTAACTATATCGCTAAATGTGGCCGCATTTAGCGATATAGAAACAATCCCGCTAGCGATCTCATTAGTATGCAACGCTAACGAGATCGCTAGCGGGATAGCTTAGTGTGGCAGTACCTTTACACTCATGTAATTGTTTGTGCGAATCAGATATCAAACTACATGAAAAGACATGGTTAACTCTATGTAAACCAAGTTTCATTTCATGTCGGGTTCTGCATTTTCACAAAAGCCGGCAATTGAATTAGCGGCTATTATACTATGTAGAAGTGTATGAACTATAAATATAAATATATATATATATATGTGTCACAAATTCAATGACATGTACATATATATATATGAGGTGTAAAATTGCTGAAAAAAATGCATGGGCTCCCGCCCTATTTTCGCAACCAGACAGACAAAGCCAGTGAGTGGGGGCAGATAATAATAGCCCAGAGAGGGACCATTATTTTTGGCCCCCCTGGCTACTAACATCTGCCCCAGACACCCCAGAAAAGACAAATCTATAATTAGATTCGCCCTTTCTGGCACTTTGCCCGTCTATTCCCATTGCCCTGTAGCGGTGGCGAATGAGTTAATAAGGGGTTAATGTCATCTTGCTATTGAAAGGTGACCTTAAGCCAGGTTAATAATTGAGAGCTGTCAATTAGACAACTATCAATTATTAATCCTATTGCATGAAATAAAAATAAAACACACACACTTTAATTAAAAATCATTTTAATGAAATAAAGACACATGTTTTTGATCATCTTTTATTTTACTGCAAAAACCATTTCTTGTAATAAAAATAAAATAAAAAAGCAAAATTATTCTTACCTATCCCATGCACAGTCAGGTCCCACGGTGTAATCCTTCAGAAAGGGTTAATGTTTACTGCAGGGACCGCAGCTAATGCTGCAGCCTCACAGTAAACCCCCAAATGAATGAGTTCCTCTCCTGACTCACAGGAGAGGAAGTGGAAAGCTTAATTGATTGCTTTCCACTTTCACTTCAGGTCACCAGGGACACAATCAGTGACGTCAGAGGGAACTGATTAACAAAAATAGGGGTTCCCTTCGAAAAAAAAAATGGCGTGGGGTTCCCCCCTATTTTTGTTAACCAGTCTGATAAAGCAGACTGCTGAGGCATGGTATTTAAGGCTGTTAGGGAGCCAATATCCATGGACCTTGCCAGCAGCGTCGGACTGGAGTACCTTGGGCCCACCAGAGAAAAATTATTCTTGGGGCCCACCATCATACTTCCCAACCTTTGAAGAAGGGAAAGAGGGACAAAGGCTGTGGCACGCTGTGCCTGCTGCAGCAAATTTTAGGCCATGCCACGTTGCACCACAGACTGTCCAGGAGTTGGTGGATGCTTTAGTCCAGGTGTGGGAGGAGATCCCTCAGGAGACCATCCGTCGTGCTCATCAGGGGCATGCCCAGAAGTTGTAGGGAGGTCATACAGCATACCTCCCAAATTTTGAAGACAGGAAAGAGGGTTAAAGGCTGCAAATTTTAGGCCACGCCACGACCACACCCATTTCACAGCTAATCACACCCATATCCTCGCCCCAAGCGTACCCATTTAGCACTGCTGATCACACTGACTGGTAATGAGGGCACAGTGTTATGTTTCGGTAACTGAGGAGTGCAGGTAAAAAAGGCAATACACCAGAGCAGTTGAAATCTATGAGATTGCAGTACCCTGACTAACCACCACAACTAGAGGCAGCCGTGGAGCGTTCCTACGTTGGTCCTAGACGCCTCGTCACAGCCTGAGAAACTAACTACACCTAAAGATAGAAATAGGAAAGCTATCTGCCCCGGAGCAGATCCCCAAAGAACATAGAAAGCCCCCAAACATGTAATGGCTGTTAGACAAGAAGAAATACTGACACAGACAGAAAATAGTATGAGCAAACGTTGGGGCCCAAACTAACTAAATAGAAAAGGATAGGGAGGGTACTTACTGCAATCCAAAAAACCCTGCAAAGCACCAACTCTACTAATTTCAAAAACACCTGAGATCACACGACCTCTACCACCTAAATTAGTTCTCTGGTGTAACAAAATCAAAACAGCAGCCACTGAAGAAACTGGAAAAGCAAAAGTACAAACATCAGTGGCTGAACTAAACTGAGAAGGCAAAAGCCCCCGGAGGGGACCCTGAAGGCCCCACAGAAGTGCAGGACAAAATGCAAAAATAAAGCACAAAAACAAAAAGAAGAAAATGTCTTATCTGTTAGCAGGAGATGCAGACACGACACAGCAGGCTACAAGGGAAACAGGAATCATGGAGTGAGTCCAGAACAATTGATCACGGCAACCCTGATGGGAAGGCGACTCCCTTATATAAGCCAGTCAGTAACACCAGATTCCCACTCCTCACAATCTTCACTGGACAGTCCAGTACCGCTTGTAACCAACAGAGGGAGCCTCTGCTCAGAACACATTTCAAATCCATTCACAACAGTACCCCCCCTTGAGGAGGGGTCACCGAACCCTCACTTGAGCAACCAGGTCGGTCAGGATGAGTTCTATGATACGCACTGATGAGTCTCCTAGCATGGATGTCCGAAGCAAACACCCAAGAATTGTCCTCTTGACCATAACCTCTCCACTTAAAGAAATACTGGAGTTTCCGTCTAGAAAAACGAGAATTCAATATTTTCTCAACCACATACTCCAGATTGCCCTCAACCAAAACAGGGTCAGGAGGCACAGTAGTAGGTACCACTGGCTCAACAAACCTCTTGTGGAACACGTTATGGATCTTAAATGTCCCTGGAAGAAGCAAATGAAAAGAAACAGGATTAAGAATCTCCATGATCTTATAAGGTCCAATGAACCTAGGCTTAAATTTAGGAGATGCCACTCTCATAGGAATATTTTTTGAGGACAACCAGACCAAGTCCCCCACTTTAAACCGAGGACCATCAGTCCTATGCCGGTTAGCAAACCGCTGGGCCCTCTCCTGAGAGAGGGACAACCTCTCCACTACCTGGTCCCAAATCTGTTGCATACGCTCCACAACAGAGTCAATACCTGGACAGACAGAAGCCTCCGTCTGTCCTGAAGAAAATCGAGGGTGAAACCCAGAATTACAGAAAAATGGAGACATCAAAGTGGCAGAGCTAGCCCTATTATTAAGAGCAAACTCAGCCAAAGGCAAAAAAGAGACCCAGTCATCCTGATCAGCAGACACAAAGCATCTTAGATAAGTCTCCAATGTCTGGTTTGTTTTCTCAGTTTGACCATTGGTCTGAGGATGAAACGCCGAGGAGAAAGACAATTGAACACCAAGTTTAGAACAAAAGGTCCTCCAAAATCTTGAAACAAACTGGACTCCTCTGTCAGACACAATGTTCTCAGGAATGCCGTGTAAACGAACCACGTGCTGAAGGAACAAAGGCACCAATTCAGAGGAGGAAGGCAACTTAGGTAATGGCACAAGATGTATCATCTTGGAAAACCTATCACAAATCACCCAGATGACGGTCATTCTCTGAGATACAGGGAGGTCGGAAATAAAATCCATAGAGATATGGGTCCATGGTCTCTTGGGCACAGGCAATGGCATCAACAAACCACTAGAGCGAGAGCAAGGCTTGGAGCGAGAGCAAGTCCCGCAGGACTGCACAAATTCCCTGACATCACGAGACAAGGTAGGCCACCAAAAGGACCGACTAACCAAGTCTTTGGTACCAAAAATTCCGGGATGACCGGCCAGTGCGGAACAATGAATCTCAGACATCACACTCTTTTTCCACTGGTCCGGGACAAACAATTTCCCAACAGGGCAGCGCTCGGGCTTATCCTCCTGACACCCCTCCAGAGCCAGTCTCAAATTGGGCGAGATGGCGGATAGAACTATACCCTCTTTCAAAATAACAGAAGGATCAGATAACTCAGGAGAGTCCGCCAGGAAACTCCTCGAGAGGGCATCCGCCTTAACATTCTTAGTGCCAGGAAGAAATGAAACCACAAAATTAAAACGTGTGAAAAACAAGGCCCACCTGGCCTGTCTAGGATTAAGTCGCTTGGCAGATTCCAGATAAACCAGATTCTTATGGTCCGTAAGGACCACCACCTGATGTTTGGCTCCTCCAGCCAATGTCTCCACTCTTCAAAAGCCCACTTCATGGCCAATAACTCCCGATTACCCACGTCATAATTACGTTCAGTAGGAGAAAATTTTCGAGAGAAAAAGGCACAAGGGTTACTTTTAGAGGTCTCTGGATCTCTTTGGGACAAAACGGCACCTGCCCCAATTTCAGAGGCATCAACCTCCACCTGAAATGGTAGAGAAACATCAGGCTGCCGTAGAACAGGAGCAGAAGTGAATCTCTGCTTAAGTTCCTGAAATGCAGAGACTGCCTCAGGAGGCCAATTCACCACATCAGAACCCTTTTTGGTCAAATCAGTTAAAAGTTTAACAATAACCCAGAAATGACCAATAAATTTACGATAAAAATTGGCAAACCCAAAAATCTTTGAAGAGCCTTTAATGAAGTAGGTTGGACCAATCACAGATGGCCTGAACCTTGACCGGGTCCATTTCAATAACAGATGGGACAAAATGAATCCCAGAAATGAGATCCTCTGTACGCCAAAAAGACACTTTGATCCCTTCACATACAGAGCATTCTCTCTCAAAATGGAATACAGTTCGAACATGTTTCACATGAGAGTCCCAGTCATTGGAAAAAATCAAGATATCATCCAAATAAACAATCAGAAATTTATCCACAAAATCCCTGAAAATGTCATTCATGAAGGACTGGAAGACAGAAGGAGCATTAGTGAGCCCAAAGGGCATCACAAGTACTCAAAATGCCCCTCAGGGGTATTAAATGCCGTCTATCAATACACGGCCTTAATGAACCATCCTTTTTGGCCACAAAGAAAAAAAACCGGCACCTAAGGGTGAAGAGGATGGTCTGATATGACCCTTCTCCAATGACTCCTTGATATAAGACCGCATAGCGTCATGTTCAGGTACAGACAAGTTAAAAAGGCGACCTTTAGGGAATTTACTACCAGGCACTAATTCAATAGCGCAGTCATAGCTCCTATGGGGAGGCAAGGATGCAGATTTACTTTCGCTAAACAATCAGAAAAATCAATCAAAAAAGTCAGGAACATCCTGAGCCTGGGGGGAGGCAGAAAAAACAGGAGTGTTGGTATTAACACATTGGCAGCCCCAACTGGTTACGAGACACAGTTTTCCAATCCAAAAACAGGATTATGAGACTGCAACCAAGGGAAACCCAGTACGATAATATCATGCAGATTATACAGAACCAAAAAATTTGCAGCACTCCTGATGATCAGGTTCAACCCTCATATCACTGAGTAGAGAACTGAGGTTTTATTCTCAGCCAAAGGGGTAGAATCGATCCCCAGTAGGGGAATAGACTTCTGTAGGGGTATCAAGGAAACCCACAACGTTTAGCAAAATCATAATCCATCAGGTTATAGCTGCTCCAGAATCAACGAAAGCCTGAGCAGAAAATGAGGACAGAGAGCATATCAGAGTGACAGTTAATAAAACTTAGTCTGAACACTACCCAAGACAACTGAGCGTGCAAAACGTCTTTCCCCGCTTAGGGCAGACTGAAATAGCATGAGAGGCATTACCACAGTAGAAACATAACCCATTGCGCTTTCGAAACTCATGACGCTGTGCCCCAGACACCACTCTATCACACTGCATGGATTCAGAAGCAGGTTCACAAGGCAACACTATTCCACGCATACTTCTCCGCTCACGCAAACGTCTGTCAATTTGAATCGCTAATGACATAGAATCATTAGACCAGAGGGGACAGGGAATCCCACCATAACATCCTTTACATTATCTGCAGACCCTTCCGAAAAAGGGCCGCCAAAGCGTCGTCATTCCACTTTGTCAGGACTGCCCACCTACGGAATCTCTGACAGTATAACTCAGCGTCATCAAGCCCCTGATTTAATGCCAACAAGGCTTTTTCAGCTTGATCAGTGACATTAGGCTCATCGTACAATAACCCCAAAGCCTGAAAAAATGCATCAACATCACTCAAAACAGGATCCCAGGTGTCAGGGAAAAAGCCCATACTGAGGATCGCCGCGCAGGAGAGAGATGACAATTTGAACCTGCTGCGCTGCGTTCCCTGAGGACTTAGATTTTAAGGCAAAAAACAATTTACAATTATTTTTGAAATTCTGAAACTTTAGCTCGATCCCCAAAAACAAATCTGGCATGGGAATCCTAGGTTCACAACAGGCAACCTAGCAAGATATGCAGCAATACTCTGAACCTCAGTGGCAAGCTGATCCACACGCCAGACAACTGTGCAAACTCCATTGAGAAAAAATCCTCCCCAGCACCCAGAGATACAGAGGGAAAAAAAAAAAATGCAACAAACAGAAAAATATCTCTGACAACTCTGACAACCGTTTTTTCTTTCACAATATTTTTCCCTTCTTTGAGTACCATACAACTTAAAATTTTTGGCGGTGATACTGTTATGTTTCGGTAACTGAGGAGTGCAGGTAAAAAAGGCAATACACCAGAGCAGTTGGAATCTATGAGATTGCAGTACCCTGACTAACCACACAACTAGAGGCAGCCGTGGAGCGTTCCTACGTTGGTCCTAGACGCCTCGTCACAGCCTGAGAAACTAACTACACCTATAAAGATAGAAATAGGAAAGCTATCTGCCCCGGAGCAGACCCCAAAGAACATAGAAAGCCCCCAAACATGTAATGGCTGTTAGACAAGAAGAAATACTGACACAGACAGAAAATAGTATGAGCAAACGTTGGGGCCCAAACTAACTAAATAGAAAAGGGATAGGAAGGGTACTTACTGCAATCCCAAAAAACCCTGCAAAGCACCAACTCTACTATTTCAAAACACCTGAGATCACAACAACCTCTATCACCTAAATTAGTTCTCTGGTGTAACAAAATCAAAACAGCAGCCACTGAAGAAACTGGAAAAATCAAAAGTACAAACATCAGTGGCTGAACTAAACTGAGAGGGCAAAAGCCCCCGGAGGGGACCCTGAAGGCCCCCACAGAAGTGCAGGACAAAAAGCAAAAATAAAGCACAAAAACAAAAAGAAGAAAATGTCTTATCTGTTAGCAGGAGATGCAGACACGACACAGCAGGCTACAAGGGAAACAGGAATCATGGAGTGAGACCAGAACAATTGATCACCGGCAACCCTGATGGGAAGGCGACTCCCTTATATAAGACCAGTCAGTAACACCTGATTCCCACTCCTCACAATCTTCACTGGACAGTCCAGTCCGCTTGTAACCACCAGAGGGAGCCTCTGCTCAGAACTCATTTCAAGTCCATTCACAACAGCACAGTGGCTGGTACTGAGGAAAAGAAAGAAAGAGCAGCGAGAGAGAAAGAACAAGCAGAGAAAGAAAGAGAGGAAAGAAAAAAGAGAGAGAGAAGAAAAGAACAGAGAGAAAAAAGAACAGAGAGCGAGAAGGAAAGAACAGAGAGCGAGAAAGACTAGAGAGAGAAAGACTAGAGAGAGTGCCAGAGGCCGTAGCTAGGGTTTTGGTTTAGTGGGGGCGAAACTTCTGAGTGGGCCCCTAATCAGAGAACCTCAACAAATGACCGCGTGTTGCCAAAAATAATCTATATATAAAAAGACAATATTGATATTACCTCCATATGGTCTGTGGTAAATAATACCAGTCCTACAGAACATATAATAGATTACAGCACAGGTACAGATAATGACTTACCGCTGATGTTCTTTCTATGGAATTGTTCACTTTTCATGTCTTTTCCATCTGGCCCAGACCGACATGACGACTTCTCCAGCCAGGACTCGACTGCAGAGATTACAACAAAGACACATTTC